>VZSF01000758.1:2536-116023 GCA_013398295.1 Chionis minor | reverse complement strand
GTCCCTGCCCATGGCAGGGAGGTTGGAACTTGATGATCTTTAAGGTCCCTTCCAACTCTAACCATTCTATGATTCTATGATTCTATGATTTATTTTTTCAAAACTATAGAATAATTAAAATAATAGAAAACAATTTTCATTGTAGTTGTATTTGTATAGTTTTTTTTTCTAATTTTTTTTCTTTTTCAACTTGTATAACTTACCTTTTGGTTCGGGAGGTTACAAAGTCTAAGAAACCATGTAATTGCACAAAAGCTCAGTGTCTTAAATTGTAAGTAGTAAATAATCAACATTTAATAAATGCTAATAATAGTGTGTAGATAAAAGAACAAACATACAAGAAATGTGTACTTTAAAATGAACAGTACATATGTCTCAAAAATTACTCATCTGATACTGAGTTAGAAAGATCCACAGTTGATGTAAACTAGTGTCACACAAGATCAGAATTTGGTGCAGAGGTATAGATGACTGCATATAATCTGAACTATAAAAAATAAGAGAAGCTAGAAGAATTGTTCAGAGTGTATCCAGAAAATCCAGAAAAGTGTATGTAGAATGTAAATGCCGTATACTTAAAATATAATTTCTCTGTCTTTTTGCTGCTCTCATAAATAATATGTACAGAGATGTATACATGATAATTAAAGTCTGATTTATTGATGGACTGGGTGTATTTTACAAAATGTAAAATAAAAAGAGAGCGAGCAGCTCTTTGTTTAGGTTTGAATGTGATTGGATTACAGAAAAGGGAACATTTTTCATGAGTAGAAACTGAGCATTCTGCCTAGAAACAGAATTTAAATTAAAAAAGCTATACTTAAACCAGTTAATGTTTTAATTTCTTATATTATTTTACATGTTAAACATAGATACAGTGATTGCTTTGCCAATGGTGATCTTTGCAACTGCAACTGCAGTAACTGTTACAACAATCAACTTCATGAAAGTGAGCAATTTAAAGTCATTAAGGTAAAAAAAAAAAGGAAAAAGTATAGTACATATGGGATTATGCTTACTGTATAAAAAATATAGCAATATTGGTTTTTGAACTAGTTACAGTATTTGAAGTATGCTATTTTTAACCTAATTAAAGCTAAATATTGCCACTGTATTATTCTTACATAAACAAATGTAGGGATTTCTTTCCTTCATTTTATAGAATTTCTGATACTTTGAATTAAAACTAGTGATGTATTAACTAATAATTTTTTATTCTTAGAAGGAAGTATTCAAACCCAATTAATTTCAGAAATTTTTTTCACTTCAAGGAAAATCTATTGTAACCCAAAGTCAGAGAGTAGTTACAGGAAAGCAAATTATTGCTACCCAATTTATTATTCTCATTGACAGATCTTCTGTCTGTGTTAGTCTTTCTGGTTGACCCATGCAGCAATGCAAAGCTGGCTCTCCTGGCAGTGACATTGAACCCTGCATGAGTGAGAGGCATGTTGCTTCTACATTTGGAGACTGATTTTGTTAGTGGAATAAAGAACAGTATGTGGGCTAATTTTTGTGTGTATATCAAACTGCACAAACTGGGCAATACTTTGATCCAATATTGTAAGTTTTAAAGTGATAATGAAAAGTCTTGCTCTACTGCTGATGCTTTAAGGATGTATTAATGGCTTTGTGCTTCTTGTATGCAACTCTCCAGAACTCTTTTTGTACCATTCACATAATTTTGGGATTGTACAAGACGTGCTAATTAGAGTTAAAGCTTTGCTACATCCAACTGCCATAACAGTTTCTGCTGTCAATATTCAACAACTAGTTTTCAAATCAGATGCTTGTCCGTAGTTCAGCTGATGGGGTTATTGGTGCCGAAGCACTCCTTTCACTGCTGTAGATGGCATCTTGTAGACCATAACAGGTGTTGTTTTTCACTGATGAAAGCATACCTGTGCCATCCATAAATATTGTATATAAAGAGCATATAACCTCTTTAACCTGCCTTTTAGTAGTCCATGGCATTGTGAGGTCTTGGGACCTAATTAAACTTGCTGTTTCAATCCAATGCTGATTTCAGTGAATGGTCTTTGTATTGGGCCATTAACAAAACAAGATATGTTTAAAACTTCTGAGATGTATGTAACTATGTATGCAAGGGGTTTTTCTTCACTGAGGGCTTTTTATTTCTGGTGAAAGTTGTATCAACAGTGAAAGAAAACGAGTCCCAAGAGAATAGTAGATGGGTCATTTAATTTATTCCATTCAAACAATGTAAGTTGCTTCCTGTGGTGGAGCCAAGTTCGCTTAGTGTTCTGGAATCTTTGAATTCCTGCTCTCACATGCCATGGAAGACTCCTTTATCCATAGGCTTCATAGCACCAATAGTGAGAGTGGAAAGTAAGAACTTCTTTGTTAAACACTGGATCACAGTCATTCAGGTGTTTAAAAACATTTCTTGGAATTTCTCATAATCTAGCAATTTTTGGTTTAGGCCTGTGTTGATAGAAACCCTGAAGCTTTCTTACCAAAGTTTGGGAAAAGGAAACTAGGAGAAATTAAACCTCACCATAACAAGGGATGTAATTGCAAGCGCTCAGGATGCCTCAAGAATTATTGTGAGTGCTTTGAGGTGAGTCGTGTGAACTTTCATCAGTTTCTACCTTAACATTGACTATATTCCATAACTAATAGTTGCTAAAAATAATCACTTTTCTTCTTTTTTTTTGCCATTTTTCATCATAAAACTTTTTGAACATAGGAGGCACAGTCTCTTTCTTGTCATGTCTTTAAAGAACTGAATCTGGCTGAAGTTGATCAGCTAAAATTTTTGGTACCAGGAGTTCTCAGCTATTGCCTTGCTCCAGAAAAAATGAGGAACGGTTTTCTGCTGATCCTGGTAGTTTCTTTGCATCCATGGTATTTTGTTAACTTGCAAAGTTATCCACAAATTCAGGGAAGGAGTGATTTGTCCATGAATATAAATCTTCACAGAGAATCCATGAGAAAAAAACCCTGTCTTGCTTCCATACTATATTGATGCTGATAGTGTCACTCTGGGAGTATCCAAGACCAGCACACATAGAACAAGTCCCTGGTGTTATAGCTCCAATGGTTGTTCAAATGTATGTTTGATTTAAGATATACACAATTCTTATTCTAAGTATTCTATATTTGCTAGGCTAAAATAATGTGTTACTCTATTTGCAAATGCATTGGTTGGAAAAATTATGAAGAAAGTCCAGATGAAAAAAAAACAGTTGAATGTGCTAATCTACATGGACATTGGAAATAATGAAGGAAATAAACCTGTTTTAACATCAACATTCAAAACATTACCAAAATTGAAGAAAGAAAGGTGAATAGCAATGCATAATCCATTGGTCTGACTTAATTACTTTTTCATGTAACCATTATCATAATCATCTAAGAAATAGTGGCTAAAATGACAGATGGCTTATATACAAGGAATCACTTTGCATAGCATTTACCATCTTGTTTCTATAAATAAAAAAACTGTCTAAAGGAGAGGCTATAACTACCCTTTAAGAATATAGTTTACAGAGTTCAGGTATATATGTGTTAGTTCTGCATACAAAACAGAAGTTATTTATGTATTGATCACATATTTAATTCTCTCAACTTTGTTTCCCCCTTAGCTACTTTATGTTTTTCCTTCGGTTTCTCTGTTCTTCATTTTTTCTATGTTCAAGCATTTATTTGTAAAAAACCTTGACCAAAGAAATAATAAGAAAATTATGTTATCAATATGTTTGTGGTGTTCAATTAATGTTTATGTTACTGCTTCTTTCCCATCTCTTCTCTTCTTTGTTCCACCTCTTGTCAATTTTATTTGTGTTGGCAATTTGGATTGTAAAATATTCTAAGGCGGCCATACTATCCTGATGTTGTTATGCTTTTTAATATAGTTGTAGCCTAATCTCTATTTTTGATTGGTTTATAGTAATTTGCTTAATAAGTAGAAACACGTCTTAATAACAATTAAAATAAATCAAGCCATCTCCTACTTGATTTTAGGGAGTTTTACCCCAGGCTCTAAAATCTTCAGTCTGTGTATATCATTTTCTTTGCTTCTTTGCATCACCTGTTACTTTGAAATTACTATCTTAATTCCATTTTTAAAATGCTTTCTCATGATCTGCATTCCAACTCTTAACTGAATTTTGCAGTTTGTCTTCTAAATTATTTTGTGTATTTAAAATGGAGATATTTCATATGAGTCAGGCAACCAGCTGTATATTGTGACGCAGTGAAAGCAATATGTGCTTGTCTCCTGGTGCAAGCTGAAGAGGCAGAAAAAAGGGGTTACTCTATCTGTCTAGATGAGCGGATGATCATGGAGGAATTTGGGAGATCTTTATCCCAGATCCTACATGCATAATTAAAATTTAAAGGATTGAAAGTTGAATAATGTTCAATGTATTATAAAACCAATAAGTATTAACATTGATATATGTTGTTATAGTTTCTACAATGCTAGTTAATGATTTTACTTTGATTTTTGATAATTTCATTGACTTCAGCTGAATTTGAATTATGCTGGTGTAAGTGAAACTAGGACCACATCCAGCATTTTTCCGAGTAACTTAATACTGTAGAAAGCTTATTATATTTTCTACTAAAACAGATTTTCTGTAGTTGGGGCTTTTTGTGCCAATTCTTCAGTCTTTACTGAAGAATCTATTCTTTGTTACTGAAACTCTTATAAAAGTAAGTTTAAATTACTTTATTGGATGTTTATGTGAGTGGACATGCAGTAAAAACTGAGTAAGAGTTTTCTGTCTTAGTTTGGTTATTTTATGAATTGTGAAACAATTCCATTTCCAATGGTAGTAGGCAAATCTACCTAGCAAAGTTTAACTTTGGGTCTTCTCTGTTTTGGAAACTTCTTTCTGTTGTTTGCAGATGTTTGCAGTTTTTTCGAAAACAGCAATGTTGTCAGTAGGTTTAGTATTGACTGTTGGAGGAAAAGCCAGACCCCTCTCTAGACCCCTCATGAGCTTTGTTGCCCTTCTCTGGACATGCTCCAGCACCTCAATATCCCTCCTATACTGTGGCCCCCAAAACCAAACACAGTACTCGAGCTGCGGCTTCACCATTGCTGAGTACAGGGGCACAATCACTTCCCTGCTCTTGCTGGCCACTTGCTGGCCTCTTGATACAGGCCAAGATGCGGTTGGCCTTCTTGGCCACCTGGGCACACTGCTGGCTCACGTTCAGCCGACTGTCCACCAGGACCCCCAGATCCTTTTCTGCCAGGCAGCTTTGCAGCCACTCCTCCCCAAGCCTCTAGCGTTGCCTGGAGTTGTTGTGACCAAAGTGCAGGACCCGGCACTTGGACCTCATCCCATTGGCTTCAGCCCATCAATCCAGCCTGTCCAGATCTCTCTGCAGAGGCTTCCTAACCTCAAGCAGATCAACACACCCACTTAATTTGGTGTTGTCTGCAAACTTACTGAGGGTGCATTTGATGCCCTTGTCCAGATCATCAATAAAGATATTAAACCAGACTGGTCCCAAAACCGAGCCCTGAGGAGCACCACTTGAGACCTGCCACCAACTGGATTTAACGCCATTCACAACTCTCTGGGCTCGGCCATCCAGCCAGTTTTTAACCCAGTGAAGAGTACATGTGTCTCTGCCATGGGCTGCCAGCTTCTCTAGCAGAATGCTATGGGAGACTGTGTCAAAGACCTTACTGAAGTCCAAATAGACAATACCCACAGCCTTTTCTTTATCCACCAGGTGGGTCACCTGGTTGTAAAAGTTTGTCAAGCAGGTTTGTCAAGCAGCACCTGCCTTTCATGAACCCTGTTGGCTGGGTCTGATCCCCTGGTTATCTTTCACTTGCCATGTGAGTGCACTCAGGATGAGTTGTTCCATAGTCTTTCCTGGTATTGACGTCAGGTTGACAGGTCAGTAGTTTATTTTATAAAATTCTGCTAAATCTTCATTTGGACTACTGTGTACAGTTCNCTTTATTGGATGTTTATGTGAGTGGACATGCAGTAAAAACTGAGTAAGAGTTTTCTGTCTTAGTTTGGTTATTTTATGAATTGTGAAACAATTCCATTTCCAATGGTAGTAGGCAAATCTACCTAGCAAAGTTTAACTTTGGGTCTTCTCTGTTTTGGAAACTTCTTTCTGTTGTTTGCAGATGTTTGCAGTTTTTTCGAAAACAGCAATGTTGTCAGTAGGTTTAGTATTGACTGTTGGAGGAAAAGCCAGACCCCTCTCTAGACCCCTCATGAGCTTTGTTGCCCTTCTCTGGACATGCTCCAGCACCTCAATATCCCTCCTATACTGTGGCCCCCAAAACCAAACACAGTACTCGAGCTGCGGCTTCACCATTGCTGAGTACAGGGGCACAATCACTTCCCTGCTCTTGCTGGCCACTTGCTGGCCTCTTGATACAGGCCAAGATGCGGTTGGCCTTCTTGGCCACCTGGGCACACTGCTGGCTCACGTTCAGCCGACTGTCCACCAGGACCCCCAGATCCTTTTCTGCCAGGCAGCTTTGCAGCCACTCCTCCCCAAGCCTCTAGCGTTGCCTGGAGTTGTTGTGACCAAAGTGCAGGACCCGGCACTTGGACCTCATCCCATTGGCTTCAGCCCATCAATCCAGCCTGTCCAGATCTCTCTGCAGAGGCTTCCTAACCTCAAGCAGATCAACACACCCACTTAATTTGGTGTTGTCTGCAAACTTACTGAGGGTGCATTTGATGCCCTTGTCCAGATCATCAATAAAGATATTAAACCAGACTGGTCCCAAAACCGAGCCCTGAGGAGCACCACTTGAGACCTGCCACCAACTGGATTTAATGCCATTCACAACTCTCTGGGCTCGGCCATCCAGCCAGTTTTTAACCCAGTGAAGAGTACATGTGTCTCTGCCATGGGCTGCCAGCTTCTCTAGCAGAATGCTATGGGAGACTGTGTCAAAGACCTTACTGAAGTCCAAATAGACAATACCCACAGCCTTTTCTTTATCCACCAGGTGGGTCACCTGGTTGTAAAAGTTTGTCAAGCAGGTTTGTCAAGCAGCACCTGCCTTTCATGAACCCTGTTGGCTGGGTCTGATCCCCTGGTTATCTTTCACTTGCCATGTGAGTGCACTCAGGATGAGTTGTTCCATAGTCTTTCCTGGTATTGACGTCAGGTTGACAGGTCAGTAGTTTATTTTATAAAATTCTGCTAAATCTTCATTTGGACTACTGTGTACAGTTCTGGTCATCTGTGCTAAAGAAAGATAATTTGGAACAGATGCAGTTCTCAGAAGAGCTCCTGGAACAAATTAGAGAATGGAATATGTGTCTTTAGGTGGAGAGAACAAAGGAGTTTGATTTAGTCTAAGCAAATAAAGGCTAAGAGGAGCTATGATTCCTCTTTATAAATAAATTTTGGGGATAAATATCAAAGAGGCATAGAAGATATGAAAGATAAAGGATACATATCACTTAGATTTAGAATGGAAAGTAAGTTTTCTTAACCATTCAAAACGTTAGCTTCTGGAATGGTCTTCCAGATAGGATAGCATGAGTGAGGAACCTAAACTATTTAAAAATGAAAATTCAAAAATTGCATAGTTAAAACAGGTTTCCTGGAGACAATAAATTATGTCTTTAGTACAAGGCCTTGGGGTCTCTATATTGGCATATTCAAGGAGAGACAGTAGATTATGCCATGCTTCCCTTGCATTAATCTCATACTTCAGGGCTTTTGCCAGTCACCTATGGCACCCAGAAAAATATTTCTTTTCCTTAGAAGAAGGAGAGTAGGTCATTCTTAGAACCCCTAAGTACTGAACACTAACAGATGCTGAGGCAAAATGCAGGTAGTGTGTGTTCACCTTCTTAGAGGTATTAAATTCCCCTGTTTAAATGCTCAGGCTTGAATTGATCCGGTTTACTTTGGGATCATGAAAGAATTTTCAGTCACATGAGATACAGAATTTCTTTAGGATCTTCTATGAGATCATTTATGATTTTTTTAATGTTCTACCAATTCAAAGATTTACTTGATGTTGATGTGCTCAGTTTCTGATTCTTTCTGTAGCATGATGTTTTGAATCTCGATTCATATGTGAAATATACAAAAAGCGCTGGGAAGTGTTTAGGGAATGTGAAGTAGATGTTCTGTAGTCCCTTCTAAACTGGACACAGATGTTGCTTATCCTCAACAAGGTACTGGGTTTGAAGATCCAACCCCGTGTGCCTGAATTCCACACCAACGCAATGCATGGTACCTTAGCAAGAAAAGCAAAAGAGCTCTGGTGATTGTAACAAGATCGGCCTACAGTCTACTTGTTGCCAGACAAGTCTATAGTGATGAAGTAAATATGCTGTCAAACCAGGAATTCAAATTGGTAAGTGAGGTCATCAGCAGGGTTTATAACCAGGCACAGATATACCTTTGAAGTAGCTCAGCAAGGAGCAAGGCCTGAGCTTAAATGCAGCTCTGGAGTGAAGGGGAGAGGTCCCCAACAAGGCTGCTTTCTCACACAGGTCTGATCCAAGGCTACAGCTGTGTCTTCAGCACAGGCAGCTAAACTGCTAGGAGGACAAGAGGTGGCAGCATCTGTTGGTGCACTGGGGTCCTGAATGTGTATGGTCAGCACAACCGCTTTTTTGTGCTGCTGTTCCAGGCTTTGTTGATTAGGCAGAGACCTGTAAAGCAGGTATCACTTTTTCTCCCTCTCAGATAGACAGCTTGTCCCCATTTTACGCTTTTACCATTGTTCCAGTTTTATTAGGGTTTGGGTTTTGGTTTTGGGGTTTGTTTGTTTGTTTGGGGGGCATGGGGGGGTGTGTACGCGTGCATCCTTGATTGGTAGTTTCAGCCTTTGTCAGTGACTCCAGTAATTCAACACACGCCTTTCCACTGTCTTTTCAATCTTCTCGCAAAGGGAGTTCCAGATACTCCCTTTTTAGTATTTTATATCTAGACATTTCTCGTTACTGTCCTGTTAATTAAGGATTAAGTTTGGCCAGCTGATTTTCCCCCTTCCATTATTTGCAGTATTTGGCAAGCTCTCACACCCTGTTAGGTTAACAGTGTCCCATTCTGGCCTTCTGTATACATACTTCAACGATTAGTAAGTATTACTGAAAGTGATGAAGTTTGTACTGATACAAAATTATTATATTCATTGCATTCTATTTTACTGCACTGATAGTGATAGTAGTCATTTCTTATTGTATGATAAAACTCTAGTGTCATAGTTTAATCCCTGTGTTTAGGTGATTTTGGTTTACATTTTTCAGTTGCATGAATTAAAAAATAATAATAATTACTGTAGCTGTTGTAGTGACAGTTCTATGTGTGTTTGGTACTTTGGGCACATTCCTGGTTCTGGGGTAAAGCAATGGTAAATCAGCTCATTCTGTAGAGCTACTTGTAACCAATTAATAGAGCACATGGACAACCATAGACAAATGGGTCTTCATTCCAACTTTGCAGTGTGTCAACCTGTTGTGGCATACTTTTTGTTGCTTATTCATTATAGTTCTTTCTTACAAACATAGTCAATAACTAATTAAGCTATGTCAGACAGGCCTTTTGAGAGGTGCCAATAGTTAACAAAATTACTAATAAATTGCACACCACAGAGATCTGATTAACAGAAATAATGTTGTTTGTGGCTAAGGAGCTAAAGAGGGACTTTGGAGACCTCAGTTCACTTCTTGGCTGTGCTACATGCTTCCAGGTGGGTCTTGAGAGATTCACTGAATTTCCATGGGCTTGACTCAGGAAAATATTTGATTAAATACTGAATAATAAAGTCAAGCATGGTGTCAAAGACATTCTTGAATGAGTCTCCTGGAAGTGGGATGATAGGNCCCCCCCCCCCCCCCCCCCTTTTTTTCCTGCTGCTAGTTACTTAGTGCTCAGTCCATTACCCACCCAAAGTCTCTCCATTTACTTCAGCAAGCTCTGAGGCAGGCCTTTAGAAAGAATATCAGACCCTAAGCAGATACCTAACAGAACAGCGTGTGGATCCCAGCTGGGGCCTCTACTGTAACATAAATTATAGAAATACTGCTAATATGTTTGGGAAAAGAAGAGGTGTATAGTGAACTTGAACAACCCAGTAGCTATCCTATAAGCATACCTCAAAATAATGCTTTCATAAATCTTCATTATAGTGTGGGTACTTGCCATTCAGTATTACCCACTTCAGAGACCAAATGTGACTCATTATTAAATTACTTCAATCTGTGCTGATGCAGGAGCACCCCTGACATCTTTTTGTGAGCCATTTCTTCACAGTAATTGCATTAGTAATAGCCGATTACACAGCAATCTTATGTTCCTATAAAATTAAGGTAATTACTATAGCTAGAAACACATCCCTCTGTATTCTATCCTAGCAAGGAAGCTGGTAAAAGGCAATGTAATGCTTCAATTCTTTGTACCAAGAGAAATATTAAGGTATAATTATATAACTGATGTGTTGTAGAAGTTTTCATATCTGAAAGAAGCATGGAAACAAAATCATAGTTTGAAGTTGCAAATTCCTAGTCCATAAAGGGGAAAAAAAGATCTTTTGTGTTTAGGTTCCTTAACAAGTATGGAGGAAATGTATTTGAAATATGTGAATATGTTCTATACTTTGATAGTAGTAGGTGTCTGTCTTTGAAGTAGATTTATTATGCAAAATGTGCATTTTTCATTGAACTGGATTGTCCAGAGGAGCTGGTATGAATTTACTTTTATACTGAAGTAAATACATATTAATCTGTTCATATGGCAAACCTCCTGAACACTAGGGTCAGCCTCTAATTAGTCTGCGTGCTGTAGAATTTAATTTGTGTTTTAATTTTCACCTTTCTTTGTGTCTTTGATGGAAAACTGACGTTTCCCATTTTCTTTAATACAATATTGGATGTTTAATACAACAGCTGAGAAAGAACAGACAGACCATTCCCTGTAAACTTAGCTTACTAATTCAATCCTGAATAGTCTAAAAGGGATACTGAAAAAACAATCTGTTCACAGATATTATGCAGTGTCAAAATTCATAGGCAGAGGGTGCCAGTAGGTCATTTGAGAGTTGCAGTTTGTGTTTGGGCTGATAAAAGTGTGCTACATGATATCAATACTCCTTGCAGGTTTTACCTTCTGTTGCATTAATGTGCCATGTTTGAATTGCTGAGTGCAAGCTAATGGCCCTGGAGTAGAAAATAAATGTTCACTTATGGAATAGTTCTTGCAATATATGATAACAAAACTGATAAAATAACATGGTGCTCCTAATTACTTTAATTACAAAGGTAAAGCCCAGGAACTGAGTATGGATTGTTCAATTAATGTAGCAGAATATAAGAAAGTCAAGTATAGAAGTATACAGAAAGTGAGAACAAATGTTATGAGATCTATGTTTTCAGACTGTGAAGTTTTGAAGTTTCAAGCAACTCTTCAGTTTAGAGCCATAAGCATCAGACCGTGTGTTGCTTCTGAGTGACCCTGAGAAACCAAGTTTTGCAATTTTCTGATTGTGCACTTACTAAGTACTGAGAAAGTTTGAGATAGGCAGGTAAATACTTCTCCACTTAAAGCAAGTATGTGTGTATACACATCACTTCTTTTTTCTTTCAGTAGAAATGAGTAGGCATTAATCTTTTTTGTCACTTCTATGTTTTAACATTTTTGCTTCATTTAAGAAAGGATTATTTTTGGACCTTCACATGTCTTCACTCAGAATCTGTCTTGTAAATTCGCTTTCTTTGGTTTTACAACACAAATCCCTTTTTCTTGCTCCAAGTCAATATGAGCACGTGTAACAGCTGTGTTCTTTATTGGAACTAGAGATGCAGAGCATTGAAAAAATTTCTTTCATGGGAGCCATCCTTGCAATTGAAGCTGCTAGTGGGATATTCATAGTCAAATGGGTCATCTTGAATACGTTCTTTTCTGCATTATAGTACTGGGACAGGAAACCAAGAAAGGTTTTCCTTTCTCATGCAGGGACAGGACTGTCAGTGAAATCAGTAGAAGTCTTTCCCTTGACTTCAGTAAGTTATGAAAGGCAGTGGTCTTATACATGGATTTGCCTATACCCTGCTTTGTGCCTTTACATCTCACCCACACATAGCCGTGTTTTGTTCTTGTATTTGTGCAGTGTCATTCACTGTTTCCTCTAGCTCTGCTAAAAGAAATAGTGAAAAATCAAGTCCAGTAATTTTTTCTGCTTTGATAGAACACCGAAGATGGAAAAGGTGTATAGTAAAAGAGGCAATAAACTTCACTGAAATGGGATGCTCACCCCAAAATGGGAGCACCCCTTAGTTTCAAAAATCTCCACTTTTACACATTGATTATTACATATTCAAACAATTAATACATATCCATTGTTATTCTCTTTAATGATTGTCAAGATTTCTTTGCTTCACATGTAAATTAGCGTACAGATTCTGTCTTCTTCCATTGTTCCTTTTTGAATAGGTGGTATTATCTGGGTAGGTGCTCAATGAGTTGGTGGTCATGATCTCCCCCTGCTGAAATTACCTTTTACATACTTCTGCTCTAATCTTGGCAGTTCCAGGCAGTTTTCTTGGTGACCAGGCCTACAGTTCATCACTGCCTTGACAGAAATAGCCTACTTACCAACAAAGCTACATTGTCTAGTGGTTAGTTCCTTAACTGAATCATAGATAAATCATGTCTAGTTACTATTTCTCTATTTTAATATTCAGTAAATAATTAAATAGGTTTGGGGCAGTATAGAAGACTTCAGCAGCAGCAGGTTTCCTTAGTTGCTTTAATTACATTTTATATTTCATTTTTCTAGTTAATATAAATTTTACTACAACAAATGTAGCAGCTGTCCTGTATCAGTATGATGGATGAGCAGCTGAGGCAGCTTTTCAGTAGGTGATTAATAAAATGGAACAGTTGGACAGAAAAGACCAGAAGAAGCTTGCTTATGAGGTTCTCGATCTTATGCAAGAATCCAGCATATTTTTTAGGAAGGTTCATGAAATTGGCAGCAACAACATCCATTAAATATCTGTTCAGATTTCTGAGTGTCCTGGTTTAGCTCCATCCGGCAACAAAGCAGCTACCTTTGCTCACTTCCCCTCACCACTCCCCACACCCCAGCAGGATGGGGGGAGAATTGGAAGAAAAAGGCAAAACTAGTGGGCTGAGATGAAGGCAGTTAAACAGAACAGAGGAGGAAAGAGGAAAACAACAATACTACTGATAAAGGAATATACAAAACACAAGTAATATACAACCACTCAAGGACAGAAACCCAGAAAAGCCCCAGCCCGCTCCTGAGCGGCACTTCCTGTCCCCACCCCAGCCATCCCTCCCCTGTGTCCTGTCCCAGCAATTTGTGAAAATTAACCCTATCCCTGCCGGAACCAGGACATTATTCACCCCTTATGCATCTATGTCATGCTAAGATCTTACACTTTCCAACTAATTACCACCACTTTTCCCTGTCTTTATATATACACGTATATACAGATATCATTCCCTTGGTCTATGGGCCGTCCCTGGAAAATGTCTATTGAGTTCATTTTATCCATGACTTTGGGTTCTGTTAGAACAGACTGTCAGGGCAGGCGAGATGGTGTGTGGTACTGGACTGTTGCATGCTGTATCTGGAGCTCACAGCTGGTATATCAGGTCATGCTCATGGTCTGTGGGTTGAAGATGTTGATCTTGAGGAAGTTGCTGGGTGCCAGTTGCTGAAGCCAGTTCTGCTTCCACTGAGATAAAGTACTGGCCTGTTCTGCCAGTTTTCTGCCAGAAAAAACCTGTTTTTCCTGTTCTGCAATGTCCAAAGCCAGCTGGATGGCTTTCACCTCTGCAAACCGGCT
This sequence comes from Chionis minor, assembly GCA_013398295.1. NCBI lineage: Eukaryota > Metazoa > Chordata > Aves > Charadriiformes > Chionidae > Chionis > Chionis minor. The sequence continues at coordinate 102,224 of VZSF01000758.1, read as the reverse complement.
TGCTTCTGCTTGTCCTTCAGTGGCTTCTGCAACTCACTGTGTAGGACTCTATACAGCAGCCTTTAATGTTAGATTCTTTCACACAATCTGGCACGACCCATCAGTAAACAGGGCATGTTTCTTCTCATTTTCTGGTAGTTTATTAGGTGGGGGGCCTCTTCTGCACAACTCGCTTCCTCCTCTGGTGATATTCTGGAATCTCTGCATTCAGACCAGTCCGTGATCACTTTCAGAATTCATGGATGACTAGGGTTTCCTATTCGAGTTTACTGTGTGATCAGTGCCATCCACTCCGTGTAGCATCAATTGCATGATATATGGCAAGGACCCTGTCTTTGAACATCCACCCCAGCACCATCAGTTGAGGTGCCAACAGGAGCCGCACTTCCGTACCAACTACTTCTGAAGCAGCTCAACCCTCTTCATACGCTGCCAATATCTCTTTCTCTGTTGGAGTGTAGCTGGCTTCAGATCCTCTCTGTCCCTGACTCCAGAACCCTAGGTACTTTCTGCTAGGGCTGCAAGTAGGAGCATTGTCCCTGGCTGCAGTGTAGAGCACATTTTTAATATCTTGCCTTGCCCAAACTGGCCCCAGGGCTACTGCATGGACTATTTCATGATCAGTTTTTTCAAAAGCTTGAAAGCTTGGCTAAGGGCCGCATTTAAAATACCTCTTCTTCTGGGTCCCTTGATATAGAGGGCTCAGTCAGACTGTAATCTAAGATATGCATCCTCCAAAACCCCACAACACCTAAGAAAGCTTGTGTTTCCTTTTTGCTAGTTGGTGGAGACATAGCTGCTATTTTATTGATCACATCTGTTGGGATCTGACGGCATCCATCTTGCCATTTTATTCCTAAAGACTGGTCTCCTGTGCAGGTCCCTTGACCCTACTTCATTTTATGGCCAAACTCACTTTCAGAAGGATTCTATTCCCTTTCTCAAACACTTCTGCCGCTGTGTTGCCCCGTACTATGATGGCATCAATGTACTGTAGATGTTCCGGAGCTTCACCCTGTTCCAGTGCAGCCTAAACCAGCCCATGACAGATAGTGGGGCTGTGTTTCCACCCCTGGGGCAGTCGATTCCAGGTGTACTTGATGCCTCTCTAAGTGAAAGCAAGCTGTGGCCTGCACTCTGCTACCAAAAGGATTGAGAAGAATGCATTAGTGATATCAATTGTTGCATACCACTTGGCTGCCTTTGACTCCAGTTTGTATTGAAGTTTTAGCATGTCTGGCATGGCGGCACTCAATGGTAGTATGACTGCATTCAGGCCACAGTAGTCCACTGTTAGCCTCCACTCTCCATTAGATTTTTGCACCAGCCATATGGGACGGTTCAAGGGTGAGCAAGCCTTGCTGATGACCCCTTGGCTCTCTAGTTGACGAAGTGTCTTATGAATGGGAATCAGAGAGTCCCAGTTAGTATGATATTGTTGCCAATGCACCATTGCATATCTACGATGGCATGACTGGATGGATAGATGAGGGGAAGGCAGTGGATGTTGTCTACCTTGACTTCAGCAAGGCTTTTGACACCGTCTCCCACAGCATCCTCATAGGCAAGTTTAGGTTAGATGAATGGACAGTGGGGTGGATTGAAAACTGGCTGGCAGATAGAGCTCAAAGCTCTGTGGTGGCACAGAGTCTAGTTGGAGGTCTGTAAAAAGTGGTGTTCCCCAGGGGTCAGTACTGGGTCCAGTCCTGTTCAATATATTCATCAATGACCTGTATGAAGGCATAGAGTGTACCAACAGCAAGTTTGCTGACAGTTTGCTGATGACACAAAACTGGGAGGGGTGGCTGACACACTCTAAGGCTGTGCTGCTGTTCAGCACAACCTGGACAGGCTGGAGAGTTGGTCAGAGAGAAACCTTATGAAGTTCAACAAAGGCAAGTGAAGGGTACTGCACCTGGGGAGGAATAACCCCATGCATCAGTATGGGCAGCTCTGTGGAAAGGGATTAGGGAGTCCTAGTGGACAACAGGATGACCATGAGCCAGCAATGTGCCCTTGTGGCCAAGAAGGCCAATGGCATCCTGGGGTGCATCAAGAAGAGTGTGGCAAGCAGGTCAAGGGAGCTTATCCTCTCCCTTTACTCTGCCCTGGAGAGGTCGCATCTGGATTACTGTGTCCAGATCTGGGCTCCCCAGTTCAAGAAGGACAGGGAACTGCTGGAGATGGTACAGTGAAGAGCTACAAAGATGATTAGGGGGCTGGAACATCCTTCTTATGAGGAAGGGCTGAGGGAGTTGGGTCTTTTTAGTCTGGAGCAGACTGAGGGGGGATCTCATCAATGCTTATAAAGACTTAAAGGGAGGGTGCCAGGAAGAGGGGGACAGTCTTCTTTCAGTGATGCCCAGTGATATGACAAGAGGTAACGGGCTCAAACTTGAACAGGAAGTTCCATCTGAACATGAGGAGGTACTCCTTTACTTTGAGGGTGGCAGAGCACTGGAACAGGCTACCCAGAGAGGTGGTGGAGTCTGGAGACATTCAAAACCCACCTGGGTGCCATCCTGTGTAACCTGCTTTAGGTGAACCTGCTGTGGTGAGGGGTTGGACTAGATGATCTCCAGAGGTCCCTTCCAACCCCTGTGATTCTGTGATTGTGGCAGCAATTGGCAGCTGTTACTCTGTGACCCTAGCAACCCCATAACAGAAGGGTTCTCCGAGAGACCAGGCAAGGTAGAAAGCTGTTTAATTTCCTCCATCTCCAAGGCAGCTATGCCAAAAGCCCACTGGTACCCTTTTGAGTCCTTGAAATTCGTTCTCCTGAGGTAGTCTATGTCAAAGGGTGCATGGAGTCTCAAGGCCAGTCACAACGGGATGCTTTTGCTACTCATTCCCAGTTAGGCTCATTTCAGCTTCCAATACAGTCAACTGTTGGGATCTCTCTCTGTCCTGGTTCCGGCAGGGACAGGGTTAATTTTCACAAGGAGCTGGCACAGGACACAGGGCTTCCAAACCCTGTGGTGCCATGCCTGTGTATAGGCTGCGGGGACCTGGCCAGGGGACGGAGCAGGAAGTCACTGCTTGGAGCAGGCTGGGGCTTCCCGGGTCCGGGTTGGTGAGCAGTGATACATTCATCGTATTTTGTGCATTTCTCTATCAGTATTATTGTTGTTGTTTTCCTCTTTCCTCCGCTGTTCTGTTAAACTGCCTTTATCTCAACCCACGAGTTTTGCCTTTTTCTTCCGATTCTTCCACCCGTCCCACAGCTGCGGGGGGTTAGCGAGCAGCCACCGCGTGGTTCTTTGTTGTGTCTGGAGTTAAACGGCCACAGTCTTTTTTGACGCCCAACGTGGGGCTTAAAGGGTTGAAATACAGACAGATGTGACCTGAGCGTGTGTTAATTTTGTTTAGCACAGCTGTCGTATCATAAACAATTTGATTAACGTGCTTTGATATTCTTTGACAGTTTAAATATCTATTAACATTTTTTATATCTTAGTCCAAATAAGCATATCTTCATTGTTCCCAGGACAAGTTTTTGAATATAACTTTGAATATAACTTACAGCATCCTCTGATGCATTGATTGTGGGCCCCAGCTTCTCAGTATGGCTTTGCTCTGCAAATTACAGAAAAAAAGTAGGTATTACTTCACCAGAAACGAACCTCTCTTTTGATAAAGACACTTTTAACCTTTGGAGCACACCCGGTTTCAACTATAAGAAAAAACATGAAGCTGGCACAGACACAAAGCACAACAGTTTTAGTTTTCTGAAAGAAAATAACAATAATTCTACTTTTTTTCCTGACATGAAAAGAATCAGTGACTATGATAAACAGTGAAAAGGAGCAGTGACTATGATAAACAGCCGCATGCTTCCACTGCAATCTTACCATTCTGTCATGTCTGCTGTCACTCCTTTCTATCATCCAAATATTGTCAAAGACTTGCTTTGTGACGCTTTCACCTGTAAAGAGCTAAAGTAGCTGAAGATCATAAAATATACAAATCTCAGTTCAGCTGGTCATGGTCCTTTCCAGCCATCTGTCTTACAGGCATGTTTGCATGCAGATTAGTTTGTGAGAATTAGCTATAAAGTATTTACATTCTTTTTTGATTAAATCTAGAAAATTATGTGTCAGGCTCTTTTATATTATGGTAGTTAATGATAGTTGGACCCAGGAGATCTGAAAACGGCCTGTACCTGCAAGAAAAAAACCACAATACAGTATTTGACTAAATGTCAAATATTGTCATTAGGCGGTACATACAGGTAATCTTCATCTTCAGTTCTGTCTTCTACTACAACAAACAACTGACTGTAAGAAGATTTAAAAGAAATGTCTCCTTTTGTAACTGACTCCATTTATTATGCATGCATTTTTCTGTCATTCTTATTTTCAGTTATTGAAAGTTATGCAGCACCATATCATTTATGTGTCTGTAAAGATTTTATTTCACTTTCAAGTATTTTTCAATGCTTGAATTTTCATTGAAGCCATTATTTTGATTATATTACTCCCTGGCTTGTTATATAAAAATACATTCTTATTTCACTTTTTTCATATTCCTGTTTCAGGCCTTTGATAATTTGATTGCAGAAGTGATGACTCTATGCATTTAAGTGGTAGGATTCATTAGGAAAGTAGCTTGTTCCTGTTAAAAGTGCCACATTGATCACATAGGATCAATAACGGTAACTATATTGTTATGATTTCTAGATTTAATAATGATGAAATGAAAAAAAAGCAAGAAGTTACTTAACATCGTACTCTTACAGAAGTCTCCAAAATTAAAGTGTGCTTCAACCACAAAAGAAAGTTTGCTTTTTAATACACCCCTACATGAAAACAAACCTAAGGGTCATAGCAAAATATTTTGTCCGAAGTAAAATAAAACTAAGGGACAAGGAAGTTATAGTATCTCCAAGATTACTGCTTTGCTGTTCAGTATATTTATGTGAGAAACGTGCTCACCAGTAAAAAAATTTAGAATGGGACAAAGTCCGTGGAGCAAAGCAGTTTTATTTACAGCGCTGGGTGCATGCTATGGAAGCGTGCATGCACCCTGATCACAGTGTCTGTCATGCTTTTATTGTGGCAGCAATTACATACGCATAAAGTTTCCAAGTAGTGATATAAAGTTCCCGAGAGGTGATGATATATGCATAAAGTTTCTGAGAAGTAAAACCATGCCCCTCAGCTGGCTGATGCAATCCTTCTTCCTACTTCTGTGCATGCTCTTTGGTGGTCGGTGAGGGTCGCAGGCCGAAGGCTCCTAGTCTTCCTCCCTCTGACCTTCTTACCCCTTGTCCTTCGCACTTGCACACTCAGTTCTTATCTGCCTAAGCATCTGCTGGAGCCAGGGGAGGCAGGGGCAGCAGCCTCAGGCACACCTGCTGGAACTGGGGAGGGACAACGGCAGCAGCCTTAAGTGTGCTTGGTAAGTCCCTTGAGACTGACCGCAAATGGTTGCTAGTCCTGGTCCCAGTGATCGGTCCCAGAACCTTACATTGTTTACGTCTGCCTACTTAATCCGCGATTTGACATAAATTACTAATCTATTATTTTTCACAGAGCTGAAGCAAAATTATCCCCCGTATCATACTTTCCACATTTAGAAGCACAGCCTGAAAGAATGAGATTTGGTTATGACTGCATGTACATGTTTTTCTCTACAGTTGTTAAACACCATTGAGTATGCCTTATTTGCAGGAAGGCCACTTCTTAGTTTTCTGACCTTACGAAAGGCTTACGAAAGGATGTAAGTTTCAGTTCCCTCTTTTTAACCTTTTTGTGGTGCCAGAATGGTTTGAAGACCTGTTTTTATTTTAAGATGAAGAAGATAGAATCTGATTTTGTGTTTCTTTTCTCAGTTGCAAGTTCCCATTGTAGTTAAATGGAATTTAGGAAAGGCCTGAAAGATTAAAGGCCTTTCTCTCCTCAGAGCTGCTTTTTGCCTGCACTGGATCGCATTATTCAGGACAATGAGGGAGACAGAGATGAGGTGAGCATATTCAGCAAGTATAGTTCCACTGCAGTTGCATGTAGAGATGTGACAATCCAAAAGCTTCAATAGCACCTGTGCCCCTACTCTGCAGCTGGGCCAGTGGCTTGTGTATCCACATGATCTGGCTAGCATTCAGAAAACTACTCCAGAGTTTGTGTTTAGCAAGTGACGGTGTTCTTGAATCCCTGTATAGAGACTCTCTTGTAATATGGAGTTCAGCTAGCTGTCTGTTTCTCTTCTTTTCCTGGCTTCCTCATCAATTCTCCCAAGTCCAGAAAACATAGGCATCCCTATGCAGCAGAAACCAGGTTTAAATATAATCTCTTCCGGTGAGGAAGGTGAGTGTTATTTTCAAATCTGTATCTGTTCAAAGACTAAATGTATCCATTTGTTCTTTCATTCTCAAACTGGTAATGTTTTAACAAATTGTGTCTGATGTTATTTTTGTGTACAAGGGATTACAGTACTTTAACCAAATTATTTTCTTTATTATATTTGTTCAATTACAGTCTCAGAGAGTTATTACCCCACCGTGTGGTAAATAACTTACTGAAACTGTTCCAAGACAAATGTGTAGAGTTTTACAAATGTTTACCACTTCAAAGCAATGATTTAATTTGGAAAGGTCTAATTGCTTTATGGCTTCACCTTTGCCTTAAAATTTTAAAGATAAATACTTTAAGGTGGTTTTCTTTGCAATTATGAGTACTATTTTAAACATTTGCAAATCGCTGAACTTAAATCTGAGCTGCTCTTATATTTCATGCAAAACTTTGACTAGTGTTCTCAGAGCAGCAATTCTGAGTCATCTTGCATGCTATCCTGTGTTTTACAATGACTAGTTGCAGGAATTTATGGAAAACTGTGCAAGGAAAGAAAGTGCATTTATGAAACAAGATTTCCCTCTATCCTCTAAGCTGCAGAACATCACCAGACTTGAACACATCTAGATAAGTATGTTTACTAATCTCTGATGGGGTCTGTCAAATTATATTTTGATCTGCTTATACATTTGTTGCAGTCTATTGTGGTAATGAGTGTTGTGATAATTTTTTTTCAATTAGCTTGATTCTAACTTGCCCTTCCTACCTTTTGCATGATGAAAAATGTGTGTTACTTCCTATTCAACTGTCTTCCTCCCAAAAATGCCACAAAAGTGTTGTCTAGCTGAAGTTCTGAAAATGAAGAAAAGAGCTTAATTTTTCCAAGGCTTGTCTGCCCATCCTTAGTGGCAGTATGAATTCAGAAAATTTGTAAGAGAAAAATCATACCCCTGAGGGAAACTTTGGTTCATTTTAATTAACTAGAATGATTTACAGAGTCACTCCGGTCTTCAAAAAGGGCAAGAAGGAAGACCCAGGAAACTACAGGCCAGTGAGCTTCACCTCCATCCTTGGAAAGATGATGGAATAGCTCATTCTGGGCGTCATCTCCAAGCATCTGGAAGAAAAGAAGGTTATCAGAAGTAGTCAACATGGATTCACCAAGAGGAAGTCATGTCTGATTAGTCTGATAGCCTTCTGTCGTGGCATGACTGGATGGGTAGATGAGGGAAGAGCAGTGGATGTTGTCTACCATGACTTCAGCAAGGTTTTTGACACCATCTGTGATAATTTCCTGGTACTGACTGCAGTCATGCAGCTTCCAGATTCAAAAATGACACCTGCAGGATCATCTGTTAGAGTCAGATAGGACCTCTTGATGTCCACTTCTTCTTTGGACTCTGCTGTTTGCCTTTTCTGAGACCTATTTATGACAGTAATGGCAATGATTCTTTACATTCAATGGGTAGTCTTAACTTGTTTTATAGGCATCAAATATCCCACTGCAATCAGTAGGGTGATAGAGAAAGGATCGTTAAGAAATATCTCTAAGTCAAACAGTAGTTCCTACTTCTAGCTAGTGGGTAAATTTAGGTCTAGATTTGCACTTAAGTGATCCATGATCCATAGCTTGAATGAAATTTCAGGTGGCACCTGAAACTGCACATTTTTGGCTTATTTTTTCTAGCTATTTTAATTAATGGCCCATATTATTTCTGTGTCTCCATTTTCAAAGCTCATGATTCCTTTTTAAGTACAATTACCTACCATACTCAAAGTGGTGTTCATACTGTGATCACCTTGTTCATATTTACAAGTGTTGTGTTACTGTTATTTGTAACTCATTTATTGAGAAAGGATTTGAAGGCACTTTTAGAGACAAAAATTCTTTCATCTTTCCTTTTTCCTAGATAATGAGTCAAAATGACCTTCTGCAGTTAGGAGAGTAATGATAGGTTCAGTTGTGACAGAACTGCATTGTGGGAGTCTGCAGGGACATCCCATCTGTCCTATCTCCTTATTTCATTATACATTAGTCCTGCCTGAACTCCTAACACTGCAGAGCAATGCAAATCAAGCTTGTCCATAATGGGGTATTCTCATTTGCAGACATCTCTGGTTTTTGTACCTTCAAAAAACACCTTGGTTTATTTTATTTAGCTCAGTATGCTAATACAGTGCTATAGTAATTCCCTTTTGAAACCTATCCCCATCCCCAAATTTCTTGTAGCTCAGTGGTTACCAGAGAGTGGTATGTGCAAACTGGGTCCCTGAAGCTGAAGCCTTTTATTGCAAATGCTCAGGTTTGAACTTTTTTCTGTGTCTGTGTTGTTAGTCCTCAAAAGTAAATCTGAAAATCCTCAGTGTGGGGAACAGTAAGTGACAGAATCCAGAGAACAAGTGTCAAAGGCATGACTGTCGTAAAAAGTTATGCCTAAATCCAGAGGTTCCCTGTCTTATCCAAAACACCAGTGCCCCATTCTGCTACTGATAGACTGTCCTGTTCAGGCGCAGCCTGGGATTGCTGGCTGGGCTCACAATGTTTTCAGAAAGACAGTGATCTCAGAGCTGTTCAGATGAGTTGGCATACTAGTTTATAGGATGCTGTTTGGCTCTAAATAAGATTGGATTGAGTGTAGATGACCAACTCATGAGAAACACAGAAGCAGAAAGCAGCTGCATGTTTTCCTTTTCCTTCCCAGGCAATACTCACTGATCACTTTTGAGGGTTGTGACAGCTCTCTGCCATGTACTACACTTTTTTTAAAAAAAAAAAAGAAATACAAATGCATTTTCAGTGTTGGAATTTCTCTGTTGAAATCTTGCTTCAGCATAGTCCTAGGAGCTGTATATCCCTAAGTAGTTATTTCTTCCCTCATAGCATCTGTGACAGTGGCCCCTCAAAGCTCCGCATGTAAGATTTTATACTGACCTTCCAAAGGAGCCCACCTCTAAATGGGCAGTTGCCTCCAAAGTGGCATTGGCATTTACAGCTCCAGGCTGTTGCAACCATCTCAAGATTAATAATGATCACAGTCACTTAGGATGACACTTTTAAAATCCAAAAAAGAAATAATTCTTACTTTCTCTATGTAATTTATTTTTCTGTATTTAAGCTAGTGCCCTGACTAGCAAGATATCATAGCTCCCTCAGATAACTAAAATAAAGGAAATATTCTCATGCAGTCACTTGATGACATATTTACAAGAAAGCTTATTTGCAATGTGAGATTTGCACTAACAGAATTATATAGTTCGGAAGTTTCCCTATTACTTCTTGAAAAGATTGTTTTCCAAAGAGGGGATTATGCTGTAGTCTTCACTATTCATAGTGTAAAACTTATGAGTGTTTTTCCCCATTTTTCCCCCTTGTCACTAAAACATTGGTAAAGCATCCAGACAACTGCTGCACAAGACTCTTGCTGGTTTTACTACCTGACTTTAGTCCAGTGATGTTCTTAATTTTTGTCATGCTATTTAATACACGGACATTTTAAAATAACAATTTACAGTAGGCAAAATAGCCACTGCATTTCTCTCTGTTAGCCTGCACACAGTGTTTTATTAGTTGTTGTCACTTCCTCCTTTCTAAAGGTACTACTGTTCTTTGTAATTACAATTCTAGGTAGATGAGACTGTATTGATTTAAACCTGCTCTGTTAAACACACTCGAGCTTTTTCATGTAGAGCACTGTTACGACCTTGTGGCTATTTAGGCCATCTATTATTATGCTCAGAAGAATAGGACTTGTGTACACTGCAGTCTTCTAAAATGGCAGCCTTCTCTGCTTTATAGTTGTCCTTTGCTTTTGTCTGGATGCACAAAAATGAGAGAACCCTACCATGTTCTTTTTATTATTTTAAAACAAAAACAATTTATTTAAAAAAAAAAAAGCTATAAACCTTGATCCTGCATATATTTGAACCTTTTATTCTGGAAGCCCTTACCATGTTTCCCTCAAAGTTTAGCAAGTTGTGATTGTTTACCTTCAGGAAAAGAACCCAGAAGGGTTGTGAGAGAAGGCATAGTAACTGTATTGAATCACAGAATCATAGACTATCAGGTTGGAAGGGACCTCAGGGATCATCTGGTCCAACCTTTCTTGGCAAAAGCACTGTCTAGACAAGATGGCCCAGCATTCTGTCCAGCTGAATCTTAAAAGTGTCCAGTGTTGGGGAATCCACCACTTCCCTGGGTGATTGTTCCCATTGTGAAAAATTTTCTTCTTGTGTCCAATCTGAATCCCACCAGGAGTAACTTGTACTCATTACCCCATGTCTTTTGTATGTGACTACTGTTGTAAAGGGAATCTCCATGTTCTTTGTAGCCACCCTTTAAATACTGGAACATGGTCATAAGGTCTCCCCTAAGCCTTCTTATCTCAAGGCTGAACAAACCCAGTTCTTTCAGTCTTTCCTCATACGGCAAGTTTCCCAGTCCTTTGGTCATCTCTTTGGCCCTTCTCTGGACCTTCTCCAGCCTGTCCACATCTTTTTTGTATAGTGGGGACCAAAACTGAGCACAATATCCCAGGTGTGGCCTGACAAGTGCTGAGCAGAGTGGGATAACGACTTCTTTGTCTCTGCTGGTGATGCCTTTATTGATGTAACTCAGCATCATGTTGGCTTTCTTTGCCACAGCAGCACATTGTTCACTCATACTGAGCTGCTTGTCTACCGGGACTCCTAGGTCCCTTTCCACAGAGCGGCTCCCCAGACAGGTAGATCCCAGCCCATGCTGCACTTCTGGATTATGTTTTCCTAGGTGCAAGGCCTTACTCTCGCACTTGTTGAACATCATAAGGTTCTTGTTAGCCCACTCTTCCAGCCTATTCAGGTCTTTCTGCAGGTTGGCTCTCGCTTCCAAAGCATCCCCTTCCCCGTTCAATTTGGTGTCATCAGCAAACTTTGTCAGGATACACTTGATCCCATCATTCAAATAACTTGTAAAGATATTAAACAACATTGGTCCCAGTATCGATCCCTGGAGGACCCCACTTGTGACAGGTTGCCAGTTTGAAAAGGTGCTATTTACCACCACCCTCTGGGTGTGGCCTTGTCCTGTTTTGGGTGGGGACAGGGTTAATTTCTGGTATAGCACAGGTATTCCACACCGTGGGAGCCATGCCCAGTCTTTAGGGGGGAGGTAGCTGGGGAAGGGGGGGAAGGAAATACCCGCTTGGGAGCAGGCTGGGGCTTCCCGGGTCAGGTCGGTGCATGGTGGTAGGGTAACCCTATTTGTACACTCTTCTGTCAGTGTTATTGTTGTAGTTTGCCTGTTTTCCTTTGCTGTTCTGTTAAATTGCCTTTATCTCAACCCATGAGTTTTGCCTTTTTATTCCGATTTTCCCTCGCCGCTGTGGGGGGTTGGGTGAGGTGTGGTTGAGCCATGTGGTTCTTTGTGCCAGCTGAGGCCAAACATCGACTGGCCTGTCAGCCAGTTCCCAACCCACCACACAGACCACTTGTCTAGACCGTAGTGGATCAGTTTCTCTAGGAGGTGACTGTGGGGAATGGTGTTAAAAGCCTTGGAGAAATCCAGGTAGACAATGTCCGTTGCTCACCACTCATCAACCACGCAGGTTACTTTGTCGTAGAGGGCAAGTTTGTCACATGGTTTGCTCTTGGTGAATCCGTGCTGGCTTTTCCTAATCATGTGCTTCATTTGACTTGTGATAGCCCCCAGGAGGATTTGTTCCATAAATTTCCCAGGCACTGAAGTAAGACTGATGGGCCTATAATTTCCTCCTTTTAAGCCTATGTAGATGGGGGTGACGTTAGCCTTCTTCCAGTCTTTTGGGGTGTCCCCTGATTTCCATGACATCTCAAAGATTATAGAGAGCAGCCTCACGACAATGTCAGCCAGCTTTCTTAACACCCTCAGGTGGATAATGTCAGGGCCATTTGTAGGGGTCAAGGTCTTACAACAGTTCACATACCAACTCCTCCTTCAATGACAGTGGGTCTGTGTTTGCATCAACCTGGATTTTTGTTGCCAAGGCCTGGGGACCAGCAGTGCTTGTAAAGACAGAGGTGAAGGTGTTGAGAACCTCTGCCTTTTTAGCACTGTTGGTGACTGATTCACATCTGCTGTTTAACAGTGGGCTCATATTTTCCTGCTGTTTCTGCTTGTTGTTTACGTACCTGAAGAACACTTTCTTAGTTGTTTTTGATATCTCTGGCCAAGTTCAGTTCAAGCTTTTGATTCAATTCTTGAACCATAATGGTTTAGTAAGGGAAACAGAGGGAAAAATTATTCTCATGTCCATGGTCAATAAAATAAGTACTTGATAGAAAAGGCAAAAAGAAGATTTCAGTTCTATATCAGGAAATGGCTTTCTAATAGTAGAGGGCAGTGAAGCACTCACTGCCTAGTTTATTGGAGGAATTGTGGAGACTTTAACACTGGAGATCTTAAAAACAAACACTCTTCAAATATGGTTTATGAGCAGCTGATCCTGCTGTGAACTAGAGAACAGTTTAGATGACCTCTTGCATTTATTTCCTTTCCAACAACTTTACAAGCTGAAGAATTATTGAACTTGCAAGTGGGAAAAGAAGTCCCTCTGTGAGGAATTCCTGGCATTTCCTTGGTAGATTGGTTGGCTTGCTTGTTTGTTTATTTATGTTAGGAAAGTGTACAATGACAGAGTGATTTCTTCTCATGCAAGAACTGGCTTCTGAATAAAAAAGTTTTGTCTAGAATTTCTCCATAGATTTCTTCTATCTTTTTTCTTGTATAAATTAATAAAACTACAGCTACTAAAGCTACAAGAAGGAGTTACCAGAGGCCATGTTCTTGCTGGTGTTTGTACCATAGAAATAATCTCTTGACACAACTTTAGTAGGTGCACTATGTATCTCTCTCCAACACCAGCATTAATCTTCAAGATTTCTCCTTGCTCACTTAAAGAAAAAATGTCACCCCCAAGGTCAGCACCAAATTAAGTCCCTGCTGATACACACTTCCAAATACTGCAGTTTAAAGACTATATGTAGCTTTGTCATTGAAAAAAATATCTGGAAACCACAGAAAATAATGAAATATATACAATATATACAAAACTGTCTCAGGCTCCCAAGATGATGATCACATCACTGGCAGGCACATGGAAAGTCCCAGACTGAACTCAGTGATGGACAGGAACTGGATTCCGGATCTGGATTCAGGAACTCATGGATCAGGATAAAAGGCAGACAAACAGACAGAATCTTCCATGGACAGTGGCCACTGANAAAAAAAAAAAAAAAAAAAGGCTGACCCTTTGATCCCTCAGCTTTTATACTGAGCATGAGTCAGATGGGATGGAATAGTACCCTGTTGGTCAGTTTTGGGTCACCTGTCCTGTCTGCCCCTCCCCGCAGGTGTGACCCCTCTACACTTTTCAGCTTCCGACCCTCCAACAAGGCATACAGCAAAGTTAGCTGACCTAGGTTATAGCAAGAAGTATAAGCAAGAGTGTCTCTGCATACCATTCATTCCTTGGTGTTAATTATAAACAGGTCTTATCACTCTGGAAAATATGCTGTTCATTTCAGGTAGTTCAGTTAGTTAGGAGAGGCTTAACTGAAAAGTAAAATTACTGAACAGAAAATTGGTTCTGTTTTACCTCAAACCAGGACATAGTTCAACACCTGGCCTCCTTGCTTGCACACTTAAATCCAGTCAAGTGTATTTCTGCATTTTCAAAATAAATTAATGCCTCCAAAAACCCTGTCCTTAAATCACTTTTGAAAACAGAGGATTAGAATTCTTTATTACTTTGATTCTTCTGAAAAAATATATCTCAAGTCTGTCCACAGATGTGATTCCACTTTGAATTCACAAAATATAGTGTGGTAAAAAGGATTATTTTTTTTTCCCCACAAAGGAAAACATCCTCTCTATCTGGCTGAGGCAAAGAATAATGGATATGTGTAATAGCTGCTACAGATGATAAAAGGAAAAAATGTGTTACATCTGCTTCCCTTTACCCAGCCATGAATATCTGACTTGTCAACACTGTCACAAATAGGAATTATTGGTAATTGCTGCGTTTAATGCTAATAGATAGCTAGAGTGGGGAGGAGACTACCAAAATAATGATTAACACAACAAAACTATTATGTTTAATCAAACTGGGTTTTGGCAACAGATGTTTGAGGGCTGTGGTGAGAGATAAAATACTGTCTATAATATGCACTGAAAAAGACATTCAAACAAAAATGCACCAAAAGGCAGAGAAAAATGTAATTATTTTGAAAAAAAAAAAGTGTTATATAGTTTGAACTGCACAAAACGGATTAAGATTTCACAGATGTGGAGATGTTGCTAAGTAATACACAGACACAGTACCATTTCTTTAGTGTCTAGAATCAGTGGATGGTTCTGAAGGCCCAAAGCGATAGAAAGATTTAGCAAAAAATGTGCTTTGCAGCAAGTGGGAAGGATGAGTATTGTTTGTGGAATGATGGTCAGTAGAGTTTTATTTCTGAAATTATATTCATCATAAGAGCTGAGATTTATTAAAATGAGGGTGTTTTATAATGTTGATCCACTAGATAAGGTGAGGTCTTAACTGATATAAATAAACCTACTTTCAAGGTCATCAGTACCACTATACTGAGTTTCATAGGTCAGGATTTGGCCCTCATATGTTGTATTTGAAGAGCTGTATTTTTAAACAGGAGCTAAGTAGGTAACCAGCATGAAAGACAAGCAGTCACAATTTGCAAAACTGTGCTTTGAAAAGTGGTGCAAAAATGTAACACTTGGCTGTAAAAATGTGGTTAGTTAGTTTTCTTGTCTGCTCTTACTGGTTCTTTAAGTCTTAGGGCCTGGGTTTATTCTGCTTGATTTGAAGAAACAAACCAAAAATGCCTAATTTAAAAGTTTACTCTGGATTCAGAGCCAGTGCTCACCCTCCAGCTAGCAGAGAGCAGAAGGTGATTCAGGAGAACTGCCCTCTTTTATTTCAAGTGCCTAAGGCTCCTAAAAGAAGAGTCCTAAAATAAGTTACCCGATATAAGTGTCCCCAAATACTGATTTGCAGAAGAGGCGGATAAAATTCTCATGCAACTCTTTGAAGACTACTTTGAGTAGGGTTTTAATACCTGCAGAGAACAGTAGATGTGAAAACCACCAGAAGGCTAATGATTCCCAGATTTACTGTCTTTTAGATGAGGAGTTCAAGATCAGTAGGACAACTCTATGTAATTTCAGAAAGAGCTTAGGGAAGCAGAGTATGATTCCCCTACACTTGACATCTGAATAAGCAAAGAATACTCGTTCTACAAATATGACATAAGAACTTATATTGATGTAAATGATCAGTGCTTGTGTTTTAACTATTGTCAAGAAATACCACATTTAATATCGATAAATGTAATAATAGCTGTTCATAAATCAGATAAATTCTTTTCTGATAGAATGATTTTTAGTGAAATAGAATAATTTTAAAGAAACATATGACCTCAGAAATGTTCTGAAGGGAAAATTATAGAAGGAATCCATTCTGAATTAATTATTTAAGTGTTTGTAAGTGATTAATAGTCAACATTTATATTAGAAACTGTATCAAAGGCAAAACAAAAAAAATCCCAAACTGAATGGTAATATTTTATCCTGATTTGAGTTAGATTGTATTTTGGTGCTTTAGAACTTACCGTCAGCGAGACATTCCATATGAGACTCGTGTCTCCCAGCCAGAAAGTATATGTACTTAATTAGTGGAAAATCTGTGGAGATCAATTCAATTAGAAATACCACAGATGATGGAACATACATGAGTTAAATCTCATGGGAATTTGATCGAGTATTTGGGAATAATGTTCTGTTTTACAATCAAGGAGATAAAATAATTCTCATCTGAAGCTCAATTCTGGCTTTTTAAAGCTTGTTTCTCGGAGGTGCTGCGTGTTGCACATGAATTCACAAATACCCCTTAGAACTCTTCTTAACAACTGATATTTGTATACCCAGCCACTGAATCTGAGTAGTAGCTCATTCTGTGAGTTGCAGTTTTCTATGTCTGGTCCATGTCATCCTCAGTCCTCACAAAATTAAGTATCAGAATTATTATTTGCTTTTATTTGAAAATAAATGATATAACAGAAAATAGTGATGGAAGTAGTACACTCAATGTAATTTGTTAATTGGTGAAAAATCATTCCATCTGCTAATAACACTCATCTCTAATCTTTCTTTTAATCCTCATGCCTGCCTGACATGAGGTAATTTGTTTCCTGGTGTCCATTTCTAACTTACTGCTTCTTTGTATCATATATTCTGAAATAATGTAAAAATACTTTCATCACTTTTTCTGTGAGTTATTAATGTGTTGCTTCACATACGATCTCATATCATATCTCCTCATCTTGTTGGAAAGGCAAAGGAACAGCAAAGAAATTGGCAGAATCTTTTGTAAACTAATTCACACCAAGCATCTCTGATATCTTGGGAGGTTAGTGTGCTAGTAAGGCAAAAAGGGCTGTGGTTTGATTTTAACATTATACTTGAAAGCAGAATTATGTCAACCCCAGTATCAAGCCCATCAAATGTCCTCAGTATTCTGAGTCTTATGTAATTTTTTATGCTAATTTTGCAGTCTGACCTTTACATGAGTAGACAGGTGGGAAAATATATGTAGCCTGTCAGCTGCCTAATGACTTCCTAATCTGAACAGGCTGTTTTATGTCAACTGTGCCACGAGAAATTGACTCTTTTATGTTGAACTGATCTGCATTTAAACAAGTCTTAGTGAGACTACCTGTCAGGTGAAGTAATGTCAGGTATAAAATTATACCTTTTTGGTTATGGATAGTATCCATTTCTGATGAATTTTTAACCAAAAATGTGTAATTTCCAAGTTTCTTTTGTGAACTGGGATCAAATGTTAAGCAGATGAAGAAGCCCTTTTTAATTACTCACTCTGTGTCCATAATGTGTCTAAGAAACAATTTACTTAGACTTTTTGAGGCAGTGGTTTCATTTGAAGATTGAAATACTTTTCTTCCCTGAATACAACTGTTTCCTTCAGAACCCATGGTCTCCACAATGTCCTGCATCTGTCAGTGTCACAATTTCATCATGAGATGTATGGAAAAGGACTCCTTTATCTGGGAGTGAGGTTTAAAATTGTTACTTGATCATTTTATCAGGTAGTCATTGAATCTGGGGTTACAAGAAGAAGTGAATTAAGCACTTTTACCATGATATTTAAGACTGTCATCTCTCTCCTTACTAGTCTCTTTCTCTAGCTAAAGCCACAATCTATTTAGTCTCTCTGTGTATAGAAGTTGCTCCCTGTTGCTGAAGATATTGACCCCTTTTCTCTACAGCTTTTCTGGTTCCACAGTGATTATTTTTTTTTTTTGCAATGAGCTGACTAGAACGGCAGCTGGTGTCAAAAGGTGGGAGTAGTGGCATAATGACGTTTTCTGGTTTGGTTTTGTCTACTTTCATTATAATTCCTAACATTCCATTTGCCTTTCTAACTGCTGCTGAGGTTTAGAATGATGTTTTTTAGAGGACCGTGTACAATGAGTTTTAGCTATTTTTCCAGAGATAATATAGACCATCATTGTGTGTATGCAAAATTAGAGTTGTTTTTATCTGTGTATATTACTTTGCTTGCATCAGCATTTAATTTCATCTGCCATTTTATTGTCCAGTTATTCAGCATCACGCAAGCCTTCTGTTCATTGTCAGCGTTAAATTTGCATGCTGGGTGATTTCATATCACTGCCAAACATTACAACAAAGTTTTACTCATTTTTTTAGACTTTGACTTTTGTCTTTAGTGCAGTTATGTATTTGATCTAATCCTACACAGAAGTGGGATACAATTTATGCAAATGATCAAATAAATGAAATGAGGAAGAAATGGTTAGGGGTTTTTTCATTTTCTTCTGAAATGTGTCACATCTTTCTATTGTCTCTTTGCCCCATTGAAATTAATTGCTTTCAAATTATGGTTTACAGGCCATCTTTTATCAGGTGTTTGTCTGAAAGGCCGATTATGGAGATGTTATGTGAAATATTTGCAGAATTTAGGTCTGAAATGTAGCAATGTAAGACATGCTTTAAATAAAATAAGAATGTTAATAAAATAATGTTACTGAAATTGATCCAGAAGAATGCCCTTTATTGTTTTTTGCCCCTTTGTTTTTGCAAAGAGCTATAAAGGGTGAAGAAGCAGTCTGAAAATTTTACCTCTCTTTATATTTTGGAATATTACCAGTATGTGTTTGAATGCAGTAATTATTAAGTGAAAGTGTGTGCTGCTTTTTGGTAATTAGATTATAATGATCCTTTGTGTTTTATTATAATATATACAAGTAGCAGTGCAGCACAATGAGTAAGAACTTCTAGGCCTCTCTGCTTAGACAGTGATGTAAATCCTCCAAAGATCTTGATCCTATGAGTTTTTCAGTATTTCAAACAATCTCAAGTTTCAGAATTTCAAATAAACATTGTAGTAAGACCATTCCAACTTTTAACAAGCTGACATTATACTGATTTGATTTAAGTAATAACTGTTTTCTAATTTTAAAGTCAATTTCTTATCCTATTTCAAAAGAAAATAAATTCAGTACTAAGATTATGGTAATTTTATTTAATCATAGATTCAGCTGCCTTGCCATAGGAAAATGGCTTGTTATTGAGTTCTGTAAATGGATACTGGTTCTTAGCAGTCAACAAACCAAAGTCCAAGGAAGTCAATGAAAAGAATGTCTCTTGATTTTAGTGAACTCTTTTTGAAGTTTATGATGCGAAATGTGGACATCACTAGTGAAAATGAGAATTTGAAATTACTGAACTATACTAACCTACAGAAGTTCAGTCTATTCTTTTTTTGCATTTCTAGAAACCGATAAATTTGCCAAACATTGTTGAACTAGCAGCATCTGTACTAGCAGTGTATGCTTTTTCATTACTCTTTCCAAAAAAACTCCAGTAAAACACTATCTGAAGGGCTTGCTCAAAGCTCATATGATCTGATAAAAAGTGTACTTTGTACGCTTTGGGAAGTGAACATCAGACATTAAATCAGAGGCTGAGTGATTATCAGAGAAAAAGCGCAGGCTGATTGACAAGACAAGATAACCTTGTGGGTTCAAATTAAACACAGTGGCTTAGCATCTAAAATGTATTCTGCAATAATGAAATTGAAAAACAGATTATGTAATAACAGTCTGCAAAATTTCTGTCAGTCTGTGCACTCCAGTGCACAACAGCATTTTGAAAAGATAACATTTCATTGCACTATGCAGAGCGTGAGTCATCATGTGAAAAACCTTTTTTTTGTATCCTCTCAAACCTTTCCTCATTCTTGATGGGACATTTGTTGTGTATGGGCCTAGCAGTCTGGTCCCAGTACATCAAAGCTCTTTCCTAGGGATTAAGCACGTATTCGGTGCTTTGCTGGGTTCAGACTAAAGAATCTTTTTAATCAATATTTTTTTAATCTCGGCATGGACAGGAGAGTTTCTTCATTAAAGGATACAGATCCAGTATCCTTGACAACATAGGAATCCTACATGTAGGATTTATGTCAGGCTATTACTTGTACAGAACAGTTACACTTGTATTGAATGAAGGTATGCTTCAGTCAATGGGCTGGTGTATTACAGGTGAATAATATGAAATTTAAAATGAACATTAGTTTATTTAATGGCTACAAAAATATGAACAGGAAGCAAGGCTTCCATGAAGCATAGAAATACAGACAGATCTGTACCCTAAGAAGACTCTGTATGGCAGCAGCTTGAAGTCACTGTTCTTCTTTTTCTCAGTTAGCTAAAACAGCCACTAGCTAGTATTTATGTTTTATTTTGCTGTGATCTTGAAGAGTATAGATGCAGTGTAATCTTACAATTTAACCTGCGCTTTGTATATGATGTATTGTGTACTGCAAAGTATTTAATTTTAAAATGAAACAATGTAGTTGCTCTTTATTTTTATTTTATCATTTACCTACAGAGAAATTTTACCAAGGCAAAGTTTTACACTATAACATCACAGAAGAGGGAAAAAAAAAGGGGGGGCAATCAAACACCCCCAAATAAACAAAAAACCCCAGAGGGCAGAAAGCTGTTTATCATTTGTCAGATTAATGCAAATAATACTTCTCATTTTCAGCTTGTTTGGATCTTTTTAGAATTCAAACTAAAACTACACTACAACAAAATAAGAATGCATTCTTCTTCAAGACTGATTTGTTTCCTCAGATGAAGGTAGTTTGTCAAGTGCTCCCACCTCTGCAAAAAATGAAAAAAAAGGGGAATTAATGCATGTAAATATGCATATTAATCTTAGCAATTAAATAATGAAATCCAATCTCAGTAGCGTACTTTTTTCCTCACAACTATAAGATGCAAATCCTTGAACTTTTAATATTTTAATTTGTAAATTAGTTTTTCTTTTAAATGTTAATAATGTCTTCCTGCTATTATTTCACATTTTTATAAACAGCAGTGACAGAATGACAATGAAATTATATCAATTTTCTTATATCAATTGATATTGCTGAATCCCAGCATCTCAAAAGTTTTAATATTATCCAATTACGGCTGCCATCCTAGAGCCTGCTCTATATGGAAAAACTTTAAAGCTGGAGGGGGTAGTTTTCAAGAGAAAGAGCTGAAGGCTCTTCAGCTATTGCCAAGATACTTCTTAGCAGTTGAAATATTTTTATATCACAGATTGAAACATACGTCTAATTTGAGTAATCACTCCCTGAACCTGAATCCCATAAGTGGAAGTTTTCCCTCTCTCCCCATAGAATATATCTAAACCAAGGTATTTAATGTAGTAAAGTTCCATTTGAGCAAAAATGTTGAAGTGTCTCTACCATAATAAAGTATGTTTTTCACCTCCTAAACCTACAGTTCTGAGTCTATGTATGAGATTGTACTAGGTCTTGCCAATAAATATTGTTATAGGATAATATAACAGTGTGTCTTTTGAAACCTAGCCATACAAGAATTATCTCAGTTATCCATTTTATATAATCTGGAGATTGTGTTTTTATGGCAGCAGGTAAGAATACCAACTTTTCTAAATAAAAACAGCTGTTTGTCATCACTATCCTAAGCAAGTAGTTGTTACTTATTACAACACAGCCTTCTTTGTTCATTTGTCTCAGGGAATGAGTAATTTGTATTTCTATGAGATGCATTTTATTTTCTTGCCCAACTTATCAGCTCAGCCTGCTCATTAGATAGTGCATGCTTAAGCTTAACTTGTTTCACACCCTTTCTTTTGTGTCTGCTTATTGGTTTTACTTGCTAGGCTTGCATAGCAGGCTAAAGGAGTGTTTAGGGCTCCTTCTTCACAGTGGCACAAACAGGCTACTACTTTGTCACAGTAGACATACATGCTAATAATTTGCTTTAAATACATATTTGAATTAGTACCCTTAGTACTAACCACAAAGAGCTTTTGTTTCAAATGCAAAGTTGATTCAATAAACATGGAGTTGATATTTTCAGTAGGGAGAAATATTTTGTTTGCGTAGATGCAAATCGTTTAGAAAATGATGGTGAAGAGGTCCAAAATTTTGTTTCCTATATATGCAGAAAATGCACAGATCTCTTGAAAGTCTCTTTTAATGAAACTAAGATACAAATGTAACACACAGTTCTTTGTTACAATTCCTCAGCATACACTTGCCACAAAATCCCTTATCATTTGTTGTATACAGAGGTAAGAATAGAGAAGTTAAAGATTTATTTAATTGTCTGCTTTATGAGACAGAGAATTCTTTAAAAGTTTGCAGTAAAAATAACTTTTTTCCTTCCTGTTGTCTTTTTTGAAAGTATATATTATGTTTTCAAATATTTTGTAGACAGTTTTAGAGGGGCTGAAGAGGTTTCTAAAAGCTCAGAATTGTGGCATGTTTTTTTTTTTTATTTTAAAAAAAAGCAGAAGTAATAAAAACTCAGAAGCAGCGAGATTTCTTCTTCACCTAATGCTGTAATAAAGTTACCATTCTTAAAGAATCAGCTTTAAGCTCTGTTTTACAATTCTTGTCACAATTTTGAGATTCCATGGAGTTTTTACTAGCAGAGTTTTGAGCTGTTTGCCAACTGAATGTTGGCTGAATGCTTAGTGGTTTTGCAGTTTTATTATGTGACTATTGTAGAATACTTGCAGAAAGGGAGATCTATTTCTTTTGCTACTAACAAGTGTTTCAGGATTTCAACTGACTGCTCTTGGCATTAAACTCGGGTCTTATTTAATTTGTTATTGAATTGTTTTATATTAACTGCCGTGTAATCAGACTGTATTTAGTTTGTTTTCAACTCTAAAAGATGGGTCCATACAATTTTAGTAGTAGCTGTTATTGTTTGCACAGAGTAATTTAACAGTATTAGAGCCCTGCTATGTTGGATATTCATTGACCTGCAGTTTGGTAAGACTACCTGCACTCTCTAAATAAGGCCTTTTCTTAAGCACGCTGAAATGGAGTTGACAGTCATCTGTCCTCCCTTCCCCAAGTTGCTGTTCAAAGTCTTGCATATTCAAATCTGTGGCAGACTTGTACATTCAAGGATAGTCATGTCTTCTCAGTACGTTTCACAACAGCAAGTGAGAAAGATAAAAAGGCATTCACTAACCTTTAAGATGCAAGTAAGTCAAAAATTCAATTACTGTGCGCACAATGTTTTCATCAGCCAGTGATCTTCCAAGATTCCCTATAAAACAAGCTGGCTGTTACTTAATGTTAACATGGTATAAAGATCTGTTGTATGTGACATCGTGGATAGGTTTATGAGTACTCTGGAAAAAAAAACCGCTATATGAAATTTCTTTATCCTTAAAATCCTTAATAGAAAACCTCATTTCATGGAAGAGTAAAAGCACTTTGAGGTAGTTAACTGCAGTTCTCAGAATCAAAATTGCCCAGCTTTGTATGCTATTGCTGCATAGGAGCTGCTTTGAAAGCTTAATGGTCATGATCTTCAAGGCCTTATGAGTTCTGCTGCAGAAGGAGTTATCCTCTGTTCTCAACTCTCTCCTTTGTGTCCACTAGCCTGAGATTGAAGGGAAAGATAAATTTAGCAAAAAAATTCATCAGCTTTGCAAAACAGTTAGTTCTTTAGTTGGGTTTTGCTCCCAGTAAGCCACTCAAGTAATAAAGAAGAGATTTGTAGCCCAACAGCTGGGCCTGGGACTTTATTAAAAGCTGAGAAAGGTATGGTTTTGCATATTATCCAAGACAATATACTCCTCTTTGATGTATGTTGCCATTTTAAAATACTTTCATAAATATTCAGCAAGATATAACTAAAAAAAACCTACAACCCACACCTTTCATTTTCAATTAAAATAAGAATTCTGACTACCTTATCCATTTTTTATATTCAAACCTCCCTTGAATAGAACCTCTATAACAAACTTCAAAGAAAACTTGTGATGCAAAAAGAGCATCTAAAATGAGATTCAGAACAGAAGCAGTTATATAATTTTCAGGTCCTAACTAGACAAGTTTGGGTGCGTTTACTTGTAATTGTGGAGGTGGAGCAGTACCTGGCAAGAGAGTTCCATAATTCTTAAAGATCATATTTCTGTAAAGGAGCTGGTAGCATATCCACAAATGGCAGCATGTTGCAGTGTCAGCTGCATTGTTAGATTACAAATGCCTGCCTTTCACATTGCTTCTGACTGGCAAAATATTTTTACACTAGTCTTTGAGGAAGTAAGCTCTCCTTGTGTTCCTCCCCTGCTTTTTCTTTAAAAAAGAAAGAAAAACCCAAGCCAGCCAGCAACAACAAAAAAGCCCCATGCCAGAAAACCAAAAAACACTACACAGAACACCCCACTATGCAACTATGTACCAGAACTAAACTGACAGTCATTCCGAGAAGGTAAAAACAAAGAAATGTAGTAATGTTACTCTTATTTACAACGTAGTTATTTCTGTTATATCGTAGTTAAGCACATTGCCTTTATTTATGAACTTGGTTAGCGTTAGCTACATTTGCATTGTGCTGGATGGATTTAAAATAGCCTTCCAAGAGCTCTGGGGCTGGGACTTTGCCTCCATTACTGCAGTGATGAATGCAATAACACTCAAGTAAGTACTGCTTTTTTTGATTACAGTGAGGAACAGATCACTCTTTGACAGTCTAAAGATAAGATTCATCCCATCTCACTATAGATGTCTGCAGCAGATTTAGTTTCTCTTCAGGAGAAAGAAACAGGTTTTTCTAGAAGTTTCTACATCTTACCTTGAGTGAAGTGTTCAAAATAAATCCAAAAAGTGCCAGCTTCCCTTCATAAAGGGAGTCTAGACATATTGTAGGGGCTGAGCTTTAGATGATGAACCTGGAACAAGGCTGCATCGTTTTCACTGCCATATACTAAATTCTGATACATGCAACATCAAAATAATATGGTGACTTGATTTCAGTTTTGGTTGGATTTTTAATCTTTTAATGAAGATAATCCATCTTGCTTGAATGTAGGAAATATGGCGAGACTTAAAATGGAATTTTTTATTTTTTTTAAATTACTGAAGACTTACAACATAAAGAGACACATAATTCTGAGGTCTACTTTCAGCTCTGGTATCAGGATAGCTTTCCCTGTTGAAACATTCCTTTATGAGTTCACTTCTTTGCTGAAGAGAGTTAACTCTTGAGTATCTAAGGTGTTATTTCAAATAGTTATTTGAACATATGAAAAGAAAAAGCTAGGTTTATTCAAAGTAGTATGATTTGTTATACTTTAAAAGCAACATAATTATGGTACTTTTCCCTCGGCACCAAAGAACACACTGAATGGACAAATCTCATTTTTCTTCCTTTCATAAGTTTATTATGATTTTTGTTAAGTGCAGGAATAGCCTTGTATCTAGGTAGTTAACTCCGTAACAGTAAATAAATTGCTAAACATAAAAAACAACTCAAAAACACTGGTTTTCAGAATTTCATTACCTGCTTTGATATCCTCATCAGGCTGTATTTCACGTTTACCAGTGAAACCATGTTTGTCATTAAAAGATCTGTGGTTATCTACTGCATCTGATAAATAAATTGAAAATCAGAGGATTTAATTGACTTAACAACCTTTGACATACTATTTGCTTCAAAGAAAAGATCATGATGGGCACTTTTGATGTCACAAAATAAAATAATGCTTCTTCTGAATTTTTGCTTATGATTTATATAATTTACAGACCCAGTCCTGTACTACATACTTGCTGAAGATATTACTTAACTCAGAGGAAGCTTTAAGGAAAATGTAAGTTTGTACGTTCACTTGTAATTTGGAAAGTTGTTTTTGCTACTCTTTCCTCTATTTTTAGAAAAATTTGCCAATGAGCTTACTTAAAAGAAAGGTGCATATAGATTTCGAAGGTTATTTGTGTGAACTATCTTACATGCCCCTGGTGCCTCTTCTCTCCCCCTTGCAATGAGCATTTCCTTTATCAGTAAAAGCTGATATACGACCTGCAACAAAGGATGATTCCTGTTATCCAGTCTTAGATAAATGGCACTTTGTCGAGTACATTTCCCCACAGTATATTTGCCAATTTGGCTAGGTCTGCAAACATACTTTAAGACATTTACAGAACCACTTAATACATTTAAGATACTTTTTTTTTTAAGGTATCGTTAAAGTTACTTGTAAAGAATGAGGAGAGTCATAGTAAGTATCTGTAGTATTTGTGATGTATTGCAGAGACTGCAAATACAGAAACATTGGTAATGAGTGTTATTATATCAACAAGAAATAATGGTGAGAGGTCAGATATTTGAGACAGCTTAGCACTGCATTTCACTTTTCTTATAATCTGCATTTGTGATTCTCCATCTTTGTAAACCAATATGTTCCTGTATTTTATACATCCCGTATGTTAAATATTTTTCAGATATTGAACTGTTAACATTTACGGTCATGAGTTTGCATCTTACTCTTTCAATTTGTTTTGCTTTAACTGAAAAAAAAAAAATAGTAAAATAAAGCCAGGTAGTGAAACCATTTTCAAATAGATTTAAAGGTGAATTCTGAAATACATTGAGAATTGCCAAAATGTCACATTTTGTCATTCTTCCCTTGACATCTAAGAGACTGTAAGATTTTGTAATACTTCCAAGGGGGGGAGGGTAAGTATGAAAATTACAGTTCAGAAGCACAAGAAGTGATCAGATAAAGCCACACACAACCCTGCTTTAGAAAAGACAACTCCCTTGTATAATACGTATGTAAGAAATATCTAAACAAATATTCTCTCAAATGAGTTTCTTCAGTCTTGCAGTTTTAGACAAAATTACTGCAATAATCAGAAGAGTGAGTAAGACACTACAGCAAACTGGTTTACAAGAAGAAAAGCCTTCTGCATTCTGAAATAATGAAAAAAGCACTTGACTTACGTGGCCCAAGTAGGTAACCAGCACTATTCAAAGTCCAGCCCCTTTTTTCTTTCGTCTTAAAGAAAAAATTGCAAGTATGTTATTGTATGAACTACACAGTGCATCCTGAAGACAAATCAAACACCACCCACACAGACATTCTCTTAGCAGAAAGTATCTTCTGAAGGCTTAAAAAAAAAAAAAACCAACAAAAAACCAACCCCACAAATCAAGAAATGTTGTGAAATATAAAAGCCAATAACATTGAAGCAAACATTAATGATGAACTCTTGCCTTGTCCCCATCTAACTCAATAGCTTTGCTACTGGCATCCATGCAATTTGAAGATTTCACATCATGCAAGTGTAACTGCAAATCGCACCTTAGAAGAAAGAAACTTTGACTTTATACTCCAAGTTAATATTACCATCAGGTGGCAATATAATCACCTTATCAAACAGCAATGCATTCTTTTGTTTGGATTTGCATGACCTTTTCTGAGTCAGATGGGTCATCCATTCTGTTTTTGTCTATAAACTAGATACTTTTTTCCCTTTAGTCATATTATTTGTTACAAGGGAGCTAGTATTCAGAAGCCCCAAAATGTTAACTAAAAACCTGTTTACTGACCAAAACATACGAGTGCTGTATCTTGTCCAACCCCTATACCTAAATACAGTGCATATCACAACACGGTTTACAGTTACTTGCCAGCTGAGACATGGATGCTGACCAACAGAAAGGGTCCCCAACAGTGAAATTAGTACTTACTGAGAAAACCAGTCCAAGTGTTTCTGACAGTGTGGCACATAGGATTAAAGACAGAAACAGGAAACTAGTGCACTTCTGCATCTGGAAAGAAATGGTACTAGGGTAGATGCTCTGAGTTACTGCTTTGCTTTCCAGTTACAAGCGCTCCCAGGGCATCCCTGCCGCGGGTGGGAAGAGGGGCAAACCTTCTTCCCATGGGGTAGGGCACCTGTGGCTACTGGTTTGGCACTCAAATGCCCACTGGGAGAGAGACCAAGAGGTGGGAAGGGGAGTACCTTGAGCTGGGGCGCGACGGCCTCTCCCTCACAGTGTTTCACCTGGTGCTGGCGGCAGAGCGGCTTCTCTCACGGCTTCAGTCCTCCCGGCGGTCACTCACTGCATGGCCACGCTGCGCGGGTGCGGATATACACGCCCACCCTCCGTTCCCTCCGCGCTTTATGGGCTGCAGCACGACCGCGCAGGAGGGGCGCTCGGCGAGCGGGGGGAGGCGAGAGCCGCGAGCCGCCCCCCCCCCCCCCCCCCTCCTCTGCCTCCCCTGGGTAATTTCTCCCTCGCCTACCCGCTGCGTTAGGAAGGGCAAAAAATTATAGCAATTCAATTAGAGGTATTTGGAAGCACGACGCAGGCTGCAGGGAGATAACAGCCCTGACAATTACCTCTGATTAGGGCGGCCTTAGACAGGCTGGTGCGCAGCGAGAGGAGCTCTGGTCTGGGCAGCCTGGCCCACGCCTGTCACCCGCTGCAACCTCACAAGGGCTTGGGTGGTGGTGGGGAATAAGGAGTAAAGTGAATACAGATCACTTTTCAGAGACTCGGCTGTGGGAGAAGAGCTGAATACAAAATTCTGTGCGTGATTCTGGTTTACCAAGATTCACAGCGTTTGGGCTTTGCATTTGGGAATGCTGCGGACTTCACACCCCCCAGCTCCACTTGCGATCCCTGGAGCTCCATGTGGTCCAGGCCACTCAGTCTCTTAAAATCCTTTTGACTCATGCCCTTTGCTCTAGCATCAGAGCAAAAAGACCTTAGTTAAAACTCAGTTATCATACTTCTTTGCTGCTTTGTATCTGAGCTATCACCTTTTTTTGTTTTGTTTTGTTTTTTACTTTTTTTTTAAGGTTATATGTGAAAGGCTAGGGATGCAGCTCTCCCCAGTAATTAGCCTAGCCCTTGCCTGTTAATTTACAACCACTGAGGTTTCACCAGTTTGCTTATCTTAGTTGTGGTTATAGTTGCCATTGGGATGTGCAAAACTGAATTACAAGTCAGATATTCCAATGTTAGTTCCCTTTTTTTTTTTTTCTCCTACGAAATTGTACTTTCTCTGCAACAGATGAGTTTATTCACTGCAAGTCCCTCAAATTCGTCTTTGAGTAAGAAAAGCATCACAGATACCGTACAGATATTAAACTTCCAGCTCCTTTTTCTGAAGCTGCTTGATTCTCTGCAAAGTTTTACACAGTGTATATTTGAACTTGAATGTGAGGCAAACACAGCTATTGAACAATGCAATACACTTGTCATTCACCAGTTTAAAAGCAAACAATTCTTTTACTTCAGTGTAGCATAACGTTCATAATCCAGGCTAGAAGCAGAAGCCATGCCTTTCAGTTCTATTTCCTACCCTTTTTTGTCAGGAGCAGAAAGGTTATAATAGTCTAGCCATGTCATTGGATTGATGATCTAAAACTGCTTGAATAAAGTTCATTTTATACAGTTTTTAAATGGTAATGGGAAGCTCAACTTGTCAGATTTCATATGATGCTTTTTATCATTTGCTGAAGATGTTCTATTAGCCATTGCACGATCCTCACAATTCAGACTAGATAGATCTGGAAAATAGCAACACAATTTTTGCAAAATGTTGTTTTCCTTTGCCTTATCAAAAATACACTTCTGGCTGAAATTTCCTAGCTTCCAACTGTTAACTCCCCAAAAATCATTTCTGAAAGCTGAAGCTTCTCTGTGACACAAAATGTTTTCTTTCCGTCACAAGAATAAAACCACAGAATTTATATCAAGACATATCAAAATTTGCATTCAAACAACTTGGTCTTCAGGTTCCTGTAAAAAAGCATTTGAAACAATGTATTTTAACCTGCAATTTTTATTGCAATTTTTTATCACAGTACTTGCATCTTCTTGTCAAACTACAGAGTAAAATGCCGCTAGAATCATGCAAAAGAAATCCTCTTTGTATACTCAAAGGCTTAATCCATCACTTGCCCGTGATACATTTTGTCTAAATCTATCTTTAGGTTAGTGTCAATGAAATAATTTTATCAGTCATTCCTACAACTGATGTTCTTATTCCCTCAATTTTCCTTGTCAAGAATGTTATTATTATCTTTTACCTTTTTTAATTCTGTAGGAATTTAAATCTCACTGCTCAGACAGAAGACTTAGGATTAATCTGAAGCCTGCCATAGCTTGAAAAATGGCCATCTCTGTGACTGTATGGTTTATTTTGTTATTGAGGTGACCCTTCAACATACTAATTCCTACATTGATTTATTTGTTTTTTGGTTAATTGCAGGGGCTTAATGCAATTTGCAGTAGCTGTGGGTTATGACTAGTCCTCATCAGAGATTCACCATAAGACAAACTCACAATGAAGCTCATCTAAAATTTACTCAAGTCAAGAGAACAATAATCATTGATAACTATACTGTCTCTAATGTCTCTAAATTGTTACATAAGACACAGGATTACCGTTGGCTGTCTAACACAACATGTACTCTGTTCTATAATTGTAACTGCATTTTGTAATAATTAAATGAAAACACAGGGGAGAATACTGTTTTCAGCCAGAGTAAAAAGCTTTGAATTTTTAAGGAACTGGTAGTATGGATTAAACAAATAAGAGTATTGAAACATTGGGCTTGGAAAAAAAATTAATTGCATTTTTGTCAACGGAGATTTAATTTTGAGAACAAGTGGTAAATCCTAAGGATTCTACTATGTGTTTAATGGTAAAATTTTCCCTTACATACAATTGATGAGGTAGGATGACCTATTTTATTTTTAATTAACTAAAAACATAAACCATCAGGAATGGCTACTTTGTATAATATACAGGAAAAACACTGAATAAAAGTGGATTTTGCAGTATATTTTGGAAGTGTCTGGAGTTGCAGTGGTTCCCTTCACTGTCAAGCTTGCTAAGAGATAATGAACAAAGCAGGAAAACGTGTGTCTTCTATTTCTATGTTGAAGTTGTATAGCCAGGTTAGGTTTCAGCAACTCACCGATGAATATTAAAATCAAATATTAAAAACCACTGCATACACAGAGTGGTGTCCATCTGCATGGAAAATGAGTGAGGTTTTTTCCTACTTCTCTGGTAACATCAAGTGTGAATATATTAAGACCATCCTCAATTGTGTACACAAAATCTCTAATGAGATCTAATTTGCCATCAGATTGATGGCAATGAATTCCAGGCTTGGGAGATTAGTTACCAGAAAAATTTGTCTGCCATACACTGGAGCAATTCCAGTGAAGTACTGACATTACAGAATGTAAATGCTTCATGGGGGGAGTATCATCATACATCATCCAGAAATGAGTCTTTGCAGAAGTTTGAAGATGTCTGTCTTTGAATCTAATTCAATATTTACCAGGGGACCACTAACAGGCAGTGACACCAGTAACTTGTGTTACTGTTTTTTCTGCATTGGAAATAATTACATATTTTTGAGATCAGTGTTTTAACCCTGAATACAGAGATTTGCCATAACTGAGCACGGAGATCAGAAATGCAAGGCTTTCTGTGGTTAAATCTAATTCTGAGTGGGAAAGGCACAAATTTCTTTCCAACAGAGTATGGGCACTGACAGATCTGAGTATCCAGAAGCAAGGAGGCATTCCAGTTGTCTACAAGGCTGTTTCACTGATCTAAAGATTTAAAGTTATTTTGGTGGCTAATGAGGACACTGTCACAGAGCTGAAAAGTTATTTAGAGTTTTTCTTTCTGTTCAACACCATTACTCCACCCTTCAATATTTGCATCTCAGTGGCTCATTATTAACCTAAGCAGATATAAGTTGAAGGTTACACTGTTTGCATTTGTCTGAAGACAACAGAACTTCAATATGCAACTATCATATTGAAAGTAGTTTGCTCTTTAAGTCTTCAAGAAACCTCTTGATTATTTTTCCCTCATGTATAGAACTTACTTCTTCTTTAACAGATGTAGAACAGAGAACGTATTTTAAAAAAAAAAAAAGTAGTAATAAGAAAAGGGTCATTTTCTTCATCCTTCTGAAGCCTTTGATGTTGTTTTCTTCACATTTTCCTATTTTGTAATTTCTGTAAAGTGTAGGCAATTTTCACTGAGTGAATCTTTTGCCCATTTGACCATCTGCAGGTCAGTGTCAAATAGAACTAAATATTATAGATAACTTCTGAATGAAGGGCTATTTTCTGTTCTGAATTACACTGATATCAACTAATAATTTCATGTTAATTTCGTCAATCAGTGTGCTACCAGAGCTATTATTCACACAACATATATCATTGCAACACAACCGTGACTACCATGTCAGATAATCTTATATCATTTTTAAAAGTTTTTCAGCTCAAGAAGCACATTGATTTTAGACTACTTGTGTATATAAAAAAGTAACAACAGCTTAAGAACTTCAGAGAAAAGATTCTGAAATTTTATTACTGTGCACATCAATAATATTGCAAGAAATTATAAAAAACACTTAGTCTTGATTCCTGCTTCATAAAACTTACAGGAGAATAATATATCTGTCCCATTTGGTTAAAATGAGCCAATAGGTTCAAGTCTATCAAGGACAGGTTGCTAGCCAGCAGTCACATAAGCTTCATACCCTAAAGAAGTCAGACTAAACCAGAGGCTCACTTGATGAGAGTTTGTCTGAGAAAAGAACTGAGAATTTGAAATATTCTAAGAAATACCATTTGCAAGGGTTTCCAGTTCTAACAATAGTGGACCAATACAGATTGCACATCCTACTGCCATTTCTAGTCTTACGCATCCCCAGACCACTGCGATTTCGGCAAAGTGTCTATATGCAGAAGCCTCATTGAAATTCCAGGAGACCCAGTGCTCCAGCAATTTTCTTCGTATGCCAAGGAGGAGAATGGCTTCAGAGCCACTGCCTTTCTCAGAAGCAAATAAAATATCTCTGCTCTATAAGATGCAACAGAGCTTGGCTCTCAGCTCCTGCTAAGGTTAGAGCTCAGCTTTTCAGGAGGCGGCAGGCTGAGTTCTGCAACAGCTGGGAACCTCTCACTCAGACGGCAGATTCGGGATGCAGCCTCTTCTAGATGGCTCCTTTCCCAAGTTCTGAATTGTGATGCTTGCTTGAAAGAGGTTAGTTCTTGGCTTAAGTTTCCATTTAATTCCTAGTTCCTAGTTAAGTTTCCATTTAATTCCTAGTTCACCAATGACTTCCTCCTCTTTTGAACAGTAAATTCAGTGGAAGCTCATACCTACCAAACACAAGGGAGCTGTTTCTGCTCCTGCAAGATCTCAGGAGGAATTACTGAGTACGTACTGATGAGAAATGATGTGAGGAGCAGTTGATGACAGCTACCTGTCTCCTGGTGAACGACTTCTAAGGTCAACAAAGGCTGAGAAACTTTTCTTATTTAGAGGCAGCAGAGATCTGAAGTATTTTGTCTCAACCTCCTGCTCAGTGTGAAATCATATGCCTATTACATTGTTTCTGATTTTAATTACTGAGGGCACGTATGTGATACCTCCATACAGATGCGTCATGCCATATGATATCTTTTTTTTTTTTTTTTGTGCCACATGGAATAGTCTTTGTATATTTTGTGCATTTTAATGTTTAACAACCTGAAGATTCAGTGCTTCTAAAAAATCTTGCCTGTGTTAAAAATAATTAGTTCCTTATTTGAAAACAACATCATAAATCAATTAGAAGTTCTGTAGTGGCTTCGAAAGCACTTATATTGTAGCATAATGTGAAAAGTTCCTATTATTAAATTATAGCTTTGCATTCATTGTAATTTTTTGCATGGGACTTTATTTCAGCATCTCTAGACAAATGAAGCCTGCAAAATATAAATGACTATCACACATTTTCTTAAAATGTATTTTAGAATGGAGATTAAAATGGATTAATCTAAACATTAGATTAGAGTGCAGCAATTCCTGTGGAAAGGCATGCAGGAAGTGCATACACTCTGCCAGTTATTGGACTGCTGCTTGCTTTGCTCACCACAGGCTTAGACTGCAGCCCCGATGGTCACTGCAGCTAGCTGGTGGCTGTGGAAGTCTACCCAGAAGCTTGAGATCTTCAAGGAATTAGAAGGGATTATTAGGTGGTGCTTTGAAGTTGTCAGAAGCATGGTGGTCAAGATGAGGCAAGGATTGTGCTCTATAGCAGACAGGAATCAACTACCTACACAGGCTAGCCTGGGTTGAGTGAAAGCAGCCACACAGACAGAGCTTCCTGTCAGGGAAGCTACTGTCCAGGTGAAGGGCTGCAAAGACCGCGCCACTCCTCCTGGGTGGAGCACGGTGGAAGTGCAAGCTGTGCTCTGGTGGAGTCACTCAGGCAGTGGGTGGAGGAGATGCAAGAGGAAGTTAACAGGCTGCACTGTATTAGGGAGGGTGAACAAGAGACAGATTGAGTATTATTTGAGACTTTGCAAGAAGAAATACTAGTGCCCCATAACACTGACCTCTAAGGACTACTAGACAAAGAGTTTCAAAAGCAAACAGACAGTCCCTTGGAAAATGAGGCACCATACTATTTGGTGACCCATGGAACCAGGCTATCACTTCACTTTCCTTCTTTGTGTGTACCAACCAGCAACAGATATGAAGTTTTGGCAGTGGACAAAGCCAATCAGCAAGATTCATAGGGAGAAATGGCACCAGCAGCACATACTAGAAGCTTCAAATGGAAGCAGCGAGTGCTACTAGTGGGCTATTCTGCTGAGAGGCACCCATCTGCCAGCCTGCTATACAGTGAAGGGAAGTTTGCTGCTTGCCAGGAGCCAAGATATAGAATGTCACAGGGAGACTGTCACAACTGGTTAAAAGCACATTGTCCTTTACTTATTCTCCATGATACAGTAAAGCAAAACCTGGGCAAGATTAGTCAGAACTTCAGAGCCCTAGGGGCACAAGTGAAGAAGACCGGTGCCCAAATGATCTCCTCTATCCTGCCAGTCAGAAGCAGGGGTGCAAGCAGAGGTCTACACGTCATGGAGATCAATACCTGGCTTTACCACCAGGACTTTGGTTTCTATGGTCACAAGATGTTCTTTGATGAATACAGACTATTGGGAAGAGACAGGGTCCACCTATCTAGGAAAGACAGCTGAATCTCTGCTAAGCAGATTGGCTGATTAAGTGAATCATGCTTTAAACTAACGAACTTGGAAGATGTGTGCAAAGCTGTGGCACTTGCATATTCATAAGGAACAGGTTAGATGCGTGCACCTACCAGGCTAGTGAGGAATGTTCTGCAACCCCCTCTCAAAATACAAAAGCCCTAAGACTAGCCATCTCAAGTGCATGTATACCACCGCACATAGTCTCGGAAACAAACAGGAGGAACAGAGGGTTATGGTATCACAGGAATCACAGAAACTTGATGGGAAAACTCACATGATGAAGACCACAATGGATGTCTGCAAGCTTTTTTTGGAAAATAGGAAGGGAAGAAGAGGAGATGGAGTTACATTTTATGTAAAAGAGAGATTTGAGTGTATGGTGGTGAGCTGTGGAGACCATGAAAGTTCTATAGAATGCATTTGGATCAAGATTAGAGGGATTGTCACCAAGGGGAATCTTATCTCTAGATAACCTCCCAATCAGGATGATGAGGCCAACTTTGTCTGCTTAAGGAAGTCTTGTGCCAACAAAACCTGGTGGATTCAGTTACCCGGACATCCTGTGCAACAGAGTGGTGCACAGGAATGCATTGAGAACTGCGTCCGGCTACAGATGCTGGACAAGCTGACTCAGAACAGCGCATTGCTACGTTTACTGCTCACAAACTGAGAAGTCTTACTTGACAATGTAGCTGCTAATGGTAGCCTTGGATACAGTGATCATAACATTGTGGACTTTAAGATCCTGTAGAGCACATTAAAGACCAGTGGTAGGACAAAGAAACAGGATTTTAAGAGAGCCAACTTCAATAAGCTCAGAGCCTAGCTGCGAGGGATTCCATGGGAAGAGCTTAAATAACTCCCATCGAGTACTTACAGGAGGTATTTAAGAGCAACCTCCTGGAAGCATAAAGAACACTCTATCCCCTACAAAGGAAAAGGAAGAAGGCAGAATGAGAGATGGCCTTGCCTTAACAAGGAGTTCTGCATGTGCTTAAAGGCAAAAAAGAAGCATACCAGCTATGGAAAGGTGACCATATACCCGTTGAAGATGACAAGAACCTTGCTAAGGCAGAGATACAGTCAGGAAGGCTCAACTGGAACAGAAACTGACTAAAGATGGAGAAACACAGTGACCAGAGTGGGCAAACAAGGCATAGTGCATCAGCAAGGGCATGGCACAGCAGTTTGTGTGGCAGTTCATGTGGAAGGGCATGCAGAAAGGGCATACTCACCAACAACCACAGGGAAAAACCCAAGATCAAGGGGATCCTGTATGCTCCTCCCACCATTCAGAAGGCGGTACTTCCAAACTTTCAAAACCAAAACTAGCAAAAAGACCGCCAAAACCAGAATAATTTGATCTCAGGCTAAAACCAGTTCTCAGTGGTCCAGCTTTAAAATGTGGAATTTCAGCTGTTGTAGAAAAAAAGCATTTCATGACATATTGAGAAATACAGTTCAAAAGAGATTGTGCAAAGCTAAAAATTACTTTAAAGTTATCTTTGCTCACAACTGTGATTCATAGGGAGGCAAAACTTCTGTTATATTTGGTAGGATATATACTGAGATCCTGATATGTGCTGAGAACTCACATTTCTGATTCTCAGTGGTAACAGAACTGTTTAACATCTTTCAAAATGCTAGTTTCCATCAATATTTGTTGGCATATAAAGGTGGATGTATTAGCCTCTTTTTGTATTTGAAATTTTTTTCTTAATACGTTTTAGTATTTTCAGTAGCACCTGGGGGAGAAAAGTCAGTATGCCTGTGCTGCATGTGACCTTTTCTATGGCTTTGAAGAATAAGAATGACCATGATGTCATGCAGAGGACAGGTTAAATAAGATACCCATGCAATGGTGGTGTATTTCTGAAAAAGGAACGTTTATGAATTCAATATAAAAAAAATCACAACAGTTTACATGCATTTTTTTACATGCAGTTTACAGTTTGCATGTGGATTTTTGCCCTGTAAAGTGCCTATTCTTTCCACTGGCTACAGAGGGACAATGCAAGTTGCCAAGTTATTTACATTTTGGGGCAATAAGAGAAGGCTGAAGGTTTCTCGACAAGCCAAAACCACAAATAAAAAGCTACTAGGGTGTAGAGAGGGCTCACACCGTCTGCTGAAATACTAGCTTTAAAACAAGCAAATGAAAAAATTCACCAACAATCACTAAACAGTCCTGGCAAAACAGAAGTAAATCAGGTCTGGTATAGAACAAAATTTTCTGTGACTGGTGTGCACGTCTGTGTAGGGGGATTACTTCCCACTAAACTTACTTGAGTTCCTTAGCAGTGCCTCTCCACCCCCAAGTTTCCTTATTACAGAAAATAAATGAGGGGTTGAAGTAATCACAAGAAAAAGCTTAAGAATGAAGTAAGAGGGACACACAGGATGGGATTCAGCTTCTTAGCTCTAGGAACCTAATGACAGTCAGTGGAAGGCGAATCAATATAGTCAAGAGTAACTCCACTTAAGGTAATTTAAGTACCTACATGCAGTTAGTTGACTAGCATTCTACATTCCAGTGACTCTTTTGGCTAACTCTGTATTGACTATTATGGAAGCTTTGACATGTAGCTCACCTGTAGGGACTGAAATTAATGGCAAATAATTCCAGCCATGATGACAATCTTTCAAACAATAAAAAAATGTTAGAAAACAGTGATTAGTTGTTATCTATGCCTAATGGGGGGTAGAAGAAGGTAGAGCTGTATTAATGCGCAAGAAAAAATGTTGAAGTTAGTTATTAGGAAAAACTTGCTAACTATGTGGTTAGAAAAAGGATGTCATAAGAAATATAATGGTAGAGGCTTCTCTAGAGAGCAGGTTCAGTGAATGTGTCAGGTACACTTAATACTCCAGAAGAGTAGCACTTCAACTACCTGATCTCTCCATTTTACCTATAAGTTTCTGCCTGTGTCAACAAAACTCAGTGCATTTCTTAGAATTATTTCTGGTCTATTTATGCTATGACATAATCTGGATTTTCAGTATTGTGATGGACTGCCCATTTAAACTTCATGTACTCTCCTGGCATATTCATCATTTTTACCTAGCTTCACGTGTTGCCATTTTACACTTTTTAATGTCCCTTATTACTTCCTCTGTCATTCTTCTGCTTTTCTTTAGGGTCATCACTCCTTTTCATATTCTCCCTATCCCTGTCTCATTTTATTTCCACTCTTTTTACTCTGTTTTCCTAAAGAAATAGAGCTTATAGTATTACTCTACTGTCTTCACTTTTGTCCTTTTCCCACGTATGATTTTGGACAAAAAAGCTTTAAATGAAGCATGCCATTAATCATAAGGCATAGTCTGTAGCTAATCAAGTTTCATTAACTTTAATGATGGCTGAGTTACTAAATTTCTTTTTATTTTCATAGACTTCTACAGTAATAAAATTGGAAAAGTCCTCTAGATATCATCTAATTCAACCTTCTACTGGCAGCACATCCAACTAGATCTTGTTCCTCAGGACCTTAAACAGTTGAGGTCTGAATATCTCCAAAGGTGGAGACCCTTGCCCCAGTGTTTGACTATCTTCAAGGTGATTTATTTCTTTCCTTTTATATAGTTGGAATTTCCTGTATTGTAACTCGCATCTGTTGTCTTTCATCCTACCATTGTGCATATCCTAAACTGTGTGCAGCTACAGCACAGAGGAAAGTTTAATTGCTGCTAGTATTTTGTGTGACTCAGAGTTTCTATGAAACAGAGCACATAGCCTCTATTAAACTATTCTTTTCTTCAGATAAATATAAAAAAAATCACAATTTTTGTATAATCAAGATGTTGCAAAAACAATAACCAATATGGGTTTTTTTTCTTAACTGGAAGATAAATCTGGGTGATAAGAAGTCCTTTGATTTCACTCTGGCGTACTTCAGCTTGTGCCATTTGAATGTTAGCAATTACACTTACCCCTTGCCTTTCTCACAATCATGACTATGCTATGTATGACTGTAAATTAGTAGCCCTTTGGTGAAAACAGGAACTGTAGTTTTCATTTTGGGACAGTGACACTGGAATCAAAATTTATTCCAAACTATTGTCCAGAATTTCACAGAATGTTCTGTCATCATGTCCATCTTTATTTCTTATAGCTTATCATCATAAATTCAAGAATAGACCATGTTAGCTGCAGAATAAGATCTACATATTTTGTTGACAATATTTTTTAAGAGTTTTTTCCTAGTTTAATACAAGGTAAAAATTAAAAAGATCACCCAAAATAAGGCACTATTAAGAGCTATCTGACTATGAAAGCCAGTCATGGTTTACCAGAAGGCAGTGGTCTGCTTCATGTGCAGATAAGTTATCTGTATTAGCATCTTAGATTCTATAAATTTTTTAGTTTGCTTATCATTACTAATAAAACTGCAGAAGGTATAGTTTAAACTTCTGCTAATGATATATTGAATAGGAAGAAATTATGTTTCTAGCTCTTCCCTAATGTCTTTTCTAAACTTTTCCTCACCATTCTACCTATCTTCCTCTTTAACATAGAATATTCATAATTCCTTGTACTTACAGCACTAATCCACCTAATTGTTTAAGACAAAAAGATTTCCTATGCAATACTTTCTTTGGAGAAATATTGTTTGCTTACCAATCAATCCTTGCTTCAGTATGAGAAGATTCTACAAAGGGAAACCCAAAGAAAGAGACTCAGGTTGCTTGAAGGGGTGTTTTTAATGAAAGCAACCCCATTTCCTTCTCCAGGAAGGATGGTCGCTGCTGTCACTTACAAAGAGCAATTAAATCCTACCGATCCTGTCAGGTATAGATTGTTGAATTACATTGTCGTGTATATACAAGGGAATGTCTTCTGATTTTATGATTTTTCTAATTCTTAAATATAAAGCAATTTCTGTAAAAAGTGCTGTAGGAGTACAATGTCTGATTTTAATAGAACTGCTAC
Source organism: Chionis minor (assembly GCA_013398295.1). Classification (NCBI taxonomy): domain Eukaryota; kingdom Metazoa; phylum Chordata; class Aves; order Charadriiformes; family Chionidae; genus Chionis; species Chionis minor. Next base: position 62,543 of record VZSF01000758.1, on the reverse strand, counting down.
AATTTAATTCTCTCACAACAAGTGAGCCTGACTTCTTTGTTCATATCTTTGCACCTCTTTCAATCTTTTATTTCTGCTTTTTAAATGGACTTTTTAATATATTTCAAAATTTATTTTGTCAGATAAAAAGTAATTTTTAAAACTTACTTTACAGTTCAGGGTACGAAAAAATATGATATCAGTATATCATGTTTATCTTCATAAAGTATGGATTAAAAGCTTTGATAGAACTTGTGAACTTTCAGAGCAAGAATAATTTCTTGGCAGAGTAAATTATGTCTTACTAGGCTGATCATATGACAACTAAACTGTTATCAGTTCCTGAGTGAGCTTATTCTCTCTGTATATAAACTGCAAAAACTAGCTCTGTTTCAACAGTTCTTCAGTCTATAGAGATTGTAATACAATTTAATTTTCTTCTGGTTTCACCTCAGAAATGATTCCAGGAACTTAATGAATAATGATTTTAAGGAACACCTCAACACAGAGCAAAATTTAAAAAAAATCCCACACCTTGATGACATATGAATTTGCACATCTGGAAAGACTAATCATTCTAGATGATTCCTTTGTCTTGGCTCCTGTTTTCAAATGGTGTGTACCTACAGGTGCTAAAATTTGGGCTGATATGATGTGGACTGTAAACGTAATGAAAGATGTCTTCTGGAGAGATTTCTACAGGAGGTGTCCCATCACATAATATTCTGTTCATGAAGAATGAAGGTGATGCTTCACATGGATTCTATTTCTGATTTATGAACTGATTTTTGTATCTGTTTGATCTGATGCCTTGTGACTGCATTTGTGTCCATTGCTAGTCCGTGTCTCTTTCCACTAAAGAAAAAAAAATTATCAGGGATAGTTCCATCTCACTACCAAGGCCAGTGAAAACAAACACTTCTACTGTTCATCTGCTACTGCAATTGCTTTTGATGACAATACGTGGCTAGTGTAGCTGACAGCATACCCTGACCTTTAGCCAGAATTCTGTGTTTGGAGTAGTGGGGTGGAATGGAGCATTTTTAACTAGGCTAGCTGTCAGAGGCAAACCAGGGCCTGCCAGAGATGTCCAAAAATTCATAAATGCAGCAGAAACCTCTGCTGTAATTGAAAGGAAGTGCATCATTTTATTTTTTTTTTTAAATTAGATCTATCAAATATGTGTAAATGCCTTAGATATGAGTGTGAAGGGTGTATCATAGAATCATAGAATCACTTGGGTTGGAAGAGACCTTCAAGATCATCAAGTCCAACCATAAACCTCCACTGCCAAAACCACCCCTAAACCATGTCCCTCAGCACCACATCTTTTAAATACCTCCAGGGATGGTGATTCCACCACTTCCCTGGGTGGCCTGTTCCAATGCTTGATAACCCTTTCTGTAATGAATTTTTTCCTAATATCCAACCTAAACCTCCCCTGGCACAACTTGAGGCCATTTCCTCTTGTCCTATTGCTTGTTACTTGGGAGAAGAGATTGACCCCCACCTCACTATAACCTCCTTTAAGGTAGTTGTATAGAGTGATAAGGTCTCCCCTCAACCTTCTCTTCTCCAGGCTAAACAATCCCAACTCTCTCAGCTGCTTCTCATAAGATTTGTTCTCTAGATGCCTCACCAGCTTTGCTGCCCTTCTCTGGCCACACTCCAAATACGTATCAAGTTCACAATTCACCCATAATACCTGTTGCAAATAAGTTTGTAAGAACTAATTCTAATACAGATAAATAGGCCAAAATACAATAGGAATCTACTAAAATATGTCTTCCAAACTCACATATTATGTGTATAAAAATAGTAAAAGAGGGTATGTATTTTGTCTTAAAATAAAATAGTGGATAATTTCAACAATAGTATTTTGAAATATTTGGCATAACTCTTGACAGACTTGGTAAATATATTCTATCGTTCATGAAATAACAAATGCTGTGGACACCAGTACTGCACCCTTGATTACTGGAGAGGAGGAAAGAAAGCCATGAACACATTTCTGTGACTAGAAATAAACAGAGACAGAATAGTGTTGAGGACTTGGTTTCCACTGGCATTTTGAGCCCAGTTTCTCAACTCCTCTCTCCTTGCTGCAAAATAACAATCAGTTCTACAGATCAGAAAGAAGGAAATGGTCTATAAAGAAATTGTGACTAAAAATCATTTGGGAATCATTTAAGCATTTAAGATGCAGTAAGACAAGCTTTGTTCCCAGTAAAAAATTCAACCTGCTGGGTTGTCACAAAGGCTCTTTCTTAATGTCCAGAGTCAAGAAATTGCTTAGATACTCGAAGCTTGATGTAGAGAGTTTGGAATGTCCTGCTCAAAATTTCAAATTTTTCTGATTTCAAATTTTGAAATCCCTTCCCCAGCTAGCACCTAATTCTGGAGATACCTGACTTCTTTTTATCTTTAAGTTCCCCCACCTTATTGAGTTTGATGGCTTGCCAGTAGCTCCTTTTTCTTCACAGCTTATGAAAACAGAATCATTGGAAAGCTAGATACATGTCAGGGATTGGGATCCCCACAGAACTGTGTTTTGCTTGGGAAAGCACACACAATGCTGGGCTGCCAGTGGTTTCATCAGCAAGATAAGACAATTTATAAGAATAGTAATAATAATGATCAATAATTTACAATTATTGATCATTCAGTCCCTACTCCTACTTTTTTTTTTGGTTGATTGAGATCACCTTTGTTTTTCAATACATTTATTAATAGTTTCAATTTATATATTGTGGGTTTTCTGTTCTCAAAATGGTGTCCTTAAGCACTCTTCATTCTACCAAGCATATGGCTGAAATCCAGTTCTTACAGGAGCACTTTCACTCTTTTTTACACAACACATTACTGCTTACTTGTCTTCACAGATTTATCCAGATTTTCAGAGCATCTCATACCTAATCTTACACCTAATATATTTTTGATTGATTTTTGTATAATTTTTTTTTTTTCAAATATGGTCTTTTTCTAATGAGACTAGCAGTCTGTGAAGCAGAAGAAAGTTGGTTACTGTTCCTTTAAGCTGGACATGGCCAATCTACATATATTTACAGAATGCTTTTATTACAAAAGAGATGGCTACTCAGTCCGTCTTCATGTTGCATGCCTTGGTCTCAGAATGGACCCTACACACAGTCTTCAGTCTCTTCATAGATCTAGGGGTAAATCAGTATCTTTCCTAGCATGAGGTTTCCCCAGGCTTGGCAGAGTGCCTTCAAAGTTTGTCAGGATGTCTTACAAATAGCAATTCACTTTAAAGACATTCCACTAGACAAAATAGAAAATCTCTCACAATCCTTAGACCACGTAGTATATCCACCTAATAATAACGAGTGGACATAAAGGAAGATATTCTGAAATTTATTCTGAAGCTGTTTCACGAGTTGTTGGAAGTGCTAATCATGGCAGCTCTCATCTGGAAAGATAAATGAAAATGTATTAATATCTGAACTTTGGTATCTTTGGTAGTTCTGGAGTTGTAGAGACGCCAGGGAGCAGAGTTTCTTCGTTTATGAAAGGGACAATAAAAGGTTAGATACTTCAGGTATGTTGTATTTTTAAGGTGGTAAACTCAAAGCATTTTATATTTATTGCACTGTTACTATCCTGGTATTGTTACTGATGAGGAAACCAAACTGGGATAAACAGTCACAAAAATTCTTATAGTACTCAAATCAGGAGGAATTGTTGCCAGAATACTGATGATAATAAAAGAATTTAGAATGTGTTTCTGTACATTAGCTGCTGAAGCTACATCTTTCCACCATGCTACTTTGGAAAGCACTTTGTAGAAAACCTGAAGCTTAGGTATGCAAGTCAATGCCATTGTTGCATTTGAAGTAGAAATTTTTATTTTTTTGTAGCGGGAATTCTAAAGAGGACTTTTAGTACGAAGCTGGCATTAAAAGATTTCTTTTTATAGAATAGCAGTCACTGAGATTTCAGGTTTCGATTCCCATCTTTCTAGGCCTGAAATGCTAAGTTCATAGAGAGCTTTTAGTCTAATCTGAATGGAAATTTGATTGAATGTGAATCAGTCATGGCCTACTTGTCATGGCCTGTCATAACAGACTTTGTAAATACACACCAAATGCTGTATGATGAGTCAACCAGCAGGCTTACACATCTGGAGATTATAAAGGGGAGCAGACAGAGAAGGCTGTAACTTCACAGAGAATGACGTGGGTAATCCACAGGGAAGGGAGCACTGTGCTCACTAACTTCGTGCTAACAAGCTTACTGCGCACCAATTGTCAATATAGTGTCCTGGCAAAGAGAAAGAAGAGAGTCCGATGTTCACAGAGGAACTCACGAAGAAACACAAAAACGAACTGGTTGTCAAATTCTTCCTCCTGTTCAGAAGGTTGTGCTAGTGCAATCTGAGACACTAGAGAAAGGTTGCCAGAGCTCATTCAGACCCCCGTCTTAATACTTGTGTTAATGCTGTTGCTAGCAAGATGACTAAAGTTAGTAATAATATTATGTCATGGTTTGGCCCCAGGTGGCAACAAAGAACTACGCAGCCGCTCGCCCACTCCTCACAGAGGCGAGGGAAAATCGGAACAAAAAGGCAAAACTCGTGGGTTGAGATAAAGGCAATTTAACAGCGCAGCAAAGGGAAACAGTCAAACAACAACAGTAACACTGACAGAGAATGCACAAATAGGTTTACTGTACCGCCACGCACCGACCGGACTTGGGACACCCCAGACACCCCAGCCTACTCCCATACTGCCACTCCCTTCCCCCTCCCCGGCTGGCTCCCCCTAAAGACTGGGCATGGAGTCACCTGGTGTGGAATACCCTTGCTGTGCCAGATATTAACCCTGTCCCTGCCAGAACCGGGACATACCATACATTCACACACAATACAGAAAATGCATATTCTAAGTGAGGGATGGTTTTCACACAGATATTTAACTTAAGGGGTTTCTGTTAACCCTCGTTTGAATGTGAGTAAAAACTGAGGAATCCTTACATTCAATAAGCATAAAAAGCTGCTGAAAGCACTCAGAGTATTGAGCAATCTTATCTCTACCGGTAGCCTCTCAGAAACTACATAGATAAAAAAGACTGAGAGTCTCTTATTTTATGATAGCACTAAGACATATCAGTCAAATAGAATGGGAAATGCACTTTTTGGTGGGTTTTAAAATATCCATATGTAAAAGGCAAAACCAGAAAATCCAATGTCTGGAGAACTGCTGACAACACTGCCATAAAAAACCACTCCCTCCTCAGTACCCGAAAAAGGAATGTGGGCTAAAAAAAATATTCAGTTCTGTCTTCCCTGTAACAGGGTCCCACTCAAAGGCCTGATTTGCAAGACAAATGAGGCAAGTGGTTTTGTTCTACCTATCCTCCCAAAAGCCAAAGCACAGGATAGCCTAGGGATATTCAGGGACCGGTTGCAATATGTCATCAAGGAGAGGCTTAAGACGGCTGTTTCTAGAGTTATTTGACCTTTTGTGTACAGAAACTGTATGACTTGCAGTATTTATAAAGAAGAAAATTTCTCAGATATTGGAGCAATATCAGAGCTTTATCCTAGTGAATCAACACTACTATGTTATATGCGCATCTTGATTCTATGCCATTTTGAAAATTACCTGTTATTGCTGGTAGCTAAACATTAATTTGCAGTCTTCAAATTGATTGTTTCTTCCCACTTTTATCTGATGAAAAGTTATGTTAACTATATACAATCTTATCAGATATTACTTCAAAGGAACTGAACTTACAGAACAACAAGATGAATAATTTGCTTTCAAATAAAGTTAGCTAACAGTTTCTATCAATTACCATCAGATAATTGAAAACTCTTTATGAAAAAAAAACAAACAATATCTAATGAGGTCTTTCAGATTGCCATCTTTAGAATTATCACATGGTTTTACTACATAGCACCAAGCAAACGCAGATAGCTCAGCAAAGGCAAACACCACACAGAAAATTCTCCAAACTGTCTTTCTGATTAGTTTCTTGTTTTGATATTTGGTCTGGTACCTCTCCCAGCTTTGTAATTCTGAAAGAAGGAAAGAATAGGAATGCTTAAAAACGGACAGGCATGGGCAAATGAGGTTGTCTTAGTACCCTATCTTCTACCTTACCTGAATTTTTTTCCTTCTATTTTCACCATCCATATCCATTTAATTTTGTCTGTTCTTTGAGCAAACAGAAATAAATGTACATAATTTTCAAATCTAGGTGCACTAGGGCAACTATGTTACCATATTTCTGTTTGCTATCTTAAATCTGTGTTTCCCAGGAGCTGCTTGGGGATTTTTTGTTTTTACATGGGGGAAATAAACATTTATTCTATATGTCAAGTAGAGAAAATCATTACTTGGATTACTTGGTTGAACACTTCAGCTGCATTGTAAAGTTTAGAAGTACTGTTCTATGGACATATTTTAATCAACTTTCACCTCTTCGCTATCAGTCAGCTAAGAATGTAAGAATGTCATCAGAAAGTTTGGGGATTCATGTTTTTGCAGAGTTTGAACCATCAGTTTCATTTTTAATTTGTCTTAGACAGGTAAGAGGAAAAGTCAGGCCTACTGGATCACTTTTTTGTATGTTGCAACTCAGAGTAAAATGATTACCATCTTAGCCTATTATTACATTCATTTGACAATACAATTAAAATAAGAATGAGTCATACCTCTTTTGGAACTATTATTTCAAGCTATTTATAGGTTCAAGAAGACATCATTGCACATGTCTTGATGGCTGTATTCAGAATCATAATATTGCATTTTTCTGGAAGTAAGCTTCACACCATCTAACTTCAGATGTATAAATACTTAAATTATGAATCAATTAGGTCTTAAGAAAGTGATTCTGAATATTTCTTAGTAATTTCTCTCTCTTTACTGAAAATACGACCAGCTAAGTTCTTGTCTTAAGAGTCTTAGATGCTAAAGGTAGATGGTGTGAATACCTATTTATATATCAAACCCAAACCAACTTGCACACATTACCTTAGAAACATTTAAATAATTTTAAACAAAACTACAGGTTTGTTCTTCAGAACTTCAGCCACAAATGCCTGACTGTATAAGCCAGTCTTCACTGTAAGATTGTACTGTTTTTTTCACATAGGATGTAAAGTGTTCATTCTTCACCTGAAATTTTAATTCTCTAAATTACAAATGCTGAGGTAAAACAAATGGGTAGTTTCCCTTCAGATTAGAAGGAAATGGTTGGAAACTTCTCTGTGTTCTTATTCCTTCCTTTCTTTCATTCATTCTTTCTTTCTTTCTTTCTTACAGCACAGCAGTTAAATTATTACTGAAAATTTACAGGCCACATTTTCCCTAAATAATCGAATAAAGCAAATTGAATAAACCAGAAAAAAGCAGAAATATGCCTGGCAGACAGCTAGTTTACTAGTTTTCTTGTATAATTGAATAATATTTATCAAATAAACTTTGTATATACGGAAAAAACAAGAAACATTATAGACTGTTAAAATATTTATGCCTGTTTTTCATTAATATCTACTGTCTTGGAAAGGTAAATGGCATGCATTAGCACTTCAAGAACAAAACAAGAAACTTCATAAACATTTCTGTAATAAACACTTGCATGAAGGTAGATTTTTGCTAGCATGATAAAAATAGGAATAATTATGGTTACTCTGTTTCCAATTTCTTTTTCTCTATATTTACTATATCTATATCATTAATAAGTCTTTGTGAAAAGAATTGATATCAGTAGCTGCAGAATCTCGCATGGTTACAATTTAACAAATAAATGTAAGAGCATGGGTGGCCAAAAGGGCTACCTCCCCGATTGGGTAAAGATACGCACACATGCATAAAAATAGACCCTTTCTTTCCCACCTGTCATTTGCTAATCAAAATTACTTTCTCTAGTCCAAGTAAGTTACAGACACTGGTGAAGGTTAAAAGGAAGTGTTTCATAGTCAAAGTCCTAATACAATACTGAAAAACTACACAATTTGACAGATATCTCAGTTACAAGATGATGTTCTGTGGGAAGGACAGTGATTTCCCAATAGGAGGTTTTAAATTACTGGGGATTTAAAAAATTGTTTCTGGTATTTTGAACCAGGAACAACACGTAGCTGAGCAAAGGTGGATTCAGTGGAAAAAAAAGAAAAAAAGTTGTCTTTTCACTTGTAGACATCTCTCCAGGCTAAAGAAAAATACATTTAAAATTTCCTTTGTCAAAATATGTGGAAAAAATGGGGGTAGGATTTATTTCACCTACCTACTTTTAGGTAGCTGCATATGAGCTAGTCAGTGATCTTAGCTCCATTAGAGTTGAGACCTCTTCAATACAGCCATTGGAACTTAAAGTGCAAACACATCTAACTGTAGATAACTGTGTACTTTAAGATGAGATAAGTCAATTCCTGGATTCCATTGCCTAGCTATCTTTCAACTATAATGGCAGCTTGAATAACCATCTACACTACAGACATGGACAGGACTTATCAACTAGTCACAATTATATCTTGCAACATGCCAAATCTAGTTACTTTATGGAAAATTAGAATACAATGCTTGTTTATAAGAGGAAGATTTTTGTGCTCCATTAGCTTTCAGTTGTTTACTCTGACTTGTTTTCGCCTTTATAGGTGTACTGGTTTTGGCTGGGATAGATTTAATTTTCTTCATAGCTGGTCATATGGTTGATAACACACCAATGTTTCAGCTACTCCTGAACAGTGTTTCCACAGCATTAAGGCTTCCTCTATTTTTCACGTTGTCCCATGGGGGTGTACAAGTAGTCATTTGTGGGGAGGGGGACACAGCTCAGACAGCTGTTCCTAACTTCAATATATGTTCAATGTATTTCAATATCCTTAATATCTGACTGGTGCAGCTGACTATCTGCACTGGCTTCCCTAATGACTTTGCCAGAGAGTTTGTTTAGTTCATGTAAATGTAGCCACCTTTAAAAAAAAATTCTGCTGGTATTTGATATTCTGGTCCTGTATTACCCTATCGATAATATACTTGCCCTTGTACGTAGAATTAGTATGGCGGACAACTGCTATATGAAATACACTCTATATATTTTTGTTTAAATAAGCATTTAATCTCACTGATGAATTCAAGACTGAGGTGAAATTGGTCTTCAGCTGAATGTGGAGAAAGATAATAGATAAGAGATGATGAAATAATAAATCTGAAAGGGATATTTTCACAATTCAGCTTACAATCTTTCAAGTTTTGTGCATTAACGTTAAAACAGTATCTAGCGTCCCACTGGCAAACAGCTGGTAAGGACTTGCTGAAATCCTTGGTGTTTTAACAGCTTAACTTGGGGCATAAGTGGTTGGAAGATTTCATTTTATACTGTGCAGAAACAATGCAAATGCTTTCACTTCCTTATTTAGCAGCAGACATCTTCCGAATGTATTGGAGAGCTTTCTTTGACCTCGCTGTAGGGCAAGAATGAGACACGCACTTTTCATTTACTTCCCTTCAGCTAAACTGAGATGGCTCAGTTTTTAATTAGGACACTCCAGGTTTTCACTGGGAAAAATAAACACTTCAGGAAGAGGAACAGAATGGAGGAATTATCACTGTCCTGTCTGTTAAATAACATGTGATTGATTGGACACTATGGAAGATAATTTTTTCTGTATTTTATTCGTTTACCATGCAACTTGACTGAAACTGCAACAATAAGTAATACCTTTGCAAAGTAATTCTGAAGAATATTACTACTATTTCTGTTACAGACTTCAACCTGAAAAAAACTGGCTTGTTAACAAAAAAACACTAACTATGCAGTTGAAAAACCTCATTTTGTGTTGTCCTAAGGTTTGGTTGAGTTCAAATTTCAAAATGTGTTTGTTAAAATGTGATGTCTTCCTTTTTCACTTGTAACCCAGGTATGAAAAAGTCAGCTAATAAAAAAATAAATGCTGGAAGATTCATTGACTGCATAAACCAGCACAACTTGCCACATATTAAAACTAGTTTCTTTTATTGCAAAGGCCCTATAGATAAAGTGTGTATAATACTAGTAATTACTGCAGTATTTGAAGACTAAGAAAAAACTTACCCTTTGAAGTGGCAGTTCTGCTTTTTTCTGATCTGAACCTCAGATATTAGAAAGAGCTAGATCGTTTTCTTTTCCATTATTTCTGTCACCATAGAGATCTCGCTCTTGGTTTCAGAAATTGTTACCGTATCTTTAAAGAGCATCACATTTTTCTGTCAGTTATCACTGTATGGCCTACAGTTAGAAAATGACATTCATAGTTTATATAAATGAAATTTACTCAATTTGTGTATATTTATGGTTCACTTGCTTATTTTATTTGCATTTTATTCCTGCATTATCTCCTATTTGAAGAATGTATGTGATATTTAGGGAAATATTGGTGCTTTGAAAGACATTTCAATATTTAGAGGTATCTAAAATATTTTTTATTAGACTTCAGTAAATGAAGTCCCTTAAAATGCAATTGGTGTCAACCATGAAGCCTTGTGAGTCATTCTGGGCTACTAAGAAGCACATTCATCTTTTCTCAAGACAGCATTTTTAAAACAAAGTACTGATTCAAATTAAATAGTAAAATAATCCTCTCATCGGCAAAATAATTCCGCTGTAAGCAATATGAATTACACTTGTTTGTGTGCACTTCCATGTATCTTTATCATTCTGTTTTCTAGATACTGTTTTATTGCTCAGTCTTGTTCCTTGGGTATTCTCCATACTGAATTTTGCTGAAATAGTTCTCATCCTTTGCCTTTTTCTTTCTCTTTTATTTATTCTGAACTTTTCCCTCTCCACTCCCCAACCCCACCCTGACAAGTAAACTGTTCGTAAAGCTTGAGGGAATCGAGCTCGGCTTAAGACTGTATTAACACTGGTTAGGGGTGAGGGGTGTGGAACTATTGTCCCAGTCATGCATCAGTTCTTTTTAAAAAATCATTACCCTTATACCAAATGCTGTATGTGGAGATGTTAAGAATCAAGCTTTCTTATTAAGCAGTGCTTAAATATTTTTCAATTTTTGTTTTAAAAAAATACACCCCTAAATTTAGGGCTGTAACTCTGTATTTGGATATCTTTATGTATTATTTGATTACCTGTAAATTCTAATTAACCTGTTCTGCATCCATTTGTCTGTAACATTAAGTCTTCATAAATTTGTGGTTTATTATTTGTGGTTCTGTATTTAGTTGGGATCAGACTCAAAAAATCCAAGCCTTCAACGTATATCTAACCTTCTTTAGGAAACCTCTCCAAGCAGTGCTACACAACCTTGTAACACTGATCAGTATTTAAAATTAATGTAATTTAAAACTGTTACAGTCAGATCTAAGCAAAAACTTGCTTGTTCCTTCCTTAAATATGGCTTTGGAAGGAAAGTCACCACACGAATCACCCATTCTTCTGCACTTTGCCCTCCTGCAGAGACTTTTAAGGCAAATCAGGTGGGGATTCAGTTCCCCACAGTTACATGTTGTAAATTGCATTCACTGGTGTTGCTGCTTTTTGAACCACCACATTCACTTCGGTGCAGTACATGCATAAAAGCACATAATTTCATAATATATCTTTGTTAGGCTATCAACAACCATATCTGAGAAGAAACTGCACAGGAAAATTGGGCTGAACTATAATTACTCACACCGGCCTTTGAACACGACACAGAAATCTGTGGTGTATTCATGTGATAAGTATTGAGAAGCTGATGAGCACAGGTGCACACAACAGCTCATTCAGGAACACAGACACAAGAGCTACTCGTCTGCTGTATGCTTATCCTCCCTCAGCAGTCAGGCAGTAGCTTTTTTACCTTAGCAGTACATATTAGGTGTGAAGCTATGCCTCTCCATTTGCCCTGAATACAGCCTTTGTGCAGGCTAGGTGGTCCTGAGCTCCCTCCAGTCGTTCAGGTGTATTGAAGGCTTTCCCTTAAAACGGCCTTTACCCTACACCTTTTATTTTTATCATTTTTTCTCCTATAAAGTTGACAGTGATCTTCTAGCTCTTGTCTTCCACGACAGTTTTCTCCTACTCTATAATTTTTTTCTAGATGTATTTCCTTTTCCAGTTTCCTTTTCTTTAAATTTCATTTTTTCTTTTGCTTGGTGACTTTTCCATTTTTTATATATGTCTTCAACCTTTTCCCTTTCTGTTATGGGCATATTCCTTTCACAGAGGTTCATTTTCACTCTTTGTATTGTATCCCCTTCAGGTGCTGTAAATGCCAGGAAACTAAAATGTTTTTGGTACGCATCCAGAAATACCTTTTTGAAAAATATCTTGGGACGTAAAAGTCAACAATCCTTGGCACTAGTATTGAACTCTCCTTCCATTTTATTGGAGTGACTTCCTACAAGTTGTAACCCAAAATGGGCTGACATTCATTGCTGCTATGATTTGTGAGAGGCAACATTGTCCATTCACATTAGCCTGTAACAGATACCACTGACCAAGGCGAGGGCTTATGACAAGATCTTGATTTCCCTTTTCCATAAATAAGCCTCATCAGAGAGAAAAAATCTACAATCTTGATACTGTTCCATGATGTATGTCCGCTGTTCAGGTACATAAAAAGTAACAGATGACAGCTTTAAGGCTCAGTTTCTTTACCTCCAGTCCCAACACTGTTGCACCTATTCCCAGATCTGTTCACACAGAAATCTGGAAATGCAATTATTCCATCCTCGGTATCCTCCACTTCATGACATTCCTGTTGGATGGCTCATACAATTAGAGAAAATGTTTGTGGCGCTGATCCTGAGTTATCTCTTCTTGTATTTCGTGATGAGTAGTTGCCCAGTGAAGGAGCTGTGATCATTACACTTTCTATTGATGGCTATTTGGTGTTTACTCCCCCTCCAACCCCCGATTTTTTAAAAAAGTCTGGTAAGACTCTTTCCTGCAGTTGGAGACAATGTGTGATATATATCTGTTTTTCAGTATCACCACCACCACCACCTCTCCACCCCCACCGAGGACAGTTCTTAAATGCTTAGCAATCTAAAGCAATCTAACTGCTGCAACAGCACTTAACATAGAATTTTATCTGCCATTTTATGGCCTGTTTTTATTCAGTATTCTGAAAACATTTTGCAACACTCTACAGGTTATTTTCATTTTTGCTCCCTTATTTAAGTTTAGAGGATGAAATTTCCATGCATGCCCTTTTCCACATCACTTAGAAACGTGATAAAACAGTCCCACCGTAACTCTGTATGGATTTCCACTAACTGATAACCACATTTTAAAAGTCAGTGGAGATACAGCCTAGGTGGGAATCCCTTCACCAGGGTGAGAGTAGCTTGAGATGCAGTAAGATGTCTAAACACTACAGTTGTTTAGAAAATCTCGTACTAGCTGGTGATCAGGCTGTCCCTGTACTCTACAGACTTAGCCAGTACCTGCTCTCCCTTTGGAGGAATAATAGTTAGAGCCCTCCTAACTAACTAACTAAAGTTGAACAGGGCTTGGACTCTGTTGTGAGCCAGTATATTTGCAAATGACTTGACACAGATGTAAGAGAATGATTCGATAGTTGGCTCAGAGTAACTCAGTTCTAAACAATACCTAGATGCTTTGCGTTTAAGCTCTCTTCTTCACAACGTTTTGAGACAGTTACACATTTTTGCTTACTCTGCGCTTGCATTTTGCAAGTGTTCCTGCTGTTCTGCATGAAAGCTGGGTTAAGATACAGTATTTTAGACTGTTCTGAACCTTACAAGCTTATCTGGATTTTTACAGTAAGAATATTGCCAAAGAAAATTGTATTAATAAAATAGAGGATGGTAGAAGACTCTGGAAAGATCAGTACTAAGGAAATACAAGAATTAGCAGTATTAAGGAAATATAGGATCTTAGAATAGTTTGGGTCAGAAGGGACCTGTAAAGGTCATCTAGTTCAATCCCCCTACAACGAGGAGGGACATCTTCAACCAAGTCAGGTTGCTCAAAGCCACGTCCAGACTGACCTTGAATGTTTCCAGGGACGGGGCATCTACCACCTCACTGGGCAACTTGTTCCAATGTTTCACCACCCTCATTGTAAAAAATTTCTTCCTTATTTCTAGCCTGAACCTACCCTCTTTTAGGTTAAAACCATTATCCCTTGTCCTATTGCAACAGGGCCTATTAAATTATGCTTATGCTTAATGCTCCTTATTAGTTCCATGAGCAATAGGGCTAGGTGTGAAAGAGTAAAAAGCATTTGTGACTCTCTAATGGGAGTGTAGTGGGTAGTTCAGCATCAGAAAATGCATCCATTATAGAAATAGGATGGTCCATATTGACTAGGATGCTCCTGACTACTTTAGTCAGCCAAAATAATACCTCAGATCATGAAACAAGCACAGAAAACAATTATATTTTTCTACATTATTTTTTTCTGTCAGCCTGAACCTGGAGATCAAACTTTAACTGTTATGTTTGAAAGAATCCTATAGTCTGTGCAAATGCAATCCGATAAAAATTAGAAGTTTAACAGTTTACCCCATAGTTAAGGGATGAGGACAGGACTAGCAGTGTTTGAGTCTGTTCCTCATACTTAAGCAACAGGGTTATCTAAATTCAAAACTAGCCAAATGCATAAGGAGGGCCTAACCATCAACCTGAATACAGTAGCTGACAGCATTATGGGAAGATCCATCAGGAGGGATAGAGAATAAAGTTTCCTTGGAATAGTTCCAATAGCTAGTTTTGGCCACATCAGGACAAATTACCAGTTGCATAGTAAATGCATTTTAATGTACCTCATCAAAAAATATCAAATACATTGGTAGGTCTCTTTCTTAAGTCTGTAGATTATGATGGCAAAATTGTCCCTTCCTTCCCCTCCCCCCAGATCTGATCAGAATAATAATTCTTAGTCTAGGGGGGAAGGGTGGGGAATGCTGCGGTGATGCAAATTCAGCATCATGGGTTCACTGGGTTCCTCACACACCTCTGCATCTTCACAGGTCATTAACATGCTCTAAGTGCCTATGTAAATGAGATTACTTTCAATAGTGGTATGTCACAAGAATAGGGTGGGGAAGAAGAATATTTTTCTATAGAACAAAACTGTTTTATGGTCTCAGAGCTATTGTGCCGAGCTGCATTTCATCAGTTTGAGATGCACACAGACAGTGAAGAACAGCTGTTGAAATTAATGTGCTGTTCTACATTTATCTTCTCTGCAGACAACACCTACCCTTTTCTACGAAAATGGCTTATACACTACTGAGTCTGGAGTGCTACTTCATTCTCCTTGGGGCTTTGCTCTCAGAGTGTTGAGAGTATTTTTTTTTTTTTTTTGGCAATAATCCCTGTGGCCCAGCAGAAATGTGGAAAGTCCAGAACAAGATCAGAATTGTTCAGAGTCAATGCAATGGTATCCCCATTGCTTCTCAAAACCCCCAAAATAACAACAATGAAAAATTTACTGCCAATCAATGTTTGCTATTATAGTGTGTCATTGCTAAATATGCCTTGCATTTTTTATATCATTCAGGATGCAAAAATGGTATTATGTTTAAAACACATTTACAACACAGTATTGTTTTTGGTTTTGTAAGTAGCAGGTAATTCAAAAAATTTGTGAATAAAAGTGACTCTCTGCAGCCAGGAAGATAGAGCATTTTCTCTTCAACCTCATCCTTGTCTCCCAATATTTTAATGCTGTTCTCATAGAATGATGCTGTGATTGCAGTCTGACAAGCACCTTTAATGCAATGTTGTACACTGTGTGCACCTAGAGAAAAGAAACTTTCAAACTGTGACCTTAAACAACAACAAAAAAATTCCCTCCCCCCAAAAAAAACCCCAAACATTAAAAAAAAAAATGAGGAAGCACCTGACAAGCCAGACACAAGTTGCCAAATGGTATAATCTTTTGAAACCCTAAGATTTCCCTTGGACCATTGCTGTGTATACATATATACCTCTGCCCTTTAACACATTTGTATGTATTGCTAGAGAGCTCTATAGCAGAATCTTCCACACAGAAATAAGAAGGGAGCCTCCATTCTGAACAGAAACATACTCATCCTGGCAACAAGTTGTGACAGTCTGCCACAAGCAGTTGCTGCTCTAGAAAGGACCAAAGAAGTTCATTATGCGTCAAAAAGAAACTGGAGCACAGGCAGATAACTAACAAAATGTAGTGAGATTAAACACATCACAAAACTGAACATTCATATAACCATTTAATAATATAAATTGTTTTCTTGTGTTTATTTTTGGGCAATATATCTGAATTATGCTTGCAGTATATCTTCTTGCTCAGTTCCTGGGCATACTTGAAGTTGTTTGCTATGAAGACTGTACACTTCAAACTTACTATGTTTTCAGCAGTTTCAACTATTGATATCCTTGGCATTCCGTAAGTGCAGAGCATATTGTCTAGACAACGATAACTTTTTACAAAGCTTTTGAATGCTGAATGCATTCAGATAAGTTGAAAATGGATGTAACGCTAGAAAAGAATGAAGTATTTGTTGCTTTTCGGGGAGATACTTCATAGGAGTTCATGCATGCTGGAGACTTCTATTTGAAACAAATCATGCATGGAAGTAATATTAAGGTTATGGAGAAAGAAGATCAGCTATTTTTCAACTAACATAAGTTTTAAAAGACTGAAGTGCATTTCAAACAATTCACATTTTATCATTGTTAACTGGTGCCAAAGGTAGGCTTGAAGGCTAGATCTTTTTAGGCTGAGGATCAACTGGCCCGCTTAATGCAACAGCTTATACCAAAGGGTAGCAATACATAGTATCAGTATGCTCTACTGCAAAATTATTATTCTGTGGACACAGGTATATCAGGAGCCACCTACACTGCTAAAAAAAAAAAACCACCAAAAAAAAACCCCAACACCAAACCAAAAAACTTAGGCTGGTAAAACCAGTTTTGTCTGAACTCAGCGGGAACTTGGAGTTGCAGATGTCCTAAGGCTTAAAGACAGACATGGAACACTGCACACAGCTGATGCAGTGGAAATCTGTGACCTAACCTGAGTGTAGGTTCTCATTTTAAGGACAGTTCACAGGAGGTTTGCAGACACAGGCAACAGGAAAACCAAAGCGTAAGACACCCAACCTTCCACACTCGATATAGTGCCTACTAAAATCATTTAGCATTAAAGTTATTTAGAGGCCTGCAAGGCCTCTGAGGACAAGTATTACCTTAAGGAGAAGATGACTTCTAGAAGCAGCATACATGCAAAAGGAGACAATGGCTCCTGAAGAGTTCCTCCATACCACTGCAAGATGAACCTTTGACTCAGAGTCACAGAATGGTTTGTGTTGAAAGGGACCTTTAATGAATACCTAACTCACTCCCCCTCTCTCCCCCCCCCCGCATTGTGGGTATGGACATCTTCCACTAGGATCAGGTTGCTCATACCTGATGCTTCCACATCTCTCTGCAACTTCCTCCAGTGTCTCACCAGCCTCAGCTGGTTGCACTGCCAAGGGCAAGCCAGCGCCGGCCTTTTTTTCTTGATCCCACAGCAGGGATTTTCATGCTCTAGCAGCCTGCAAATAGCAGATTCCACAGTTGATTATGTGATGTGGTCTTACCATAGGAGCCCACATAACACAAGCCACAGACTGGCTATTTTCTCTAGCAGTACCGCTTCTACAGGAATCGTGGATGAAAAAAAAAGAAGAAATACAATAGTGCAGAAGTCAACAATTGTGAAGCACTCTCTCATTCTTTAAGACCACTCAAAACTCAGTTTTGAACAGTTGATATCTTGTCCAAAGCAGGATTTGCAACAGATGGCTTAAAACAAAGATTACAAATACTTATTGTAAAATATGGAGAATATGATTCTGATTCAAGCTCAAATTACCTACAGACTTAAATTATAGAAAAGGTAAGTTTTGTCTTTTGAATCTATTACCTTTTGAATTAAGAACTGACAGTTTATGGTACATAGTAAAGACTTAGAAGAAACCCACCAAGAAAAAAAATATCTTATTTTGAATTCTTGTTTCCAATGCATCAACATGATTTTGATATTACTGCAGCAATAGTTTTGTGAGCCAATGTGGTGGTGCAAATGAAATCAGCTCATAGCTGCATCTCTGTTTTATTTGCTACAGCATTTCTGAGTTATCATACTTACACAATTACCCTTTTTGCATTTTGCTAATGAATTTATGCATATTCCACCCTTTGAAGATTGTATTGTCATATGCATATTTGTATGAAAAATTGATACCTGTGCCACAGATCAACAAACATATCTTCATATGATAAAAAAGGAGAACATAAATTATGGGCTTATTGTTCAGCTTGGCTTATGGGTTGGTTTTTTTTCCTAGATAACTTCAGCCTTATTTTTGCTGTATACCTTCACAAGACTTTTTTTGCATTGCTACCACCTAATGGTCATAATGTCTTGCCTTAACTGTAATGGTAGTAATTTTGTCTCACTCATGTACAGCTTTCAGATGGAAATCATACAATGGCTTTTGTCTTTCTATCAAAAAAATAAAATAGTAGTAAAATACTAAAATTACTTCCAGTCTTTCATCACCTTTCCCCTCCCCCCCCCCATTTGTATGGTAAAATCTTTTTTCCTTGGTGTTCGGGTTATGATTAATCTGCAGATAGAATAACCCTTTTGTAAATCACACTACTCAATAAATGAACAAGCTGCTTACAATAATTAAAGTAATGTCATCTTGTGCTCAAATTGCTTGTGCTAATAAAGCTAATTGGCAACAGCAAACATTAACTGTGATTAGTCATATGCATCTAATGTCATCACCAGTGCCTATAATTTTCTACATAGAGGGAATTTTACATCTGTTTTAAATCACTTGCCTGTTGTCTGCATTGGTGTTCTTTCCTATATTACTGCAAAGATTCTTTTACTACAATAGATGATAGAACAGTTCAATTTTTTTTTTTTTCAAACAAAGAACCGCACAGTAGAGAACAAGATATGAAACGTTTCTGAGTCACTTATTCTGAAATAAGTGATTTCAGCTAAATTAATAAATCTGCATTTTCCTTCTTTTGGGTATAGTCTGATATCCCCTTCTACAGGATGTAGATTATTTGCAACAGAACATTCGTCTAATCAATTTAGACCCCAAGCTGCATTTCACAGTAAAATAGATGAGTCAAAAAGATCCATTTTGTATTTGTTTTGGAAATTTGCAAGAAATTGTTATCAGGAATATGAACTTTACAGGCTTTTGCAACATTTATTATAGACAAACACTTAGCTGTAGGTAGAATAATAATTTTCTGTGTCAATCCAAAAGGGCAGATGTTAAATTATCAAGAATCAAGTGGCTGAAAAAGCAGCTTTAGAGAACAAAACTTACTAGTTACTTTTTTTGCAGCAGTCTTTTTTCCTTCTTCCTTCAGTTTTCTAACAGATAATAATTTCTACAAGTATTTTTCATAAGTTACATTGACTAGACCACTAATTCACATAGCTTTCTATGTTCTCTGTCCAAATGGGTACATTTTTCTAAAAACGCAAAGGTGTGCTCAAGTTCTCCAGCTGAGGCTTTTTGCCTGTGCTGGATGAAGTAGCTAGTTCATGTGTTACTCTGTTTGCTACACTTCTTAGTTTGTTTTTATCTAGCTGCTTGGAATTACTGATTTACATTCAGCCGATATTTGGCCTTAGGTCTCACAGCTTTATAGACTATATAAAAAAATAGAGCTATCATACAATCTCGGGCTCAAAGGCAAACCAACTGATCTCAGCTTTCACAGAGATGCATAGATAAAAGCAAAGGGAACATCTGCTCTATGAACAGCTCTGGTGATCCCTGTTTATTTTACAGCAATTTAGCTGGCTTTTTCCACTTCAGATTGCAGCTATATGTCAATTAATCAAAAAGTTACCTAGTTGCTTCAGGTTTTTTTTGTTTTATCCCATTTCAGAGTATGATCAGTTCACGACTTCTGTTCATTCTTCAGTTTCTAAGACCAAGTTCCAGATTTACTCATATAAATCCTCTTAATTTTGGAATTTGCCATGATATTACTCATATGAATTATTTGCATCACTATGACCCATCTCTGTGGTTAATGTGGCATTACCCTCACCCTTTCATAGAGAAGTCTTAAGTTTCACAAAATAACTTAACTGTAAGGACATAAAGAGCCTGATCCTTACCCATATCAAAGCATCAATTTCTTAATCAGATTCACTTTCTTGGATTTCTTTTGTTTGTATTTTTTTGCCTGTAGAGACCACAAATGGTTTTGGTTTGTTGGGTTGTTTGGTTATTGGGTTGGTTTTATTGTTTGGGGTTTTTTGTTGTTGTGGGTTTGGGGTTGTTGGGGTTTTTTTTTGTGTTTTTTTTTTTTTTTTCCTGGAGAGAGATCCAGTAGAAATCAAATATATCAATCTGTCAGCTGACAAAGCAAACTTTATGATACTTTGTGATAGCTTTGTGAGCTCAGAGGATAGTTATCATATGGGCTCACTTTTACCTGTGCTTCTAGATTTCAGAAAATATTCTAACACTTTCAGATGGCTTACTTGGCAAAATCCTACCATTTCTGTGAAGCCAAAGTAGTCCAAACAGACTCTGGAGATTTTAAATTTTTGATATCTTGGATAACTTTATAAGTACCCAACTCGTTTTTAGTGGCAGCAGTACTTGGGTTTGTAAGAAATAGCCATCCTGTTTGCTTGGGCATATAAAATCAGAAATCCATCTCTGTGAAGCCTCTAAAAAAAGCCCCAAGCTTTTACCTGTGTATACACAAGAGTACTACGTTTTTAGAGCTCATCACCACCACTAAAAAACAGTTCACCCTTTCTATCCAACATGATGAACTAGATACTTACAAACTCTGCCCAGGGAGCACAGTTAGGACTCTTAGTCTTGTGGATGACTGGGCATAGAAGCTTTGCAAGAATGACTTCAGGACCCAAGCTTAGATGCTCTTTCATCTCAGTTACAGAATTACACTATAACTACATGATCAGTCCAGCCAACAGGTGGATCATTTCCTGCCATAAGATCCACAGAAAATGTTTCTGAAAAGACATGAAGATAGTGGGCATGATGAAATTTGGTGCAACCACAAAAAAAAAAAGATATTGAACCTCATGATTACAAGAAGAAACTATTTAGCTTGTAACCAAAAGGACAGCAATGAAAGGAAAAAGTGTAAGTTTTTAACGTTCATCCTCAGGGATTTTGGGTGGAGACTCTGCAGCAGTTAGTACAGCGATGGTTACATTGATGATGGAAGATTAAAGAGAAGCTGTGGCTCACAAATCAATGATACAGTGTTACAAGTGGGGTTGTGCCCTGGAAAGCTAATCCTAGTAACAGAAATGGAACCTATTTTTAAATTCAGGTTTAAGTTACTAATCACTAAACAGAACTGAAATGCAACCAAGGCACTTCATTTGTATGGTGCCACTTGAAGAAGTCATAGGATAATTACTTAATCCGTACCATTTTTCTTGTCACTGCTTCTTCATGTTACCCTTTTCTGTTTGAAATTTTGTCTCTGTCATTTAAAAGCTTTATGGTTCCTGCCCTCACTTCAGATTTTTCATCCTACAAAATTATCATTTGCTGATTTAATGGATAAGTAGAGTAATAAGGGGCAAGTTGACCTGCCTGAGAAAGAAATGCAATATGTGCTATCTATGTAACTCCTGTTTCATGTCAAAGAGTATCATTTAAATATTATTTGTATTTGTTGCTCTTCTTACTAGTAAGCAAATTTGCAAGTATAACTATGAAGCTGGTCTTTCTCTCACCTTCCCCACAATAGATACTAAGTCAGTTTATCATCAAAAGGCTGGTGGAATGGGAAAGGAATAATGTAGGGAAAGAAAACCTAAATAATTTTTGATAAAGGACTACCTGTAACCTTCAATTTTAGCTAACACAACTATAGGCTACAGGAGCCAGCTGTTTTCCTAGGCTTTCCTGATAATCATTGGAGAGGCAGGTTCCTCTAGGGGAACACACTGGATCTACCTATGGCAGCTCAGGAATGCTGCCTTCTTAAATATAAAAAACCCATAACAATTAAGTTACTTTTTTCAGACTAAATAAATACAAAAAAGGTATTAATAGATTGCTACAGTCAATCTAAGTTTTAACGTTAAAAATACAAGCTAGTCTTACATCACCTAATACTAGTCTTTTATCAACAACACAACACCAGTAATTTACAAAAAGTGTTACCCTAGTCATCATTCAAATTAATTTTCTACAGCAAGTGTTTCACCAACACAAAAGTGCCCAATTCTGACTAAATCTCAGCTGAACAACTTAAGAGTTTTAAGTGCAAGGGGAGCATTACAAATTCCCTGACAGAAGTCCTGTATTATAGTCAAGACGGCTGATTTTTGGGTTTATTGGGTTTTTTCTGCTTTTTTAATTTAAATATGATGTTAGTCCACACTAGTAAGATGATTCTGGTGTACTTCATTAAGAATTTAAAAACTTTTCTTGTAAGATAAAACTATCCAGCTTTTCCTTCCTTATTCTTTTATGGCCACAACAGTCGGATTTATATTACTGCTTACAGTGTGATGAATAGTGTAATTGAGGAGTTTTACTATGCTGCTTATTAGCTGTGCTCAAATCTATAAAAAGGGGTCATTTTTCCCCTGTACTGTTTTGGAAAGGGCAGCTATGTGTTTTAATATCAGATTAACAGCTGTTTGAGAACATGCCATCACTACTGATTCTCTAAAGTCATAAGCAGTTGTAAAACTTTATAAAAATAAAAGCTGTAATCTCAAACTCATTCAAATGTTAATTTTTTTTACTTAACACCTGTAATCTATTACAATTTTGTATCTTGAAACTGAACAAACGTCTTCCTTCAAATATAGCATCACCAGTAAAATACATTACAGCAAGTGCCTTAGAATCTTTTAAATCCTTAGAAGGAGGATAGAAATGCATACTGGAAAAACCCAAATGACATGGCACAAACAGTCACGTTTTCCCTTCTGGTTACAATGCAACTTGCCTGTGCAGCTCAGAAGGTTTTGAAGTATTGGCTACTACCAAAGGGAGATATTAAACTTCATCAATCCTCAACTTCTGCAGGGCATGAGGACCCTGCAAATTAAGGCTTATGCTGAGTACTGACAGCCACATGGGCTGGAAATCTGGGGACTTTGCTGCCTCTTAAGTGTTCTGCATCATCTTGGGCCTCAGAGCTCAAGCAAGCTTCTTCTCACTGCCCAGTAAGAACTGACAAGTTCTTACTCCTCTTGCAGCAGAACAGGCTCCTTTCTTCTCCTTAAACAGGAAGACTTCAGTGCCCCAAGGAAAATACTACCCAAATCCTATTTGGATTTCTACCATTTTGCCTGTTCTCAAGAAGTGGGCAAGGGGAGGGAGGAGAAGTAGAACAAGAACTTAAGCATAGGTGATCTGGAATTACGCTGTATATCACAAAGTTAAACTGAGCTATTCACGTAGTATGTGACAGACCCAAAGTTTGAGCTGATCTGGCATGCTTAAGTGGTTTAGGGAGGGTGAAAAGAAAAAAAAAAAACACCTAGGGAAACAAGACTACAAAGAGTTTGAGTCTAAAGACTCAGCAGTACATGAGTTCTGGGTTGCTAGGGAACTCCCAATCAGTGTTTAGAAGTTAATTCTATTTCACATTACTACTAGAAATAAACTAAGCAGTTCTGACCTAGTTCCTCATTGTGGCAAATAAAATCACTAAAATCGCAGTAAACCAGGTGATATCTGAGAAAGAGGTAAGTCATGGAAAAAAGGTAAGTGATACATCGGACTGTAGATATGGTGTGATGATAGTCTCAAAAATAATCCTAAAAATTAACTAATTACCCTTTCAAACATGCCATATTATCAATATCTTGCTACATGCAAGTGAAGACTAAATCTGCAGTCCTCATAGCAAGTCTAGACAGAAGAACAAGTCTCTTAAGACAACTGATGTCAATAGAAAGCTAACAACCTTGTCATTTTCGTCCAGCAGCAGCATTTGAGTTTCTGAATCTTCACATTCCAAAAGGTCATATTGCAGTACCTAACAGTCAGCCCACACCATCAGTATAAATTCTGAGTTGATATTAACAACTTATTTAGCGGATTCAGTTACTGTGCATCCTGCTTCTTTCTTCTGGTGCAACTCGACTTCATCTCTTTCCCTCATGATTAATGACACAAACATCACAGCCATGAATTATTTGAAAAAAATTCTCCCAGGAGCATAAGGCTATTCAGAGGTTCTTGTTTACAGCAGTCCATTATTTTGCAGGCAGTTAGCCAGCTAGAAATATTTAACCTTCTTTTCCTATCTCACTTGTGTTGCAATGACCAAAAAGAGAATTAAGAGCTTACTCCATATTAAGAACTCGAATCCCTTTCCCATACCCTCAAAGGGTGACTTGGTCATTTATCTGCTTGCTTTCTTTCAAGCCACTATCTGGTATGTGCAATAGAGATGAGCTTCTCATTTGACTGTTACCTACCTATTGCCTTTTGGTGACAGACTGTACGTTTACGAACACAAAGAATTTCTTCCTCCTAATTAAATATATTTGAGTGTAACTGGGTGATCTAGTTTCTGTACGAATCTGTCAACACTACCCCAACACCATTTACCCTTATTCCTCTCTAGACACTTGGCACAAGAATGCATTTGGAAGTAACAGCTATCCCTCTCATTGAAGGAACTGGTTATGACAGAGCTCATGCCTTCTCATATGACAGAAAAGGATACTGAAAAAAAAATCATTCAGAACGGGATGTGCCATATGTACAAGTACTTCTTCCCAGTATTCTACAGTTCAGTGCATTTAGGAAATGCACCATGTACACTGCAGCTGGCCTTGTTAAGAGAATATATCCTACCCATTGATAGGTGCGCACACAAGTGTGCAATATATATTTATTTATACAGCCTTAGTTAAAAATTGTCTTTACCTGGACATAGCAATCAATATGAATTATGTATAAATCATGTAAATAACACACTTGAAACAATTTAGTTCCCAAGAAGTGACCCACAACTTCTTGAGTTTTGTCTTTGGAGTACTTCAAACTAGACACACACAGTACCAGCATTAAAAAAAAAGCGCACTGCACACTTCCTCAGCCCTTTTGTTTTCAAGCTACTTAATTCTGAAGGGACTACAGAGAAATAATAGGACCACTAGTCCTACAAACATCTCACAATTCCTAATTCCCACCTTTTCTCATCTGAGTACCGGATGATCAATATGCACAGTCCATTATGGCCCACTCTAAAGCAGAACTCTTCTGATTTGAAAGCACACATCAAAACAATGGTTCAGCAGTGACTACAAAACAATCCTTTTCAACAAATACAGCATTAACAACAAGTGTTTCTATAAGGATATAGCAGGAAAGGTGCTCTGGACAACTCCAATGGTAACAAAAACAAGGTCATTTGAGTTTTAGTAGAGTATTTTGACAATCTTGTGCCATTGTCTGATACAAGAACCAGCAGAAAACAGTCAACTGTTTGTACCTTTCATTTGAAAAAACAGCAAAGAGGGATTTTCCAAACACTTAATTCTGTTTGGTGTATGGAAAAGCAGTTTTATTTCCAATGTATGCAATGCAGTCAGGCTTCAGTGCCCTGGCAAAAGAACCAGGTTAATCTATTACCCAAAATGAAACTGTGACAATCTTTGACAGATAATCGTAGATTAATGGGGGATGAAAGAACCCCTTCCAGTTAATACAGACAGCAAGAGTAGAGTTCAAAAGCAGTATCAACAGATCTGAAAGGAACAGGTTCAGGTTCCATCTGAAGAAGTGAAGTATCTCTATTACGTCCTTGAGAATCAACCACCAATCTACCTAATTATCATCCACAGACTAAAACTGTGAGACAACCAGATAAACTCTACTTGAGCAAATGAGTAAGCTGAATCTCAAGACATGATTTGCAAATCTACTCAGGCACAGCTAGGCAAGATTTGGTTCTTACTCTGGATGCTAATAGGCAATCACAATCTAAATTAGTCTTCAGAATCCATGTTTTGAGATGTGGAAAATACAGATCACAGGGAAGCACCCACAGCACTCAGAAAGGATCCAGAATGAGAAGGGAGAACACTCCTTCTGAAGGTCCTAGAATACTTAGTCCTTAGAGTACTTAAGCTATGACCAGAAAGACGAACTGAATCATACCTCACTTTGCCAGGTACTTACTGATTTAGAGAAGACAAAAATGCAGATAAAGTTCCCCATCTCAAAGGAAAAAGATGCATCAAACACTAAGTCCGGGCTCATCTACAGATGAGAGAGAAATCCTGAAAGATACTACTAGCAAATCACATTAAGTTCAGTTCTCATTACTGTTTCAGCTTCTAGCAGAAGAGTAAGAAGCACACACTGACTTCCCTGTGATATCATCAAGAGAAATGTAATTACACACAAGACATTAACCAAGACCAAGCACAGGGCAAATCACAGGCTTGGAACAATGTGAACCAGAAAGCCAAGCCAGGTCCATCTGGGCAAGTCCAAAAGATGCTGTGAACTGTCCTAGCTAAAGCAGACAGGAAGATGTCTCTACTTTTATTATGAGTATTTTTTTATTTTGTTGCCTTAGTCTTCCTCTCCATGCTGTAACCTTACATATTCAAACAATAATGGAACAGAAGGATGCCAATTCCTTACCTGTTATGAAGTAAGATGCAGAAAGTAAAAGACAGAAGTTGTTAACTTTTTTTTAAAAAAGGCTTCTTACTGCTGCATTAACTTCCATTCTCCATCCTGGTCTGGGAAACAATACAGACACTTTTACAATGAAATCTGAAGCACTTATACTACACTGAAGAAAGCACTATTTATTCCAAGACAGTCAGAAATGATTAAGTATATTAATAGAGCCATCAGTTATATATTATATAAGATGCACATCAGAAAATTAAAGACTCTCCAAGGAAATTAAAGCTAACTTAAATAGGAAGATAAATTTATAATGAATGATAGCAACAACCCAATTCATCTTCCTCTAACTCCTCAGTGATTTCATGCAAAGGATGAATATCAGTTTCCACAGGAGTATGCAGATGATAATCCAGAACTCACTGTTTTCAAAGAGACAGATCCAAGGCTTAACAGGAGCAAGAAGGTAGGTTTCACCCAGTAGCATGGTCACATTATGTTGCACTTACAATGATATAATGAGATTGTTTCAATTATCCTGCTGCCTTCTCAGTGACAGCCTGTCAACTCACTGATTGGGGAAATGTTTGTTTAATTATAATAACATTAGTCAAGACAACAACTCACATTTGTACTGAAATGGAATAATCTTGCTACAAAATCTAGTATAAGGCTTACTTAAAAATAATGGTTTAACTGGTCGAGAAAGCACAATTCATCCACTCAACCACACAAGACAGACATAGGTTTGAAGCAGCAATGAACTACTGCTTGTCTAGCCACTTCTGCAACACGCTCTTGCTTGAGTAAAAATCCTTTACCAGAGAAGTCCTGAAGGTTAAAACCAATGCCCTGTTATTCCTCAGTTTCAAGTGACTGAGCCTCTAGCCATTTCAAAGAGCACTGTGAAATGTGGCACTGCATATATTCAGTATGAGCCATTCAAAGCAAGCTTATTTCATCCTAACTGTGGCTAAATACACTTTAGGAAGTCAAACCTGTATGCAGCTGTTAGACTTTAATCGATTTCACAGAAGCATTGAAGTGTATTTTAATAAAGAAGATTCAAATTCCACTGCATGCAAGCCAAATTTGATTCAACAGGTTGGGTAACACAGCCATTGAGAAGAACTTTTCAAGTATGTTCAGACCTTAGTAAGCTTATGTCATCAGCATAAAATGTTGGTAAAGATGGCAAAAAGTGTGTGTGGGTGTGTGTATGTGTACACCCACCTCCCAAACCACACCTCCAAAGCTTTCCCTTCAAGTTTAGGGTTCCTTGTGTAAGTAATATAGTCAGTATTACTTATAACTCCCCTCCTCAGAACAAGCTCACACTACCTCAAATCTAACTTAAATCCTGGGCTTAACTCATCTCCCACACAAGCTGTTAAAACTAACAATAAGTGCAATAATAAGGAAGACCCCTCACGACAACTGGAACCAGCATTAGGTAAGCCAATCTAGTTTACCTCTATTGCACCCTTTAATCAGAAGGCTAACTACGCTGAAGGGTGAATTCCACTCACCACCACTTCTCACATCCCCGTTCAACAGATACTACCTATGAGGAATGGAGGAAGTGGGACAAAATGCTCACGCTTTTCAATTTTTAGCTCAGTATGAACTGAATAGACTGATACAGGCAGTTCATTAACAGAAAGAAGGACAACATACTAGAAGACTTTGCTGGACTGCAAGCAACAGGGCTGAAAATACAATTTAAACTTATTTATTACCCATATCTCCTTCACTTTTCACAGCTATATATATTTCACACCTAGTTAATTCAACTTGGTAGCAAGGGACAAATAGCTCCACTGGAAAAGACAAAAGTTTTATTTCCTTATTAGCATCAAACTTATGTAAGCCAACACACTGCTCTCCTGTATTTGGATTTTCTACTTGGATTGCAATTTATATGTTGAAATGAGTGATTTTGTTTCCAAAACTGCTTGCTTAATAACAGATCAGGAAGTGATAAAACGATAGCTGCCAACCTTAAAGCTAACATACAAAACATTTTTGGTCAAGCTGATCTGGAAGTAATTCTGAACTGAAGAAACAACTTGGAAACTGGATTCCATAATTTATAAAGTACAAATAAAAGGGCAACCATAGTTACCAAGTCCACTTATGCTACGTTGTTTTGGTTCCCCCACCGTTTTCACACAACTGATCAGTTTGTAACAATTTGCAATGACAAGTGCCACCGAAATTTGCTGCAGGAAATGCAAGAGAGGAAGCAATAACGTCAATGCCATTAGACAGATGTGTTTTTTTATTTCTGTATGCAATGTAATGTTTAGGCACGTTGCTTGGGATGCCTTCTAAAATAAATCATTGGCCATTGTTTAGAGTATCCTTTTGGCTTTAAATACTGGTCAGGAAAACAAATGATGTAAAAAATAAATGAATATAACTATTACAGAAAAAAATGGATTTGCATCTAAAAGTGCAGGAGGTGAAGTACTTTAACCCTTTCACCAGACAATGTGGCAATATACAGTATATTGCTTCTGTTTGTTTGAGAAGGCTGTTGGATTTTTACACTGACATAGAAAATTATAAATTACACAGAATTAGTTTCCATAATCACTATATATACACAAACCAGCTATGAAAAAACTGGTTTAGAACATACAAATGAAAGCCTCACACAGATCAGTACAGTGAAAGTAACAATCAACATGCTTTGCTGCCAAAATTTGTATTAAAAACACTATGTACTTTTAAAATGCATGTACTGTAATTACATTAGCAGCACGGGCATTTACTTGACTTGTCTAAAAGGATTATAGCGTTTTAAATACGCAGATTGTTCTGAAATGTTCCATTGTATAATGCTTGGTATTAAACTAAATCTTGGTGAATGGGTTAAAAAGCAGGTGAATCACTTAAACACAATAAGCCATGTGCACTTCAAATATTCTGGTGTTTCACCTGTAAGGTATTGTTTCAAGCAAACAAGACTTAACATATGGCTTTACAGTAACATCAATTTGTCAACTAAGTTGTAGCAATAAATACTTAAAATCTCTACCAATAGACTTACATTTTTGATCTGTTTTAAACAATACAGAAAACAATTACCAATTAAAAAACCTGTTGTAAAATGTTGAACACCAAAAACTTATTTAAATCACTTTTAGTAAGCTAAAACAACCAAAATAACATTTATAGGGCATTTCAGTTTCAGAAGAAACATGAATTCATTTTTTTTCTTTTCTTTTTACAAGGTGAAAAATGTATGAAAACTGCTATATACTTTGGTCACACTAATAGTCAAATAGTTATGTCTCAAATACATTAGATTTGTGTATTCACTTTTTTATAAAACTATTCTTACAGCCATTTCAACTATAGTAACACTACTGTCATCATTACATGGGTAGCAGGATCTTATTTCACAGGCCACCCATTATTTAGAACAATACAATATAAACATACGCAAAAATTATTGGTTTTTCTCAATGTGCAATATTTTTACACTTATGAATTTCTGTACAATGTCTTAAAATCTAGAATATAAATGTTGCTGGTCCTGATCCCTTGCAAAATTAGTGCAGCAGTGACTGGCTTCAACAGGGTCTAGATGAAATCCTCAAACACCTGGATATATCAGTTCATTTTCTTCAGCCAAGGTAGTAGACATCACACATCATACAGGGCCATTAACAGATGCCTCACCTAAATGGGTGTGCTGATCAGTCCTAAGAGGCCAAAAAAAGATGTAAGTATACATGAAACAAGAAGAGTCCAAAACACATTTGGGTAGGTGACCAAAAAAAAAAACACCCACCCAAACCAAAAACCACTACACCCCAACCCAAAATCCAACAACCCCAGATCACATGTAGCACGACCCTTGAGCTGAAGGGAAGAAACGCAAGCTAATAACATACTCATACCATTTATTTTCTGGAGTCCAGCATTTCTGGAGTCCTTATTGCCTAATTAAGCACAGCACTTTAACTGAGCACACCACTGAAGAGTGTTTGATCTTTATTAACTGAGCTGCTAAAGTGATTTTTAGAGATGCAGTATCTCCCCAAGAGAATCGCTAATAAAAAGCACGGTTCTGATACTTCTCGAAATCTTATTGTGAGATGACATGTGATACCAGAGTATTTAAGGTTGCATTTGAAAGTAAGCAATTAAGACACAACAGGAAAAACAACAGTGTCTTAAAAAAAACTGCTTTGGTTACTAATCTAGTCTCCAAAATGTCATTTCACAAATACTTTGAATGTCAGTCCATTAGCATGAAAAGTTCAGGAAGTATGGAAGAGAATAAGGAGCAAACCTGCAAAAATGAAAACAGTGACAGTACATACATTTCTACACAAGAAGCTTAGTGTAAATGTGGGCTCAATTGCACCGGACTAACAGAAAAGATCAAATCAGTAGTGCATGAGAACATTAAGAACTGCAAACAAAAAAGGCAAAAGAATCTCAACATCCATTCAGTACAAATCTACTGAATACACCTGAAGTTTGCTTTAAAGAATATAAACACCATTTGGAACTACACATGAGAAAAGTTACCTGTAACTCCTGTTCTCTGATGGTGTACATCACAGAGAAGCCACTCTTGGGTCCGTGCTCTACATGCACATGACCAGCAGGAGTCCCCTAGCTAAGTCTTTGGCTGCTAAGCTATAAAAACACTTTTTTAAAAAAATACGTACACATTAGATAAAAGACAGACAGCACTAGACAAAAGTAAACACTTTTTAGAGAAACATGAAAGGTAAGAAACAAGTGCTGCATGGACAGGAAGTCTGACAGTCTGCACAGCAGTAAGTTAGTAACTGGAAAAAAGTCCATGACAAGAACAGGGCACCTCGCAGAGATTACTACTGCTGGCCACCAGCCAAAGACCTACCTAGGGGACTCCTCCCACTAGTCATAAATGCATGGAGCCCCACAAGCACAATTATGTTTATCTTTATACTGCACTTGTATGAGGATCTGCTGTGACAGCCACCTTTAGAGAAAGTACTGAGCTTTGACAAAGCCAGCTGGATTCAATGAAAGGAGTTCCTTGAGACTTCCTGCAACTCAAACAAACTGCTAGCTCTGAGAGCCCTCTGTTGGTTTAGACAAGCATCTTTACTCAAAAGACAATCACCTAACAACCAAAGACTCTTTCCCCACAATTTAATGCTTATCAGCATTAAAAATGTTGTCTTGATAAAAACAGTACCTCCAGATAAAGAAGAGGCTGTGAAAGATTTTCTGCATTTCGCACTTTAACTTACTATACAGGGTTGTTGCTTTTCTGATTAGAATCCACTTCTTGATTAAATTTATGGAATTTATGCAGAGTAGAAAGTTCTGGCTTACAGGAAAGGGAGCAGTGTTTTAGTGTAATTCCCAGTACCATAGAGGTAAGACATACTAGCTCATAAACAATTCTAAAAACCAGAATCTAAATTTGTCAAACATGCTTGCATCTTTCTTAGTCTGCATACAGTATAATCAGAACATGCAGTGGAGTTCTGTGTTTTACGTAGAGATATACTCTAAATCTTTGCTTACAAAAGCATTTCAATTTTGTCTTCACTAGAAAGCTAGATATATAATACAGCATCCACAAAGTCTTAAAAGTGATTACTTCTTTCACAGGTTTTGTGTGATAAACACATTTCTCTAACAGTTTAAAATTTATTAAAGTCAAGAAACACAACAGCTTTTAAACTATTAAAGCAGCTACTTAAATACAGATTCAGAAAATATATTTCTGAATTCTGATTTTCAGAATCATACCCTTTTTTATACGACAGGGCAAAAGTGACCCCTGGAATTGCTTTTAACTAAGCAAAATCCTCTCTCCCTTCAGAACATGCT
Source organism: Chionis minor (assembly GCA_013398295.1). Classification (NCBI taxonomy): domain Eukaryota; kingdom Metazoa; phylum Chordata; class Aves; order Charadriiformes; family Chionidae; genus Chionis; species Chionis minor. Next base: position 30,090 of record VZSF01000758.1, on the reverse strand, counting down.
CCCATTCAGAACATCCTCAGCACCTCAACAAGAAGACAGCACACACAGCTCTAATCCTCCAAGCCCTGGCCTGCAGGAAGAGGAACATACCCTCCAGGTTACTCAGGGGTGTAATACACATTTAGATTTTCCTGTTACAAGGGTTTTCTGTGAGAAAGTACAGTTCTTCTGGGCATCCTTGAATTACATCTAAAACAAGAAATGGCAGCATTATGACCCTTTGCCTTAACACCAAGAATCAAGCCTGTGGGATTGTACCTGATGTTCAACAAGCCATTAGTTCTGCTAGGAAACCAGTAGACTCTTGCCTAGATATTAATTTTAAAGTACTTTTGAATACTTAAGTTCCAGAGTTAGGTCTTGATTGAATACTGCCTTCAAGAATGGAAATCTTCTCACCTACATTAAGCTCTTCATTGTTTTAGGCTTTTAATATGAAGATGAATCCTGCTCTGACTGAAGTCTAGAAACCAGATACAAAACATGTACATTAAGCCTTCTAACATTTGGTGATGTCACTCTGCATTTGATTTTGGCAAAGCCATACTAGACTCAAGTTGACTGTGGATGTTTCCATACCATTGTAACGTGGTAGGCAAAAAACCCCCAAACAAGTACTTCAACAGGAAATGAAGCAGAATAAATACTTTCTTTTTTTAAGAAAGCAGCAGTACCTGACAATTTCAGAGAAACAAATTTATGCAAGAGTAGCTTTCTCTGTTTGGTGGTGGTCCCCTCAGAATTGTATCCTAAATTACTATTCTCCAAGACCGCAGTAGTAGTCAAGCTGACAAAGAAAAATGTCATCTTTTCTTTCCTCCAGTAAGTATGCTGAGCAATCTAGGCTCCTTCATACTTCAGGCAAGTTTTATTTGAAACAAATTATTTATGTACTTTGAAAAATCTTCTCCAAATCTGCAAGTATTCAGATTAATACCTGGGTACAAGTAATAACTGATTCACAATCAAACAAGCATGACTTAAGGTACCATTTCCTTTCCATACAGCTGCACTAGCGGACTCGCCCCAAACTGTTCTGCAGTGGAGAATATGGAATTAAAAAAATTGTAGACTTAAGTAAATTTTCAGGACAAAGTCAAACTTGCTCCCCTAATATTTTTTTTAAATCGTTATTTATCATAAATCTATTAATTCATAATTCTAACTTGATAATATATCACAAAGTAGAATGGGGATATTTACAACACCCTGCAAGACAGATAATACAAGGCAAATATATTTTTGACAACTCAAGTCTTAGAATCAACAGATTATGTCACTTTTGAGAATTTCATAAGCTAGATGCAAGCACATGTTTAGATTAAGCTAAACTCAGAGCTGATAACTAACAGGAATCAAACAATCTTAGATCAATCCTATTAGAAAAACATTCAAACTGCTATTTAGAGGATTGAAAGCATCCTTGATTGCAGTTACCTCTGTTCTGGACTGCTGTTTGGCTGCAGAGCTGAAGGAGCCTCTTCTGCAATCTCTGCGTTCTCTTCTACTACATATTTACAAGAAGCATCCTGCGAGGTAGACAATTTCCCTTCCTCACTTTAAAAAAAAAAACAAAGAAGTTATTTAATTTTTACTTTTACTCATAGGGAAACTTCAGGCAGCAGGAGAAAACTGGAAGATGGGTCCACATTTCACATGCAAATGGATTTCAACTTATGACTGCAACATGAAGATCAAGCACATGGCTCTAGACTTTACAAACACCTAGTAATGCACCAGTGTTTGTGTCCATTAAAACTTGATTGGATAAAAGGGCAGGAAATACAGTGATTACAAATAAGTTCACAAAGGAAACAAGGAATGTATGTGATGCCTGAAGTGGTAACAATCACAGTCATGATCCTTTACATACCGATAGGATTTCAACACTCTGAAGCCAGAAGTATGCAAAAATGGAAGGAAGAAAGTATAAAAGAAATTCAAGATTCCCTCAGAAACTGGCATTAATAAAGCCTGTCCATGAAATGTATCAGCAGAATAATTAACTCATCACTATCTTTATTAAACTCCCCAATAAATCCACAGTGAAATACAATGCATGGGTTATGCAGTACTAAGACTGTGGCCCAATCTACTTAATGAACTTCCTCTCAGAGAAAAAACCAAAAATAGTTCAGTGAAAAAGCAGTACACTCACACTATATAAGTCATTGCCATGTAACCAGGCAGCCTCAAAAGTCATTAGCTATCAAACATTTGTGTTTTGCCTCTAAATTAAATCTTTTCTGTCTCTACTACACCCTCTCCCATCTCAGTCACACCATTATGAGTGCACTAAAACACAAGTTTGACCATATACCTGTGAAAGACACACCTGAAGCAGACACAAACATCAATCTTACACCTCTGTGGCAAGAAATCTATTTATGCAAGAAGTCAGGAACATTTTAAAGCCACTCTCCTCTGCTGATTTTTCTTCCTATTTTCCTTTCAATGGATCCTTTAAATTTCAATGAAACCTCCTCTTTCCTCCCATGCCTCCTTATACCTGCAGAGCCTGTAAAAATATTGTCTTTTGCATTGTAATCTGTCATCAAGATTCAGTTTTCCCCCTCTGATCTCCCCATCTCATTTACCTTCATACTCTTTGTATTTGTTCAAAATACAAAAAAAAATTGTCATCATCGCTATCAGAACTGGTCTCTTTTTTTTTTAATTTTTTTAAAAAGGGGTAGTCTCTGCTGTCACTCTTCCCTTCTCATCCTCCCATTTTGAACTAGCTTCAGAAACTTTATTTTTGTCCTTTGCCTCTTTCCACACATTAACTACTGTGCGTGCCAAGTGCGAGGTACTGTACATGGGTCCAGGCAATCCCAAGCACAAATACAGGCTAGACAGAGAATGGATTGAAAGCACCCCAACTTCGAGAAGGACTTGGGAGTGTTGGTGGATGAGAAGCTCAACATGAGCTGGCAATGTGCGCTTGCAGTCCAGAAAGCCAACTATACCCTAGGCTGCATCAACAGAAGAGTGGCTAGCAGGTCAAGGGAGATGATTCTGCCCCTTCACTCTGCTGAGACCCTACTTGGAGTACTGTATCCAGCTCTGGGGCTCCCAATATAGGAAGGACATGAACAGGTCCAGAGGAAGACCACAAAGACCAGAGGGCTGAAGCACCTCTCCTATGAAGACAGGCTCAAAGAGCTGGGGTTTTTCAGCATGGAGAAAAGAAGGCTCCAGGGAGACTTTAGAGCAGCCTTCCATTATCTAAGAAGGGCCTACAAGAAAGCTGGAGAGGAAGTTTTTACAAGGGCATGTACTGATAGAACAAGGGGTAATGGTTTTAAACTGGAAGAGGGTAGGTTTAGATTAGATATCAGGAAGAAATTTTACACCATGAGGTTAGTAAGGCACCAGAACAGGTTGCCCAGGGAAGTGTTCAAGGCCAGGTTGGACGAGGCCTTGAACAACCTGGTGTAGTGGGAGGTGTCCTTGCCCATGCAACGGGGTTGGAACTAGATGATATTTAAGGTCCCTTCCAACTCTAACCGTTCTGTGATGCTCCTCCTCCCCTCAACACTGACTTTAAACACCATCAATTTGCTATTGGCAGAAACCCTATATAAGACTTAGGTCTGGAAGCATCCACTTTGCTAGGTACACAGGTCAGAGTAGGACCTCCTCTTGCTACTCTAATTGACCCTTAATCTAGATCCTTCCCCCTCCATCCCAGCACTGTTTGATTTATTCCAAAGGAAAAGCTGCTTTTCTCTCCCATTTGTTGTTTTTGCAAATTTAAAAGTCGGTTTAAAGACAGACACATGAGTATTGACTCATTATGAGGCCACCTACCTTTATCAGACTAAAACATTCTCCATACTTAAAACCTTACCTTTCAGCCTCATTCTACATTTCCTTGATATCGCCCTTCCAAATCAAGATCCCAGAGTCCCCGTTGCTAGAAGTTTTCAAGATGTAATTGTAGAGAGTGCTACACAATCTCATCTGGGCTCCCTCTCCCATAAAAATTTGGACCAGATGATCTTTTGAGGTCACTTCTGACCTGGGTGATTCTATGATATTGCCTCTCTGTGCACCTCTGTGTCCTCTTAACTACATGAATTGAAGTGCTTACTTCACAGCTCAAGAACATAATTCCATGAAGGTAGGCAGGAACTACTACCATGTGCTGCCTTGTCATGTTAATTGTTGCACCAGTATAAGAAGTTACAGAACTTTAAGGTGCGTATGAACTAAAGTAGTTTAACGAGAAGCAGTCAAACACCATGGATAACTAAATCCAACACAACAGGGGTGCAGATCATATAAAAGTGTTCCCCTAAACAGAATAAACTGGAGAGCAGACACATCATTTATTAAGTCAGCAAGGCACTATGGTTCTATGCCACATTAGTCTGCACGGAGTCACAATCCTCCTCTACACTGTCTTGGTTCAATTACTCTGGCAATGCCACCTGATTTATAAGTACTGTACAGCCATAAATGCTCCCTCCTCCATATTGAAAAACATCAGGTTACAGTTGTTAAAATCAAAGATAAGAGCTGCTATTTCTTGCTTCAATAATCAAAAGGATAGGGGGCAAGAGTGACTGAAAGCTATTACATTTCAATTCCTGAACCATCCAAAATGAATAGCACTCATCTCCTACCGCTAATGGGACAAAGTAAAATGGGATTTTTTTTAAGCAGCTTCCAACATATATGGACAATTTTTTTTTTTTTCCAATATTTAAAACTAGGATAGGGACAGATGCTAGAAAGTTATTCTAAAAGAATGATAAGAGGGTTGGGCATGCCAAAACGTATGCATAGTATCTTCTGATTGTCAAGACTGGGCGGGGGGCCAAAACAACAACTTCAATTGATAAAGGCGAAATTATTTTTGCAGGTGAAACTGTAGCCTCTGGTTTCCCTACATAAAGATTTGATACTAAATAAAAAATACTTGATAATTATATCTAAGATCACAAGATCTTAGTAGACAGGATCTCCAGTAGACAAAACAGAAAGGTGCTTTATTCCTATAAAAGGATCATATTGTTGATATATGTAATATGGAATAACACCATACTGTAAATTAAGCAGTTTGTTCTTCCGGTTATTCTAGAATTCTATGTGGCACCTGTAGTCCAGAACAGATTTGACCATCCATTTGATCATCCATACCACCAACAGTGATCACCCCAAATGTCTGATAAGTTACTCTGAAGAGCGGTGATCAGCTGGCCTTCAACTTCTGCCCTCCATCCTCCTGGATGAGAGGGATAGAACGCCAATCAAAATCTAACAGTACTATGGAAAATTTAAGAAGCTTAGCCTTGATATGCAATTAACTGTATGTTAAAAGAATAATTGTACATAAAAATGCACAATAACGAGCATGAGGAGCAAAAGTTACTGAGTCAGTCTTCCACTAATCTTCTACTGATATTAAGGCTTCATAAGGAAAGTCATATGTTATAGAAACTAACTGGAAGTAAAATTTGAAAACAATTTATTTGGAAGACGGTTTCTAGTTAAAGCCTCAGGAATTACCACTTGCAAAGAACCTCTTTTTGGTGACACACTCCTTCAACAGTGCTTATTTTACAAGGGTGGAAAGACAATAAATAGGTATTCTCACCTTTTGAAAACAGCCGTTTCAGTTTTGGCATCTACAGTAAGGCTCAGTGTCTCCTTCATGCTCCCATTCATTACTGTTTCAGTTACCTTGTCTGCATTTTCTACATCATCCTCTCCATCTGAACTGGCCTCCATAGCAACACTTCCTGGGGCTAGATATACAGACTTAATTTAGTACATGGCTGGTTATGTATCTATTTCATGAGCAAGCATACAAGTCAATATGAACAGAATGATATCTTTGCAGTTTTGTACACTTCTTGTATTCTTCCTTACCGAGAAAGTCACCTCTCTACAACCCTCACTACGCACATGTATAGAGCACAAGTACTTCTTACAGATGCCTTTTTTTTCCCCCAAAGCCATTTACTGATTTAGATTGACAATGTTTACTGCAACGGGTCTGCCTGAACAAGACTTTAGTAGTATTACAGTGATGTATTATTTTTCTATACAGTCAAATTCCTTACGAAAGCTCAGAGAGTACAAATTTGGCAGTAAGTTTTCTAGTACAGATAAGCCTTTGGGAAGTCCAGTCTCCCTGGACTTCTCATTTGCACTTCTTGTTCTGTCTGTTAATGATATATGCAAAAAGCTAATTAGCACATGTTTGGCCTTCAACCAGTTCATATATGTAGAAGAAAGAATTAGTGTATGCATAGTGACAGTAACTTGAAAAGAAATTAGCAGGAAGGGGAAATATGAACACGTTGTGGGTACTGGCCTATTGCCACATAGAGACTACCACACTTCTTTAGCATCAGATCAGCTAACTAGGTGCTGACATAGGTGAGGATTCTCTAACAGAACACACTTAGCTTCTTTGTAATGCTTTTCTGTTCATGATATGCATGCTTTTTAGAGGTAACAGTAACACTGGCTCCTATTTTAAACAGGAAACTATTTTAAATAGTTCAGAATTTCTCTGTCAATTTATTTTCATTATCTGGCAGAACAGCAGCAGAGCTAGATGAGAATTCTCTGGAAACCTAAATTTTAAAGTTCAGGAAGATCTTTCTCATGTAGAACTCTTAAAAAGCAATCTGTTTGTATTCCTGAATGCAGTGTACTTACTCTCCAGTTGTGTTGCAAGAGCAGTCACATTTGCACTCAAAGGATCAACTGGGTCTGTGTTTGTTTCCATTTCCACAGGAGAATTACTTCTTAAGGAATCTTTGGAGCTTCAAATACAAAGTAAAAAAAGCTTTAGAAACATTCCTGAATAGCAGAATGAAATGTTCTTAAAACAGCATTATTAGTTCTACATCAAAGTTATGATGCCTAGAACTCTACTGAAACTGAATGACAGCAAGCTTGTTTGTAGGAGCCTTGGGAACATGCTCAACAGAAGTTTAGCAACACAAAAATCCACCGGAACTTAGACAACTGAGTATATGTTTGGTCATATTTTGACTTGTTTTATTTAGTTTGATTACATGTAGTAGTGGACATGTCCCTGGTAAATAAGGCATACAAGTTCCACTGGCTCCTTTTAGTGTTTCCAACATTTTTATCTGACTTTCTAAACGCGCTCTCTGTGACTTCAAAGATGGTTCTCTGCTGAGACTGCAAACACAGTCCTCATCTACTAAACTACTGAATCATACATACAGCATAGGTACAAGTTTTGCAACATTCTGAAGGAACTCAAAAGACAAGATTTGGCCACTTGAAATACTTCTCACCATTTACAGAATAATGTCTTTTCTATCCACTAATATAGTAACACCAAGTCTTCATTTTCTAAATCCATAATTCTGTTATCAACTTACCTGCCTCAAGCATGAAACACTATACTGTTTTATGCTGGAAAAATCATACTTTTGTATCAGAGCTTTTTAATGCCCAGACAGACTATTGAGAGCCAGATGTATAAAAGGAAGAGTCTTCTAATTGGAGAAGGATTCAGTTCTTGACTGCTACTATTTGACAACTCAGAATTTACATCTGTATGATTAGGTACTTAGAGGACTTCAGGGTTTTTTTGGTTGGTTGGTTTTGTGGGGTTTTTTTTGTTTTTTTTTTTTTTTTTACATAGAGTTCAAGTCAAGAAAGGGAAGCTTATCTCAAGCATTCCCAAAATAGTGCAGAACTGCTTAACCTAGATACTACAGCTGCATAACCATGCAAGTTTTCAAAAAAAACCCCAAAACAAACACCAAAAAGCACACACCCTGAACACCCTACAATAAAAACAACAAGAAAAAACACTATTTCTTTTACAATATCCACCAAACAGAATCTTCATAGACATTTTATGACTTTTACATTCAACAGGTCCATATTCAAGCCTTCACTGGCTTCAGTCTACACACACACACAAAAAAAAAAATCACAACCCAAATTCTGGTCTGACACCAATATTAAAGAACCCAAGTATTCTTCAAAAAAAGTTCTAAAGCAATGACACAATAGAATCCACCCATCCTACAAAAGCCTGCTATGCATTAGATCTTACAAAGGTAATCACATGATTACCTTTTACATGTTACCTGTTTTAACACATGAGGTCCTTTGGACACTACACACCTTGTATTCTACTAGAACACTACAAACACAGGCTTTGGTAGAGATGGACACCTCAAGAAAACCAAATGACAGCTGCCAATACATTTAGTAGTGAAGAACTTGCCCTGAATCACTAAGATTCTTACCTCAAAGAGGACGTGAACTCTGAAAAGGAAGCCCAGCCAGTTTCTTTTGCTGGAATAGGTTCTTCTGTACTCCACACACCAGACCCAACAGAATCCATATTGGCACCATGTGCAGTCTCCATGGGTACATCAAAGTTAGCTGACCAGTTTGGTGCTGAAAAACCATCAACAAGTTCATTAGGAACAAATTTAAGTAAAGAACATGAGTGCACATACGCCTAGCAAACTGATTCTCTATATGTACATTCCAAAAAAAGCAAAGACCATAACTGGACTTTAAAGTGCATGCAGAAGAACCTTCTATATACTGTAAAAAAATGAATGCATTTCCCAAAAGGGAAATCCTGCTAGTAAGGCAGAGTTTTAAAAACAGTAACTCAAGAGTATTCTGCTAGAAATCAATGTAGGTTATCTGAAGAACAAAAACAGTAAGCCATACTAGATCACAACTATAATCCCACTTCATTATTTAAACTAGCACCAATATTTGTTACCATTTTTCAAAACTAATTTCTAGAATAGAAAAAAAATCTTAAGATTTTTCATCCCTTTTTTCAGTTTCCTATGCACATTTTCCTGAACATAGAAAATGAGCAGGTCAACTTAGGTATGGGCAGTCTCTAAATTTCACATGCACTGCTAAATTTCAGAAAAATTTAAAAGGCTTTTTACAACTTCAAGTATTTATTAGTATTTTCAATTTTGGAGCAACGGTGACTTAACAGCATCTAATTTAGGATAGGTCAATTAAAAATACTTCACCTACCCAAGGGCAACATGTTTTTTATTAACACTTACATACAAAAAAACAGGCTGAAAAGGAAGCTCTGACTAGCAATTAGAATTTCCAACCCAGGCAGATGTGGGAGGAGACCCACATGGATCAAAACTTGTTTGACACACAGATGCCAACGACACCAATCTGACAAAAGAAAAGAAAACCCTTAACTTTTTCTTCTATTTCAATTTAATTCCTTACAGTCTAGATAAACACAGGGCTTTTATCTACAGAGGTTGACATTTTAAGAAAAGCTAGTTTAGGCTACTGTGACTTGAAGTGAGTATTTTAAACCAGTTACATCAGTTAAGTTTCCACATAAGAGTCTACTGATGGGCATCTTCCATTTACACATGAAACCAGACCAATGCAAATTCCCTTTGCTTCTGTATGAAGTCTTGTAAAAGAGAATTGTTAGATGAAAAGTTGGTCTGAAAGGCTTTCAGTAAAAAACAACTATATTTTAGGCTTGGAGATTAACAACCTATTCATTTTACATGCATTCAAGACATACAAGTGATTACATTTCATCCTCCCTTTACGATTCCTCCTCCTTTTTTTTCCTCTTGAAGAGTAGAAACATGAATTTTAGAGAGACTAAGTAACTTGACTCAAGACATGTAAGGAACTCAAACTTCCCAGCATTTGCATCGTCTGTTGCAAGCACTCTTTACAGTGGGAAAGACTACTTTATTAAGACAGTTGGAATAAAAACAGTAAATGAGGAAAACTACAAAGTAAGACTGCTACATCTAACACTTCCCTGTAACTCAGAGTAGCTGGGAGAAAAGCTACGTACGTTCACTCAAGTCTACTTCCATTTTGTCCTCTGTATTGGTGTGTGATTCAAACAAGTCTTGTTTTGTTCCATCCTCTTCTTCAGAATCTGTACTTTCTTCGCTGTCTGTACTGCCCGAACTTAAAATCGGGCAGTAAAAAAAAAAAGAGAGCGATAGTTCACCTTCTGTGTTTATTATTAGACCCTGGGCACAATGAAATACTGGGGAGTTTGAGGTTAAGCAGAATTACAACAGTTACCATTTCTGATAGATTAACTGAGGTATACATTTGTTAGCTGTTAGTATTCCCCTCATTTATCTCTCTCAAAAAACCCCAAGGTTTACAGTTTTTTTCACTTGATCATGTAAAGACGCTATCTTCCCCCCCGCCATTTACAAGTAGAAGACAAAACCTGGTTTTACTCCTGCCATGCAAAAGGGAGCAGAAAAGTAAACCAAAGAATCAGATCCATGTACAGAGATCATTAGTCTGTTTGGTCTCTCCACACTATACAGAAACACTGAAGTACAAAACTCTTCAACACCAATCTAACAATATAACTTGATTTATTTTAAAAATCTAACAACAGACCTAACAAATCTAGCTTAAGATATCCCCAACTGTATTCCAGTCCATCCTCTTTACATGCATACTTTAAACCCTATGGGCATCTCTCCTTTCCTGCCCATCACGAATAATACAAAAAGCAAGGTAAGGTATTTCAGGGATTATCTTTCTCTTCTCACATCACACTGAGTAACCAAAACATCATCAGACAAACTAATTGATTTTGTAGAGAAGGTATTAACAACATGCATTTCGAAGACTGCAAGGGAAGAAGAGATTTGGTTTACAATTCAAGCGACAAGAAGTCCAGAAAAATCAGAACTACCCTGGGACAAAATTCAGTAGATATCAAGTGAAGCTGCACAGCCCTGAGAGCTTTGGGAACCAGATGCTCCTTTCCCTCAATGCAGCCTCCTATGCAGTTTTGTCCATAACCACAATGGTACTGTAGAGAAGACAGTAAGACCTACAGGGGTGGAATTGGACTGCTTTGTCCAAGACAAGAATGGCTGAGCAGGTTTAAAAGCACAGGGAAAGAACAAACATCAGGGAAAAAAACCAAGCTACAAAAGCTGAACTGCAAGAAGAGCTAAGTAGGCAGGGCAGCTTCTGCAAATTACAGCTGAAAGACAGACACTTAGAGCCATCCCTCTACTCATTTCTCCACAGTATGGAAATAGCTAGTTATGCTGCACAACCCATCCTAACAGTCAGCCTGATGCTCAGCATCAAGGACTCGCTATACTGCTATTTGGATGAAAAACACATTTCTTACCTAGAACGCCTCTGGGACTCTGGTGTAAAAGCAATATGTTTTTCTTCCCAAATGTCTTCTTCATCAGAGCCACCATCATCAAACTGCTGTATCCGCTCCTTACAGCATGCCTCAAACAAGGCTATATTGCCCTAAATACAGCAGAAGTATAGAATTTGTATTTATGGGTAAACTTTATGGTAAACACCATGGTAAACATTACGGAAATATGACTATTCAGAAGAGAATCTTAAAAGCAAGCGGGGAAAAAACCCCCACAGTTCTCTAAAAGAAGAAGAAAACCAGAATGACTTAACAACTTAAAGTTTAAAGAAAACATTAAGTGGTGCTTGTTTTACTCAACTACTAACAAGTTGAGTGGACCGTCAAAGGACAGCTAGGAGTTTCCATCATATTAAAAACAGCATGCAGGAATGACATTGAAGAGCTTCTCAGATAACCAGACCGAGTACTCCAGCTTAATTTTCTATAGTGGGGCTCATTTCAACTGACAAATTATATTTAGGATTAAAGTCTGTCCTTACTTTTCTGTCACCACAATCTCATTGGATGACTGAAATAGCTTCTACCCGTAAAACAGAAGTGCAATATGTACAAGTGCCAGATCCAAACCTGTACTTGAACGTGGACATACTAATTAGAAGCAGTTCTGTTTAATACTGACCATAAACAACAGCAATAGCATCTTCCAGTGAGAAGATCTCATGATACAGGAACACGGTAGGGTAGTTATTTTCCAAAGATCACACAACAAAGGAGTAAATAGAACCACCACAACTCTGAGGCTGCACCAAAGTTTCAAAACCAGTAATTTTTCTGGAACGCATACTTACACTTTCATTTGTATTGAGGGTAAAGTTGATGTCCGAAACCCGATCAAAAGAAACACTACAAAAAAGCAGACATATGCAATAAAACAAGATGTTGTATTATGACATGAAGACATTTCAGTTCTCTTAGGTTTGACATTTTCCAATAATCTAAAAATATAAGATTAAAGACAAAGTTTCCAACATAAAACAGTCAAATTCAACATTGAGGAGGCCTAGCATTCATGTGATTTTTCTAACTGTGAAAGATTTTAAACAAAAATATAAAACAATGTAATCTCTATCCTATAGTTAGCTGTGAAGATGCAACTAGCCTAAGCAAGCATAACTGAAATGATATACAGTTATCTGAAATGACTAATCTGACTATGGTCTAACATGATACAGCTCAAAATCCTGCAAAGATCTGAGTTAGCAGTTCTCATACCTTCTAACTGATTTCACCACTTTATAGAAGGACCTTCTTAATAGGAATAGAGAAAGTGATAAATGTAATGTCAACTTCTGTTTCCTAAAGAAAAAATTAATCTGTTTTTTTAACAGATTACTGAAGTTTTTTTCCTAAACCGAACACTCAATATTTATTAGGCTTTACACATCTTAAGATATTAAGCTATTTGGCAGTTTCAATGAAGCAGTTACAAACATGTCTTAGATTAAAAATAGTATTAGGCAAACTAAATCTCTGGGGGAAGCAAAAAGAAAAAGAGGAGGAAAAGATGGGAAATACTACTAGACTTCCAGAAGAGCTAATCTATTCTTTACCTAGCCACATATAGCAGTGCGTCCAGCAGAGCAAGTACTACTCTTCCTCTAATCCTCATTGCATTACAAAGTAGGGCATGAGGTAAGTGGTCTACAGAAATATGTCTTAAGTGTGACTGAATTACTGTGCAAGTTACCATCTGAGTTACCATAGAACAGTAAGTAGGTAATCTAAACTATAATTGATTCTTGCACAAAAGACATACCTTTAAAGTAACTTCATCTACAGCTTAATTCAACTCATGAGTACATCATTGGTATACCTATCAAGATCTCAAGAGATCTGCTTACACAAGCAGTCATCTTTCCACCAAGATCATACATACTACACCAAACGAATGATCTTAAAGGCATTCCAATTCCTATCCTTGCCAAAATTCACTTGCTTCTAACAAAGTTAGAGTATCCTAAAGTGCTGCTTCTCCCATCATATCTTAATCTATAATCTTAGCAGATTATGTGGTGTTAAAAGGTAGCAATGCTTCTTTGATGGCATGTGCAAGCTTCAGTCAATCATCACTTACTAAATATGTCTTACATAAGAGCACTGAGACATTTTATCTTATTTTACCCTTCTAGAAACCATCTTCAACTAATGCTTTTTACTATTATCTGCATGTTCTTGCATTCCAAGCCATAAATTCTTAGGGGAAAAAAATAATCAAGAACAAGTCAATTTTCAGCAAGAATCCCCTTTCCCATTATGGCATCAGTTTACTTAGAACTGAAGAGAGATCATTTTTTGTGTGGGGTGTTTTTGTTGTGGTTGGTTTTTTTTTTTGGTTGATTGGGTTTTTTTACCTGACCAAGACTGTTCTTGTTTTCTCATCACTTACCCTATTTGTAGAAACAAGTCTTAACTACCTTGACCTTGAAAACAAAGGTAGAATTCCAATGTCCTTCCTTACTGTCCCTTACAGGAAAGTACGCTCACAGATGTGCTGTTCCTACCAACTCTTCCAGGAAAACTTAAGAGAAGAGTTACTCATCTGGTCTGGTACACTGATTCAGCAGGGAACAGAAAAAATAAATCACTGAGGCACAGAGAAAGTGAAAGTGCCCCCAACAATGCCATGTCACTGGACAGACAGTTTTCAAAAGCAGTTATAATTTAGTTATTCACAAGAATTGTGTTCCCATGTTGGCACAATCAGGACAACAGGAACGAAAGATAAGCGGCTGTTCTCCTCTGTAAACTGTTTAAGGCAGCTTCCATCGATGCACGCAGACAGCACAAAAAGACAGAACTGACTGGCAACTGCATCACATCAGTAAAGACTTCCATTTATCATCAGCAAAACCACAGCCAAATACACAATAAGGAAACTCTGAAGATCATAGTCAAAGCCAGTATAATGATATACTCACTTGCCGATGTCATCTTGATCAGCAAACTTCTCATCGTTGAAGCCAAACTGGTCAATAAAATTGGACGTCATTTGTTGCATCTGATAATCAGAAAAGGCCTGGCAACCCCAGGACCAATGACAGTGATATAATGATTCTAATAATACTCTAAATCCTACTTGCCCATTTTGCTTCAAAGAAACAAGTCTCTCTAATCTAAACATAAAAGGACAGGAAAAGGACTTGTCTTAACCTTTGAATTTTAAATGGCAACACTGACTACACACCATTTACTGACTTGAAAGCCAGTCTAATTGCAGCTCTCAATAACAAAGTTAAATCTCTAGTTTAAACACATGTTCATCAGCTCCTTCACAAATGCACCCCAAACAGTGAAGCAATACAGTATACTAGATAAAAGCAAAAGCTCTCTTTGCTCAAGGTAGCATGAAATGGTAAGAACCAGAAAAGTACATTATACTAAACATATATATACACTAATATACATCTCACTGCAGTGACTCAGTAGTGCTTGCTTTTTTTTTTTAAACAAAGATGCTAGCAGATTGCCAGCAGATGGGTATATACACATCTGGGCATTTTCTCCTAACCATAAAAATAGTTTTTGTCACTTATTTCCCAGAACCATAATTAAATTATCACACGCTCTCTAGGGACTTTTAATAGTGTTATTTCCATGTGTCAAGTCAGCTAAGATATATCTAGGAAATACAGCTGTCACATCAACTCTCTTGGTTTCCTGTCCACGTAGCTTAAGGTCAGGACCGTATGTAGACAAAGCCTTTAAAGAAGGTAATAAAGCTGAACAAAGTGAATATGGAAAGAAAATAAGAGAATGGTCAAAAAAAGCAAGTTGGATTAAGGCATTATGAAAACTGGAGGAAAAAGAAAGGAGATACAGAAGGATGAGGTAATACAGCAAGACAGTATCAGGACTGGGATAGGGTCTGAAAAACCCTCGTGACTGGTAGGGTCATTAGGCTAAGCCAGGCCACAGCAAGAACTGTTTTACACATTTTGATCCTCAATTTTAAAACCTGGCATTTCTGAAACACGTCTGGATTTGATACTACCACAATTAGTTATCAACATTACACAGGTAGGCAGACACTAATTACTAACTGTCCTCCCTATAAAATAATTACTCTGCTTTACACTGGTTACCGAGATCTCCTTTCCTGTAAAGTATTTTCACTATTCCAGATACTAACAAGTGCATGTGACTGAAAGACGCCAGTGAATTACCTTCATAGGAATAAAAAAACCTGAAGAATTACAGACTTGTTCTGTTTTACAAAAGGTGCAACCATTAAGAACACCATACAAGAGGATAAACAGAAAATTAAGACATGATGTTTATGACATCAGCTAGTTATGAAACTAGTCTGAAATCACTACATCAAAAATGTCTACAACAAGTATATAAAATGCAGCCATAAACTGCTAGTGTATCTCAGACCCTAGACAGTTCTATCCCATTATCTAATATATTTTCAGTATACTTAAGAGACAAAAAGCCATACTAAGTTGGTGGAGACCAGAACAACAATGCTGTTCTGGAGTAAAACTCTCCAGAGCCACAGCAAAACAGCACATTAAATAGGGCTGACACGAGAAACCTTAAAACCCAGAACTAGGAAACAGAACACTTTTTCCAAAGTTATCAGTTTTGAAGCATTATTCAGCAACTTACATAAAAAGTGTTTCTGAGAAAGAGTGGGGAAAAAAAGAAGCCTTCCCTTCTGGAACAAGAGATCTTCATTAGAAGAAAACAGTATTGAACTAGATTTGGATGCGAGAAGAATGAAGTCATAGCAAACATAATTCCGCACAGGCAGAAGTTAAATTTGACAAAAATAGACCCAAGATTAATAGGTTACTTAGTATTTTCCTCCCTTAACCAACTCCTAGTGAGTCCACTTGAGTTTTGGAAGCTTACCTCCTGTTTCTACCTCTAACTATCAGTCTAGACCAGTGGATGTCTAAAGAGACACCTTTATCAACATATTTGTGCAGCTAGAGAACGCTTTAAGTAACTTCAGCGCGTTTCCCATCAGTGATTTATCTTGCCTAGTATCATGCTTTCCTCACAAGACCACTTTAGAGAGTATATTTTACTAGCTAGGCTTAGGGAGGGAAAAAACCCATTAACAAAATGGTGGCAAACTTAAACAAAACAGCACTGGACGATCTGCATTGCTCCAGATCAACTACTTGGAACTGCTGGGATTGCCTAGGTTACAGCACATCACTAAGGGATGTATGAAAAGCACTAAGACATTTGAAGATCTTACTTTCTCACAAGAGCTGCTACAGATAGCACCCAACTTAGTTTGTATTCAGGTGCACCCTACGTGCACAAAAAACCAACAAATGAGATAAAAATGCATAAGATTCTTAAAACTTTATCCACCACCCACAATTCAAACTTAATAAGCAATTACTTATTATAAGAACTATAGAAGAGGCATGAATTACTGGAGCCAGTCTTAGACTAGGTAGTTACTACACAGCAGTTAGTGTGAGCCAAAAGATTTTTGGTTAATAAACCAGGTAAGTAATGTACTCCATATAAGGGATTAATTGGCACTCTTGTGCTGCATGGCTGCCACTCTTTCACCACCAGTGACATCAACGTTCTCCATAATCACTCATTACAAAAATACTGTAATACCATAACCATATTAAACACTATATTATTATCAATTAGACAGCTATGAAAGCATTGAAACTTCAAGGTGGACACAACTTTGACTCAAAGCTTTTGGTCTGTTGATCTGAAAATTCCCTACATATTCTCAATCTTTTTTTTATTAAACCAAATGATACTGAAACCCTCACAAACGAGTTGTCAAAAGCATATACTAATTTTAAAAGTAAGTTAACAAGTTAATTGGAAGTTTAGTTCAGGAGGATTTGTCTATGTATGTTTGCCAGGTATCAAGGGCCTATAAAGTTAAAGGCACTGGAGCTGCTGGAAAGAACCTGTCACAGGAGCATACTTGGCTCTTCATTATATTGCTGTGACAGCTGCAGAGTTTGACATTTTGCCAACAACTAAAAGCATGTAACAATAAATAGACAATCCTCCTTGTTTCCTCATCAAACTAAGGGTTAACAATTTAAAAAAAAGTCTATTAGCAAAACCAAACAAAAACCTGTATTTGCTTTCATAGCAATTCACACTTCCCAAAAAATATGATTAGAAGCCACCATTTCAAACTTCTACATCTAGCAAAAGCTAAAGTCAACATAGAAACTGTGTTCGACTTCACCAGACTGCTGGCATATAAAATGTGTACTTAGGCATAATGATTACACATCTGCATACGCAGCATGATCAAAGACTAAAAGCTGGAAGGCACACCAAGATGTCAAAACTTGTGTTAAAAAACATAGCTCTGTGTTTGAGAAGACACAGTTGTGTGCATGTACGTGTCTAAGTTTTAAGATAAAACTTTCTAGATTTGTATTTGCTTGTGACAGAAAAACAAGTTCCACTGCTTTTTAGAAATTTCTTATTTTTACAAGAAGACCAACTGTTAAAAGAATTCAACTTACCTGCTGCAAAGAAGAATCCTGTGAGAAGCCAGTTTCTTTAAAGTCTATTTCATCATCACTGGAAGAATGAATGTGGCAGGTAGTAACCTATACAGAGAAATTTAGTCATTTGCATACTATATGACAGACACTCAAGTATACTCACACAATCTGGCAGAATCTTCAGTGTCATATGGAAACAAAAAACTGATATTTTTTTTTTTAGTTTTTCCCCAACTGCTATACCACATAAAACAGTCCCTGAAATATTTCAGTAGAATTAACACATACATGAGTATTATAGATAGCCCCAAAAAGCCAAAGCTCTTGAGTACTTCAGAATGACTGTTTAACAAAACAATCTAGTCCTACAGCTGACAGTTATCTAAAACAAAATGAGACAAAACTTGCATCTTGTCTTTGCACTGCACAAAATATATTGAACAGCAAGTGAACTAGTAGTCGCTAAAATACTAGATTATATACAGAGATCCTCCCCTTTCCTGTATATAAAATATGTAAGAATTAAAGGGAAACTGTCTTAGGTATCTACAGGATTTACAGAAAGGTAAGAGAATTAAAATTCAGAAATTCATGGGCACATTTCAAGAGGACCAAAGTTAATACACCTAGTCCTTTCACAACTGCAACTTTGTTGAGTGAAAAGACACCCAAAAGCAAGTAGTGTCGTCTCCCCCAAACTCTCCCTTTGGGAACCAACAGGACATGAGGCCTAAGACAGATGAGTTACTGCTCTTGTTTTCAGACAGCTGCTCTAGTTGAAGCATAAACCTGAAAGAAGAAACTAGCATTACTCTACCCTAATAAATAAATGGAAGAATTATGACACGGAAGGGAGTGGGAACGACCACTACAAATTCCAGCAATTAATTCTTTACTTAAGAAAACTCCTCACTGCTGAGACCAGTTGCTTTCCAATACTAACGCACAGTAGAGGTACTTCTTGCAAATAACTCGTTCTAATCTGTGGCATTTTTTGCCTCATTGCCTGATATCGAGAAGGATTTTCCTCAAGAGACAGGAACTACACTGTGATTTTTAAGGCAATCATGAAAAATCTGTCATGTAGACTTATTTTTAGGCTCACCTAGTCTTTACGTATCTCACGAACATTCAATATCATGACTAATATTGGAAGGATGCAATAAATAGATACTTGAAGTCATACGGTCTCCTGTACAAATCTAGTATTACAAATTGTATAGCATCCTCCTCTGTACCAGCATCATTAATGCACCTTGTCTAAAGAGAAAATGCATAATTATTCCACATTTGTTTAATCTTCAGCTAGGTAAGTTTAAATAGGTAAGCTTAGTGAAGTATTGCCTACCTTCTACCAGAAGGACAGTGTGCTGTAGAAAAAAACCAAAAATAAACTCCCTGTAAAGTCTGTGAAGTGCTTTGGGGAAACTCAAGGAGTTCTGCTACTTACTCACTTCTAAGTCTGCACTTACTGTTGTTTTAGAAAACTTAACAAGAAGTTGTCTGAAAGACAGAAAAGCCTGAAGAGGAAAGAAGAGAATGAAAGGGATAAAGCGTTGATAGATTTACAATCAACATCCCTGATGTAAAGCAACGAGAAAGAATAGTCTCATAGGTGCAGAAGCAGTGCATTATGCATGGGATCTCAGGACCACATGGTTTTATACCATGATAGTAAAACAACTCTTTGTTGAGCACCAAACAACGAAAGCATTGAAAGTACTCAGAAGATCAGTTATTTCCAGAGCTTTCACACAGTAAACTTATTTACATAATTTTTAATGAACTTCACATCACAAGAGTATGCATACACATAAAGATGAGATCATCGGAGCTTAGTAAATCCAGTAAATTGGCTGAAGATGATCAAGTATACCAGTGAAACACAGTTCTGTCATTCAGGTCAGGAACTGGGTGCATAACTTGTATCACCCATGACAAGACTCTGCTCAACGGTTTGCTTAGGGTAAGAAAACCTTAAACCAAGTAAATAACTCTACTCATCTACCCAGTAAATATAAGGCTAATACATAGAAACTTAATATGTAGGAAAATAAGAAAGGTGTGCTTAAGATCTCAATCTGGTAACACTGAAAATCTTCACTTTAAATCAGATACAAACATCAATTCTGACAAGCTGTTGTTCTAACCCAGGATGCTTCCATCAACTTAAAGGAGAACACTCAGATGTACCAAACCGCCCAGGTTTATAGATGGAGAGGAAAGGTCTACGGAGCGCAAAGCACAGACCAAAAGTATAAATAGTAGAGGGCAGTATGACTGGGAAGAAATACTGTGGGGCTGTGCTTTCAGGACATACCCATACAGTAACCATAACAAACTTGACTCACTAAAACAAGCTGAGTTTTCTATGAGAACTATCTTTTAACATCTCCTACACCACACTATACTGTCCATTACTGTCTATCTTTGAACTAAATGCAAACCCAAGATTCCTGAAAATTGATCACACAAGCAGAAACAAAGCCTGGAACTTTAGGAATTCAAAGACACAGTATTTTCCCCAACAGCATTTTAAATACAAGAATTTGTTTTAACGCTTTCTATTTCTATTCAGCTGAATATTGCGGAGTTTGGAGATATGCTTTAAATAAAGTTTTACTGTTGTTACATCAAACACGTTCAAGTAAATGATTACGTATCTAAAGAACTAATTACAATGCTACTAGTTATAAGTCAGCTTAAAATTCTGCCTTGTTAGATGACTCTTCTCTTGGCATTAATCAAGAAGTCGTTTCTAACAAAAGGAAAATACCATTATTCTATGAGAACTATGAACTTCTTTGTATACACAGGCTTATGGAAAAGATGCCATCTGTACATCATTTGGTCCTGTCCACAAGTTGCATAGTTTCAGATGAATCTCCTGTTACCACACACACCATGTCAGCATCATGTTTCACTTGCTATATTATGTTGAAATAGCAAATTTAACAGGCTATCAGTCTTATAGCCTAATTAATAAAGGCTCATTTACATACTGTAGATAAAGCAATTAACACCAATTCCTGTAGTTTTAGTTTGTACTCTTCAAGCAGACAGGAGCTTTCAGGGACACTAACTTGAAGCTGTAAGGAAACTTCTTTCTTAGCGATTGTCTGGGATAAGCTATACAAACCTGTATAGCTTATCCCAGACAAACAAATACACTGCAAGATACAAACCTATACACTGCAAGATTCTCATACAAAAATATTAATGACATGGCTTTAGTTGAGAAGTAAGCTAAAGAATTATCAGTTCCATAGCTCAGCAACTAAATGTACTTGTTGACGCTTGTTGAAACTGGGGCCCAAGTAAACAGCAGTAATTTTGATACCTTATCCATCACTACTTACCAAGTCCACTGTATTCCTCTTGTTAGTTTCTCCTAAAGAGCTTGTGCAGAACGTCTCCCATCTCTCTCTGACCTCGTCTGGAAGCTCTAGTATAGGAAGTGGAAAAACCCCAATTTGATACTATTGACAATGGAGCATCACTTAATTTTTAATTGTTCTCTTCTATTCTACCAGAAATACTACAAAGAACATATACATCCTCCTAAATCCATAATGATTACTCCATTTAGCAAACAAGTCCAAACCAAGCAGGTCAGCATCTCTTTGCATTTATTTTAGGGAACCTTGATATTGTTTGTGGGGGGAAAAAAAAAAAAGAAAAGAGTGAAGCATGTGTTTAAAGATGGCTGGTTTTTAATTGAATGCATCAGAAATAATATTTTCTTCTTTTACCCAACAGTGGCCTTTTACTAAATTCTGAGGAAAGGAATCAAGTTAATGAAAGCCATGAAGACAAATTTAACCATTAATGTTACCTTTAATGAGCTGCTGGACTAGTGTACTGTTTGGGCCCTTATCTGTACTATGCACAATACAGTTTGCTATCCTTGTCAGATGACCCATATAGCCATGTCGTCTTCCTCCTTCAGCCCTGCAAGAGACAAAAAGGAATTCAACTACCCACACTCAGAGCAACTCTGATACTATATTATAAAGTGCTCTACCAGAGTCAAGAAGTTACACAAGTGTAGGGGTTCTTAAGCAGAACAGTTGTATTCTAAAAACCAAAGGTTCACAAAACCACTCAATAATTTAAGATACCAACTACTTTGACTACACTGAGCTGGTTTAGAAGACCTAACAAGCACATAAACCACTAAGAAGGAAATGCAGAGTAGCTGAACAGATTATCTCTGCTTTTA
The DNA here is from genome assembly GCA_013398295.1 of Chionis minor. Lineage (NCBI taxonomy): Eukaryota > Metazoa > Chordata > Aves > Charadriiformes > Chionidae > Chionis > Chionis minor. The sequence continues at coordinate 8,204 of VZSF01000758.1, read as the reverse complement.
TGTTTGTGTGTATAGAAAGAAAAAACAAGATAATGTTTACAGCAGACCAACAATTTTTAGGAAGTTTCTGTTGCAAAGAGTATTATTCAAAACCCCTACACACCAAATATTCTCTCAGAGCTTTGAGTCCACGATCGTAAGAGAAAAAAATTCTTAAATCCAAAGTGTGCTCTACTATTGCAGAATTTCTTAACATCACATTTAACACAAAGCTGGAATGGTATGACCAACTAAAATTTCAGTTAGGATCACTGCTTTCCTGAAGTTTAGGAATAACATTTAAAAGCATACCAGAGGTACAATTACAAGGCAGTTTGAGTATTTTTTGTGTGACAGAACTGCTTTGTAGAAACAGGTGTTACCAGATTTTAGAACAGTGCTTTGAGCAGCCGTGATCTGCTAGATCTGTACTAGATCTGACCAAAGAGCTAAAGTGAGAGCTCCAACTTGGACTGAATTTCTAGCATTTAGCTGCAAGCTAACCAGACATTGACCGTGTCAGCTTTTTAAGGTTTTGTGCTTTTTAAATGAAAAAAAAAAAAAAGACCCACTCAATTGGCTGGATAAACCTCCCATGAGCTCGACTTAAATCTTTGTAAAGAGACAGAAGTTCAGGAAGTAGCTTATGTTATGCAAACACAAATCACACTACTTGATTTTCCACCATCAACAAACACATGAGGTAACTGAAATTATGCTACATTAATGCAAGATGTCATGAATTAAATGGTATAACACTGTTTACAGAAACAACTTGAGAGGTTTTTGTCATAGTTCCTTGACTACTTAGGTACCAAGCAACATATGATGATGGCAAAGGTTATGGCATATTCTTTACTAGAAGTGATAAAGACTGCTTGTATTTGACAAAGTGGACTGACTTGTCATTGCCTAGTCAAAAAGTTTAAAATATGATTGTATCTTCTGTTAGCAAATGCTAATTAACCCCAGTGAATCAAACACCTTTTTACTGTCTGATTTTTACCAGCAGAAAGCAGTCACCCTCAAGATTCTAGAACTGCTCACAATAAGTGACAGAATACAAAAGCATTTAAAGAAAAAAATCCATTTCCTGAAGCAGTTAAGCTAAAACTATCCTCAGATTATCTTAAAGACTTATCTTTTATGTTTGGAATCCTACCTGTACAAAATTAGATAAAGTGGTGAATCACAATAATCTGCTCATTTCTCACAAATAAAAATCGATTCTTTCTAGATGAAAGCACAACCTGAGTTTTTCAACAATATTTTCTGCTCTAATATTTGCAAACAGGGTAAGCACTAGATCAAGAACATTCTTATCCAACCAAAGAATAATTTTAGGTTGATCTATGAAAATAACTTTCCATACTTCACTCCTGTGAGTCCAATTGCTGATAAAGTTAGCAGTTCTTTATAACCTCAGGAGAATATGATACAAATGGGAGGCATGTTTTCCACAGTTAAATTAAACCACATTCCCTTTCTTTGTATCATCCTCATCACCTATTTCAACATCCTTAATTTCAGGTCAGTTACATTAGCCAAATAGTTACTATCTGATTCACATCAAAAAGGAACAGGAACATGTTGGGCAGTAGAGCTGTCTCAGATAATACGATGAAACCAGCAACATTATCTCCCAGTCAGCTAATTCAGGATTTTGACAAGTTAGGTCTAACATTTACTGTTCAGTATCTCCTGAGCCAAACTTATGAGCCTTCCGGTTTTGCCACCTCAGATAAGGACTGAGGGTTTTTTCCTCCTGCTGTGAACAGTTTCAGACAACATTAGCTACTTGGAACTTCCATGCTTTCACAAACACATACTTTTAGAAGGTATTCCATTGCTAAGGACTTTGCTTCTACTACTTAGGACTTTATTACTCCCTACTATGTGATATGCTTTGATGTGTTTATAAATTATTTTCAATTGGAGAAATTGCTTTCTGTCCTCAAAACGTACAGTATGTTTCTGTACTTGAAGATGGCTCGACTTTAAACGATCATAGTAATATCTATACATGGCAAGAATGACAAACTATTGTATTGTCAAACGGTCATGGGAAGAAGTATTAGAATACTACCAAAAAGTAGTATGTGAGAAAGCTTTAATTTATTAAATATATATTAATAAATTAATAAATATATTAACATACAAGTGTTTTAGAATTAGCCAGATCAGTTATGAATCAGTCATGCATTTATTTCACAATTCAAGTCTCATGTAGACACTTGCAGGGAATGAGAAAACTAGTTACTCACTGTTTCTTCTCATTCATCTCCCATGCTTCAAGTATTCGTTCTACTAATTGGCATTTAATGAAGAGCTATCAAAAAAAAGCAAAATATGTTTAGTAGCAGTGAATTGGAACTATGCATTTTACAGTTGATTTTAACAAATACTAAAGTCTTACAAGACAACTAATTTCAGGTTCAGGATAAATACTCCCATTAAGGGGCTTAAAATTCAGAAACAGTAGTTAGATCCCAACCAGAATCGCGTTAATTATACTTCTTTCTATAGCTGCTGAGTTGTAGTAGCATAAAGCTATTGAAATAGCAATTTGAATTCTTAAAAGTAAGAGGAACTTCTCCTTCAAGGAAAATAAATACTTGCCACTGCACACATGTTCACTTTGGGGCAGCAAGAATCTATTCTATGCCACTTTCAGGTTTAACACCCTGAACTAAAATTTTAAGAAAAATATAGAAAAATATTCCTGTTCATTCTACATATAAAGTAAAATTGGGGTATATTTTATGTAAGAGTTATGATACCATGGAGACAGCAAAATTCAAGAGTCCCAAAAAACCACAACTTACGTGTTTCAGTAAGAGATTTTCCCCAGTGGAATCCTGATCTGTAATTGTGCCATTTTCTGTGCTTTCAAGAGGACTTGCAAGAATCAATGCAATACAGATTTCTACTTGAGTATGCAAAAAGTTATTCCACGTATACTTAAAGAACATGTCCTGAAAAACAAATTTAACAAGGTTTACACAAACCAAGGTCTTTTCATCGAACGTAACCAATAGTCTCATCCCAGCAAGACATCTGAATGACTACACTGGAACAAATTCTTTAAGTTTTACAGTAAGTAGTATTGCACAAGAGAAAATTTGTGACCTACAGAAAAGTTAATTCTTGTGCTTGCTATTATCTGAACACAAGGACTATCATATACTGGATCGGAACAAAAATTCAACTGTAACTGGATTTATCCCAGAGATAATCAATAAAGCACTTTCAGAGAACAAAGACAGAGAGGAACTCCCACTTACATTCTTTCTGCTAGCCACAGCCAGAGGGTCCCAGAGTCAGACCTTATGACCTTATTTATGACCTTAGTAGCCCTTGATATCACTTCAGTGAGATTCCTTACAAAATTGTATCTACCTGTTTTGGGCCTGTCATCTACTAATTTTATTCTATTACAGAAGGCTACCTCAGATAATCTAGATGCAGTTTAATATTATTAAATACCTTACACAAGACAGACAAATACTGAAGCCAAGATACAATAAACAGTGTTCGTTCAGTCACGTTCCCAGTTCCCCATATTTTTCCTCTTAAAGCTTGAAGAAAAAAGGAAAAAAAATCTTTCCTGCATTGATGTCCAGTTATTTCGGACTACTTCTTACTGCAAAACTCAAATGATTGCTGTCACTGGTAAGGCAAGATTAGTTATGGAAATAAGAGCAGTGATTGGAACAGTATTAAACAATTTAAGTCTAATTCAAAATACAGCTAAAGATCTCCAATTTTCCTTTAGTCCTCCCAAACTAATGACATCGTCTCATAAAGATATGCTACTGGAACTAGACAATTACTTTTCCTAGCAGTCAAGTCTGCACAGTAAAGCACATGCTGTTTCAGTAAACAGCATGAACCCCTAAGAAGTTTATATGGCTGTAATTACTCCACACACTCCCCCGTCCTTATGTAAAACTGCAACAGAAAAGGATGTTCAAACCTCACTGAATTTAATTTACATAATAATCTACATGCAAGAGTTCATAGCAGGTATGTTCCCTTGGACAATACATATAGGAAAAATTTCAGTTACGGTGAAGTTAGCTATCTGTATACAAGCTAGCACCTGTCTGCAAACCCAATCCATGCAAAGAAACTGAGATGAAGGCATTACAAACACAGCTGTATTAATTTGATGAAGGAAAAAGGGATTTTAGACTAAAACAATTTGGGGCAGAGGAAAGTATTCACACTTTTAATTTACAACTGCCTGCTTAGAATCAGAAATTTACATACCATATTCAGAGACTGTAGTATAAATCCTAGCACATTTAGCTAGTTATTTTTTAACTGATAGCAACATTTGAACTTTTAGTTAACCTAAACACAAAATATGTCCTGCTATATTTGAAGTACGAAGTACTTAAAATACATATTCCACATTAGCAAAACACAGTGAGTTAACTGACTGAAAGATTGCTGAAGCCACCAAGAATACTGTCCCTTTATAGGACAGTACTGAGATACCATTTGGTGTGTCATATACTAAGAGAGGAAAAGGTGTTTCAGAGGAACAGCATAGCAAAATGAAAACAGCAGGGAAGCTAAAAACTTGAGAACACACAAATGAAAAAAAAATTTGTTCAGAAAACCACTTGTTATGGTTTCAGCTAGGAAAAAGTAAACCTAACTGCAATTTTGGGTTTAGGATGAGAATAATGTTGATAACACACTGAAGTTTTCAGTTGTTGATAATAAGTCAAGGCATTTTTCTGTTCTTTGTATCGCCCCACCTGCAAGTAGGCTGGGAGTGCACAAAATCTGAGAGGAGACACAACTGGGGACAGCTAACCTCAACTGACCAAAGGAATATTCCATAGCACGTGACATCATGGTAGTATATAAAGCCAGGCAAAAGAAGGGAGGGACATTTGGAGTTACGGCATTTTGTCTTCCCAGAGCCGTATAGCTGAACACATGCCCGCCGATGGGAAGTGGTAAATGAACTCCTTGTTTTGCTTTGCATATGTGGCTTCTGCTTTTCTTATTAAACTGTCTTTATCTCAAACCACAAGTTTTCCTTATTTTTCTCATTCTTCACCCCATTCCACTGGGGAGGGGCAGAAGTAAGCAAGCAACTGTGTGGTCCTAGCTGCTGGCTGGCATTAAACCACAAAACCAGTTCACATGCTTATGAAGGTGTAGAGAAAAAGAACCGCTCAAGTGATCAGAAGAAAATGCTAACTTCAGAAAGATGAGTTTAACAGTAAAATCCAACATTAAAAGTTCTTAAATGGTGCGATGTTGTGGTTTGGCCTCAGCCGACACAAAGAACCATGCAGCCGCTCACCAAACCCCTCACAGTGGCGAGGGAAAATCGGAATAAAACGGCAAAACTCATGGGTTGAGATAAAGGCAACTTAACAGAACAGCAAAGGCAAACAAGCAAACAACAAACAACACTGACAGAGGAATGTACAAATACGGTTACCTGTAGTGTCACATGGTGTGGAATACCTGTGTGACAGATATTAACCCTGTCCCTGCCAGAACCAGGACATTATCCGCCCCTTATTCTATACCATCTACATCATGCCCAGACCTTACATTTACCAATTAATTACTGCTACTTTTCCCTGTCTTCTATATGTATACACACATATATAATTCCCTTAGCCTATGGGCCATCCCTCAAAAAAAAAAAAAAAAAAAA
>VZSF01000757.1:294072-329337 GCA_013398295.1 Chionis minor | reverse complement strand
CACCGACCGAGCCTGCCGCAGCCCGCGGGAACCGGCCCGCAGGCGGTGCTGGTGGCCCCGGGGGTCGCCCACGGGCCGGGGGTGGCCTCGGGAAGGGGCCCGGGGCGGCGAGGGTGTCTGGGTGGGGGGGGGCGGGCGGCTCTGGAGAACCCGCCCGGGTCTGCGTGGGACGGGCGGCTCCTCGCGGACCCCTCCCTGCTGCCGCGGTGGGGGACATCTCCGGGGTCCCCTCTGGGTCCGCTCCCCACTGCCAAGGGTGGAGGTGGGGGACACCTCTGGGGTCCCCTCTGGGTCCCCTCTCTTCTGCCGAGGGTCGCGGTGGGCGACACCTCTGGGTCCCCTCCCCGCTGCTGAGCGTCGCGGTGGGGGACACCTCTGGGGTCCCCTCCCCGCTGCCAAGGGTGGAGGTGGGGGACACCTCTGGGGTCCCCTCTGGGTCCCCTCTCTTCTGCCGAGGGTCGCGGTGGGCGACACCTCTGGGTCCCCTCCCCGCTGCTGAGCGTCGCGGTGGGGGACACCTCTGGGGTCCCCTCCCCGCTGCCAAGGGTGGAGGTGGGGGACACCTCTGGGGTCCCCTCCCTGCTGCCCATTGTTGCGGTGGGGGACACCTCTGGGTCCCCTCCCCGCTGCCGAGAGTTGTGGTGGGGGACACCTCTGGGGTCCCCTTGCCGGCAGGGCTCTCTGCGGAGGAGGGCTGCCTCCGGCCATCCTCCTCTTCCTCCCGTGCTTCCCAACGCCCCTGGGAGCCCCTGGGCTCTGTGGGAGAGGAGGGGGATGGCGGCGTGGGCAGGGGGTCTCCTTCCCTTGGGTGGGAGTGGGACAGGAGATGCTTGGCCCGCTGGCGGGGCCATCCCTTCGGCAAGGTTTCCTGCCGTTGGGACGAAGCCTTCTTCCCGTCACCTGCCCGGCTGCGGATGCTCCCGGACCCAGCCAGCGGGCGGTGGGCCTGGCAGGATGGCGGGGTCACCCCAGGCTGGCCGCGGCGGTGCGGCACTGCTCTCCGGCAGCGCGGAGCCGGTGCAGGATCCCAAAACGCTGCCGCCGTGGTCTCCCGTGGGGTGGGAGCGGAGTTGGCCGCGGCCGCTCTCCGCTCCCGTCCCTGCCTGCCGGATGGCGGTGGGCAGGCCCGCTTGCTTTCCGCCCGCTTTTGGCCGCAACCGGGTGCGTGTTTGCTTTTCTTATTTCTCGGGCTTCCTCCCCCATGGCGTCTCTGTCGGAACGCCGTGAGATGGAGATGCCGATGCCGTGCCTCGGCGCAGCGTGGCAGCGCAAGAGCTGTTCGCGGCGCTTTCCTGGCCGGCGTTTGCAGCGTCAGCTGCTTGAGGCAGTGCCCAAATCCTGGCCGGCCGGGAGACCTGGGCTCCGTCCCTGTCTGAGGGCACTCCTGGCTGTCCCTGTGTCATACAGGGTCCCCGGCTTGGTCCCAGCCACCCCTGGGAGCGTGCGCCGGGCTGGCAGAGCCAGCGTCCCTGCCCGGGACTGGACCTGTTGAAAAGCTGCGTTATTTCTCCTCTGCTGAGGACATTACTTGGATGGCAAAGTAGCATCCTGGGAGAGAGCTCGGATGTAAGGGGGGAATTTTGGATGGGGAGTGTCTGAGGCAGAGCAGTTGAATCCGAATCGGAGTTCAGGCGATGGTCTCCTGGCGCGGTTGTATAAAGAAAACACCTTTTTATGGAGCTTATTTAAATCCTGGGGGTCCTCCTGGTGCGAGGGTTGGATTTGCTCCGTTAAAACAAGGGTTTCTCTAACCGAGCTGAAGCATCTCCCAGAGCCTGCCCTACGCCGGGCTCTGCCTTTCCCCCCAGAGCGCCCGCGAGACCGGTTTTGCCGGCAGCCCTCTCCGGCAGCGAGGCAAAACCGCGGCTGGAAGCCCGGCTCTGCCGCCGGCTGCCGGAGCAGCTGAGAGAGGGATGGCTCCCTGCATCCCAAATCAGCCCTGGAGACAAAAAGGAGACCTGGAGAGGTTTGGGGGTCTGGAGCCGGTGGTTGGAGAGGGGAGGGGGACGCAGGCAGGGTCGGAGCCGGGGCTGCCGGCAGACACCGCTCTCTATCCTCCGTGAAACCTTGCTAACTCATTGCCTGCAGCATGCGAGCCTGCAGGCGGTGGAGTCGCTTCTCCGAGTTTTCATCCGCGTGCTTGGTTTTTACCAAATCCCGCGGCTTAGCTGACTGCCTTTCTGCCGGACACCTGGATATTTCTAGGCATTTTTGATTTTTTTTGGGGTGGGCTGCGAAGGGGAAGGAGGGACACGAGGAGATGACGGGAACAAATACTCCGTCTCTCCCACACCCTGCGGTCGCTCGGGAGCCGCTCGCGTGCTCTCTGGCGCGGGAGCTGAACCAAATATAATCACATTTAGCATGTAGAGAGGGTGGGAACGGGCCGACCTTACGCATTTTAACTGGGGAGCTGGTGGAGTTTGAGGTGTCGGTAGGTGAGATGGGGCCGATGTCCATTTTGGTGCAGCTCCTCCACGGATATTATGCTCTCTGCCTACCTTCTTACCTACCCGTCATCTCCCTGCCTCGCGCCTGCTCTTTGAAAATCCAGGTTTTTCTCTCCGTGCTGGCAGCATCACGGATAAGCAAAGCGCAGGGAGGGAGGTGGAAAGCCCTGCTCGGGGCTGGCAGATTTTTGCTTAGTTTTGCTTCCCATCCTTATCTGCTCGCTCGCCCGCCCGGCCTTCGGAACCGCAGCCGGGGAGAGGACCGGGGATGGGGGTTTGGTTCAAGAGCAACATTCCTGGCTCCGGCTCCTTGCGTGCCGCCCGCCCCGGGCGCCTTCTCTCCTCCCGTTTTGGCTCGGGATGCGCACATCTGTTGCAGGCATCCTTCGGGCTTCCTCCGCTTCCGCCAGGCGCCGGAGCGGTGCCTGCGCCAAGCAGGCGGAGAGCTGGCGGTGCCCACCACGCCGGCACCAGGTGGGCTTCCAACCTTTGGCCCAGCCGCTTCACCTGGAGGGGTTTTCAAGGAGAAGCTAGAAAGAAGGTCTTTCCAGAGCGAATTTGCAAATGCTGGTATCCTGCATGGGAATTTGCAAGTGCTGGTATCCAGCTTTCCCTTTACTTTCACTTTTTTTTCACAAACTACCTAGAGAGCTGGGGGGGGAAAAGCCCAAGGGGAAAAAACCTTATTCTTGGCGTGATGAGTGAGCCCAGATCTTGTCAGCCTGATGGGAAAGCGTTTTGTCAAGTCATGGAAAAGGGGCCTGAGACTGCAGATGCCTGTGTTTCCTTTTTTTTTTTTTTTTTTCTTCTTTTTTTTCCTTCCCTAATTGCTGGTATCACTGGCTCGTCGTGCCTTGCCTCAGTCTTCCTCCTCCCTTCCCGTTTCCCTTGTGCTTCAGCCTGGGAGATGGAGGTGAAGGAATGGCAACGTCTCCAAAGGTCCTGCTGGCCCGATGCTGCAGGTGACCTCGGCGGCTCATGCCACGCAGTGTGACAAAGGGCTGGAAAACCTGAAAAAGGAGATTTTTTTTTTTTTTGTCCCTGGGATGCGTAAATGCGGCTCAACTCGTGGCGGAGATGGCCAGGGTACAGCTGTCCCGGAATCAGTGGTGGTCCAGCTCGAGCCTGTCTCGCGGGGGACTTCACCTGCGTCCGAATTCTGTGTTGCTCTGCTTCCTTAAGGTCTTGATTTATTTTTCGCCTTAATTAAAGCTTTGAATTTCACTGTCCCCGAATGCGGCGCAGCCGGAAGTTGAATAACTTACAGCGCTCTGTTGGCTCGGCTCCGGAAGCCTATTAGAGATGAAAACGAGCGCCGGCGATGATGAAGAGATCAGAAAAGCGGCGGAGAAAATGGAAAGCCTGCCTGTTGGGCCGTCGTTATTAGTATTTATTGGACGCTGAAGATGGTCTTGGAGCAGTTAATGCAAATAAGGGCCCTGAAGGATCTCTGCGAAAGGCGGGCGCCGAGAAGGTGGGCTCTGGGAGAAATATTTTTATTCTTCTGCTCGCCCTGCTCGCTGTCCCTGTATGGAAATAGGGCTGGCGCCACGTGCTCCCATGTCTTCGGTGGCCCTGTCGGCTGTGGCGCCAGCTGCCAAGGGGGTTTGCAAGGTGGCCTCTCGCCCATCCCCGGGTGCAGCTCCTGACGCAACAAAAAAACCTTCCACTGGCCTTAAAAACCAGAAGAAAACATTGATGCTTGGTGATGAAGTCGCCCGAATGTGTTCGTCTGGCTCTGGATCCAGGCCATGGTGCTGAGTAATAGATATTTCTAGCAGAGACGGGTTCTGCCAGCTAAAGAAATACTCGGATTTGGTGAAAAGGGGAAAATTGGGAGAGGTAACGAGGCAGGTAGACGTGGTGCTGAGGGACACGGGTTAGGGGTGGTTTTGGCAGTGTAGGTTTATGGTTGGACTTGATGATCTTGAAGGTCTTTTCCAACCCAAGTGATTCTGTGATTCCATAATCATGTCAGCAGGGTCTTGAGGATGCTGGTCCCCGGTGTGGCGGGAGTGCTGTGGGATGAGGCTGATGGAAGGGATGCTCCGAGAGATCTCCGAGACCCACAGTCATTAAATGGGCGCAGCGAGGCTGAGTACATAGTTGGGATCGGGGGAGGGAGTGTTTCCCCCACCTATTCATTGGAATCTGAAAGCGCATTCCCATTTGACCTTGTTCTCTTCCTGCAAATATTCAAGCTCTCCAGCGGTGCGTGCGTGAGTCCACGCGCAAGGCAAATGGGAAGCCTGGCTATTTGCTGGGAAGCAGTTTGGAAAGGTTTAGCCTTGGCGGCAAAGTTAGGGAGCCCGGCCTGCGCGTCGCTGACGGAGGTCGCTGGAGCCGGTGGGATGGAAGCGGAGCGGATCACCCACGCACGCGGTGGGAATTTGGGGCCCGCTGAGGACTGGAGAGCCCCTTGCGAAGCTGGTGGGAATGGCAAAGGGGCGTCTCCCGAATCCAGGAGACATTCGGGTGCATCGTGGTCCGCGTGCGAACGCGGGGTGCTTCCGCCTGCATCCCTGCCCGCTTCCCCTCCCGGGGGAAAACGCGTGGAAAGGGACGGAGCCGTGTCAGAGCAGCATCGGGAGAGAGCCGGGACCTTGGGCGGCCATGGCACGCCAACCCGGTTATTGTGCAGTCCAGCTTTTAGGGGCTAAAAATGCCGTTTTTCCGGAAGCCGAGCGACTTGAGAGGCCGCTTGGGAGCGCGCAGGGGCTGGATGCAGACACCCCCCAGCAGCAGGTAGAGGCAACGCAGCCCTTTCCGTGGGGACAAGGAGAGCAAAGCCTTGCCCAAACCAGTCCCAGGGCTTTCCGGAGAACTGGAAAATGTGGATGGGCTCCCTCCTGCACCGTCAATACAGGCGCTCCCAGCCACAGCTGATTTTTGGGGTGGTTTCTTTATTTTTTTGGCTGCCGTCCATTTTCCGTGAAGTTGCGTCACGAAAACGTGGTGAGAAAAGCGGGACGTGTGCTCGTAGGAGCTAAAGGGTCTGTGCTTTTATTTATTTATTTCTCAGAACTTTTGAATTATTAAAGTGCGTTCAGCGGAGATTAACTTTCCCTGCTCAATATTTATTATTGTTTCATTTCCCTGGAAGTTGGAGCTATGAGAGCTTTGATAAATGGACTGAAAGGTTCTGTAGTTTCTCTATAGCTAATCTAAATATCCCTGTATCCTTCGCTGAAAAGCTAATTTGTAATTTCCTATGGTAATGCCGCTTAGTGAATTATAATGATACGCTGGGGTCTGCTTTTCCTCCCTGTTTTCTGCTGGGGGAATAACGCTACCATTGGAAAATGGTGTGAAACCTGGAAACTGGCCATTAGTCCCCTAAATTTTTGGTCTAATAGCAAAAAACCAGAAAGCCTGTGGACCATATGGCCTCTTGTCTCATGTCCGGGCTGGAAAGCATCCGTTTCCCCCCAGTTCGGTGTCTGTGGGAGGGATGGGAGCGGTGGCCGGAGCCGTCACCGCGTGCCCGTTTGCATCCGCGGCTCGAGCCCGACGACGTGCAAAAATCCCTGCTTCTGGAAACCTCTCCCACCACCCCAATTATAAACAAGCATTATCAGTCTTTTGAATAATTGAGGAGGCTTTCTGTTGAATATTTAATTACAATAATATTTGGTTAGCGGGGGTTGTTGGTCTCCTTTTGTGCAATTGAGAATTGCTGCAAGAAAACAACCTGTTAAAAGAAAACGCTGTTGTCTATGATCATTGATTTTTCTCTTTCATATTTTTTTTTTTTTAAGCTAATCAGTTACTCAGTTGAAATTGGTTAATTAGCTCAGCTCCATTAAGACTCTTTGGCATTTAAACTTGATGTTTCTAAATAATTGTAGTTTTGCCTGCTAAGCCCGCAACCCAGGGTGACCTAATTACGATTAAAGCGTACGCGCTTTGGTCTGGCTTTAATACGTTCCTGCTGGGAGCCCCGCGGTGAGGAATCACAGAGGCGACAGTTCAAAGGGGAAAGGGGCTCCGCGCCGAGCCCCGGCCGAGGAAGACGGCTTTCCTTCGGCCTCTCCTCTTCCAACCTCAAACCTGGCTTGGGTGGGATGCTCCCGCTTTGGCTGGGGTGCTCCCAGGGGGAGGAGAGGAGCCCGGGAGCAGCGGGGTCCCCGGAGCATCCCCAGGGTGGGCACCTCCGTGCCTTTCGGGGCAGGTGGAAGGCGATGGCGCGCGGTGGCCTGGCAGAGGAGAGGGTTAGGAGTGGTTTTAGTTAATGAGTGTTAATTTGCTTGTTTGCTCTTCCAAGTTGCTCCCCTTAATAAGCAGGTGGAGCCCTTTCAAGGTCTTTGCGGATGAGGGGCAGAAAAAAAATACAGCATTAAGTTTATCTGGTTTTTCTTTTTTTTTTTCCTTTACAGTATTAAGTTTATTTTGTGGGTTTTTTTTTTTTTTTTTAATTTGGAAATAGCCATGCCAAGTAATTAGGGATTAGTAGAGCCTCAGGTATGTGCTTGTTAGTGTAGTGAGAAAAAGGTTTAGTATCTGGGGAGGCATCCGGTCAGCGTTACCGGTGTTTGAAGCCGCTTAAGCTTTGATTTGTTATGCAGCCAGTCAAAGCTGTGGCTGGGAATTGGTAAGAGGCTGTGGAATTCCTCGCTTTTAGGCTGTTTCCTCTCATCCCGGATAGAGGCTTTGTCATGACTTTTAAACGCTCGTTTTGCGATGTTTTCCCCCAAAAAGTCCTCCTCGCACCCTGCCCTCCTCTCCCATGCGCCGGTACCCCCTGTGCTGCGTCCCAGCACCAGGTTTTGGAATATTCAGACCCAACCGGTGTCTTCCTTGGATTGCTTTGAATGTGGCTGGGTTTTGGTGTCTTTTCCTGGCTATATATTTGGTTTTTTGAGGGGAAGGGCAGCTTGGCCCACTGCCCCGCTTTTTGGCAGCGCTGGATGCTCCCCGCTTCTGGTTCTGCCATCTCCCGGGAGCTTCTCCCATCTTCCAAAGCCCAAGACCTGTGGCGTGTCCGTGTCTTTGCCACCTTTTTCCTCTTTTCTTTCCGTTTGCAGGGCAGAGCACGGCGACACCTCTTTTTTTTTTTTGCCCGGCTCGTCATGCCAGTCCCAGGGCAGGTCATCTTCTGGGCTCGACTCCGGATGGGGAGATGCTTCTCTTTGAGCCCCAAAAACTGGGAAAACAGGGCTGGGGTGTCTGCTTTTGAGCACAAGGTCAATGCCCCCCCACGGGGGGCTGCGGGTGAGCCGGCAAGGGACACCCAAAAATGCATGGGGGTGGCGAAACGGGAGGGAGCCGGGGCTGGTGGGGGGGTCCGCTTTCTCCTGGTGCTAAATCCTACGCCGTGGGTGGAGGGATGGAGCAGGCAACGGCAGCGACTGAAGTTTTTATGGAGGTTTTTTATTTCTTTTTTTATTTTTTTTTTCCTCCAGTCAGAGGCCAGGGACGGGCCTTTGATTACTCCAGGCCTCCGCTTGCTTCAGCCGCTTCCTTAGCCGCGGGGTCGGAGCCGACTCATTATCATCCTCGCGAGGGTCCTGTTGATGCGGGGATAATTGCTTTTTGCTCCAAAGACGTTAAATCACCGCAGAAGAGGCGAAGGGGCGTGAATTACGTCTTCCCCGGGAAAACCTAGCAGGAGAGCTGTAAAGGAGCCGCCGTCCTCGGGAGGCTGGAGGAGAAGGGGGCTGGTGGCGGGGGGTCTGCTCCGGTCCCACTGGGGGCAGCGGGGAGGGGTACAGCGTCACGTGCTGGGGGGGACTCAAAGAAGTAGCTGGGGCTGGTCTTGGTAGGTGGCTTTGATTTTGGTGGTTTGGTTTTTTCCACTCAACACCTGTAGCTTCGTATTTTGTAGAATCACGGAATGGTTTAGGTTGGACCTAAAGCCCATCCGGTGCCACCCCACTGCCCTGGGCAGGGACACCTCCCACCAGACCAGGTTGCTCCAAGCCCCGTCCAACCTGGCCTTGAACCTCCCGGGATGGGGCAGCCACAGCTGCTCTGGGCAACCCCGGCCAGGGGCTCAGCACCCTCACAGCCAGGAATTTCTTCCAATATCTCATCTAAATCTCCCCTCTTCCAGTTTAAAAACGTTCCCCTCATCCTATGGCTCCACTCCCTGATCCAGAGTCCCTCTCCAGCTTCCGTGGAGCCCCTTTCAGATACTGGAAAGCTGCTCTAAGGTCTCCCCGGAGCCTTCTCTTCTCCAGGCTGAACCCCCCCAGCTCTCCCAGCCTGTCCTCCCAGCAGAGGGGCTCCAGCCCTTGGATCATCTCCGTGGTCTCCCCTGGCCCCGCTCCAACAAGTCCATGTCCTTCTACTGCTGGGATGCCAGGAGCTGGACCAGGTGGGGTCTCCCCCGAGTAGAGCAGAGGGGTGGAATCCCCTCACCCTGCTGGCCACAAGCACCCAAGGCGTGAATATTCCAAATGCCCAAGGAATGAGATGGACACGTAGGGACAGAGCAGGAACGGGTTGCTCTCGGAGTGCTCCGTGAGGCATCAGCTCTGCTTTTGGTTTGAAACAAACGTGTTTTGAAAAGAACACAGTTTGGCTTTTCAGGGTTACGGGTGTGTTGTCAGAAGTACTTCTTACAATGTTTTTTGACTAGTTCAGGACCCACGGTGCCGGCGAGGTTGCTCTGTAAGTGGTGTTCTCCCATGGTGTGTAGCAGCACGGACGTGACCGCTCCACCCCGGTGCTTGTGCCGTGGTTATTTTTAAAGCAGCGATGTTGGGTCTCCGCATCCTTCATCAAGCTCTGGAAATTATGGACGTGACTGTGAGGTTTGGCAGAAGCTGTCCAGAAGCTTCACGCAAGTGGGTGAACCCTCTGGAGNTTGCCCGGCTCGTCATGCCAGTCCCGGGGCAGGTCATCTTCTGGGCTCGACTCCGGATGGGGAGATGCTTCTCTTTGAGCCCCAAAAACTGGGAAAACAGGGCTGGGGTGTCTGCTTTTGAGCACAAGGTCAATGCCCCCCCACGGGGGGCTGCGGGTGAGCCGGCAAGGGACACCCAAAAATGCATGGGGGTGGCGAAACGGGAGGGAGCCGGGGCTGGTGGGGGGGTCCGCTTTCTCCTGGTGCTAAATCCTACGCCGTGGGTGGAGGGATGGAGCAGGCAACGGCAGCGACTGAAGTTTTTATGGAGGTTTTTTATTTCTTTTTTTATTTTTTTTTTCCTCCAGTCAGAGGCCAGGGACGGGCCTTTGATTACTCCAGGCCTCCGCTTGCTTCAGCCGCTTCCTTAGCCGCGGGGTCGGAGCCGACTCATTATCATCCTCGCGAGGGTCCTGTTGATGCGGGGATAATTGCTTTTTGCTCCAAAGACGTTAAATCACCGCAGAAGAGGCGAAGGGGCGTGAATTACGTCTTCCCCGGGAAAACCTAGCAGGAGAGCTGTAAAGGAGCCGCCGTCCTCGGGAGGCTGGAGGAGAAGGGGGCTGGTGGCGGGGGGTCTGCTCCGGTCCCACTGGGGGCAGCGGGGAGGGGTACAGCGTCACGTGCTGGGGGGGACTCAAAGAAGTAGCTGGGGCTGGTCTTGGTAGGTGGCTTTGATTTTGGTGGTTTGGTTTTTTCCACTCAACACCTGTAGCTTCGTATTTTGTAGAATCACGGAATGGTTTAGGTTGGACCTAAAGCCCATCCGGTGCCACCCCACTGCCCTGGGCAGGGACACCTCCCACCAGACCAGGTTGCTCCAAGCCCCGTCCAACCTGGCCTTGAACCTCCCGGGATGGGGCAGCCACAGCTGCTCTGGGCAACCCCGGCCAGGGGCTCAGCACCCTCACAGCCAGGAATTTCTTCCAATATCTCATCTAAATCTCCCCTCTTCCAGTTTAAAAACGTTCCCCTCATCCTATGGCTCCACTCCCTGATCCAGAGTCCCTCTCCAGCTTCCGTGGAGCCCCTTTCAGATACTGGAAAGCTGCTCTAAGGTCTCCCCGGAGCCTTCTCTTCTCCAGGCTGAACCCCCCCAGCTCTCCCAGCCTGTCCTCCCAGCAGAGGGGCTCCAGCCCTTGGATCATCTCCGTGGTCTCCCCTGGCCCCGCTCCAACAAGTCCATGTCCTTCTACTGCTGGGATGCCAGGAGCTGGACCAGGTGGGGTCTCCCCCGAGTAGAGCAGAGGGGTGGAATCCCCTCACCCTGCTGGCCACAAGCACCCAAGGCGTGAATATTCCAAATGCCCAAGGAATGAGATGGACACGTAGGGACAGAGCAGGAACGGGTTGCTCTCGGAGTGCTCCGTGAGGCATCAGCTCTGCTTTTGGTTTGAAACAAACGTGTTTTGAAAAGAACACAGTTTGGCTTTTCAGGGTTACGGGTGTGTTGTCAGAAGTACTTCTTACAATGTTTTTTGACTAGTTCAGGACCCACGGTGCCGGCGAGGTTGCTCTGTAAGTGGTGTTCTCCCATGGTGTGTAGCAGCACGGACGTGACCGCTCCACCCCGGTGCTTGTGCCGTGGTTATTTTTAAAGCAGCGATGTTGGGTCTCCGCATCCTTCATCAAGCTCTGGAAATTATGGACGTGACTGTGAGGTTTGGCAGAAGCTGTCCAGAAGCTTCACGCAAGTGGGTGAACCCTCTGGAGAAGCGTGGCCTTTGCGAGCCGTGCTTTGTCCCTGGCGCTGAAATCGCTGGTGGGGATTTAAGTCGTTTGAGTTTGTCAGGCTCTCAACAGAGGTACCATGAGGTCACATAGAACGATGTCACCGGGACCAGATACGAAGCTGTAAAGTGGTAATTTCTGGTGTAATAAAATGGAGGAGGATCGGCTTCATGGCGCGTTTCCTGGGGAGGGACGTGCGGCTCCTTGAGCGCCGGGGGTAACCTTACCCTCGCTCAGCGAAATGGCCAAAAAGCATCAACGGTGCAGGAATTTAAGGCGCCGATTGCTTTTTCTCCGGGCCCATCTTGGGTAGGGCTCTCCCCCGAGCTCTGGCCGCCTGTGGGAGATCTCCCCCTGACCCGTGGCTGCCGAAGCCGACCTCGCGGAGGCGAGGAGGTGGATGCGGGCTGGCGGGAGCTGTGAGTTGGCCAGCTAGTTGTGTTCAGGATCTTTTCGAAAAAGCGGCTTTTATTGTCCCTCCTCGCGCCGCGCGGGCGTCATTACCGAAATGGCTGGCACCACTGCGCGCACGCGGGAGTCTGCCGCGCTGAAAGGCTGGCTGGGAAGCTGTAAAGAGACGCTCATTAACTTCCACAGCCTTTGGCCGAAGACGGAGAAAATGGGAAAGATGCTGCTTAGAGAACCCTCCGGCTCTGCCTTTGTGTGCCGGGGCTGGGATTTGCTCGCCGGGGGCTGACCGGTGACGGGGAAACCCTGACTTTCGCACGGTCCGGTCTTTAACTTGTGAGAAAATGGTCCTCCGGCCAGTGGAACCCACTGGGCAGCATCCCTGGGGCTCCCTGCTCTGATAACCCCCCAGCCGTGTTTTCTCACCCCCACCTCCGTCGCTCCCAAATGCAACGGCTTGAGCCACCAGCCCAGCAGATTTTTTGGGGGGTGGTTTTGCGGCAAGGCGTGTTTTTATTTATTTCTTTAAAGCTTTGCGGCGTTCAGGGGGAAACTGGGATGTCTTTGAAGCATTTAAAGTATTCCTGGTAGGTTACCTTGAAAGCTTTCTTCAGTCTTGAATGAATCAAAGTGCAAATGTTTATAATGCAACACCCACACAGGCTGGGAGAGGAATTTTATTAAGGCAGGAGAGTCAGAAAACAATAATAATAAAACATGTTTTATGAAGTTGGCGAGAAACTTATAAACTAGGTGAAGTTTTACAGCATATGAATTTGATACAAGTTGTAAATTTGAATTCCCAGGCTGGTCCTCAGGTCTTGCTCTTTATTACCTGAAATAACATTCTCCACTTTTAATAGCTGGCTGCGGCGGAGCGAACGCGGTTTTATCTTTCTAAATGATCTGTCATGCGAGGCTCCTCATCAAACTTTCGCCTATCCTGAAGACTTCAGCCCTTTCACTTGAGCGACGCAGCGGCTGCTGCTAATTAGCAAATAGCTGCTATTTGCTTTGCCGTAGCAGGGGGGACCTTGGAAATCCTTCCACGCGTCCCCTGGTCTGGATTATTTCAACATTTTTTTCCGGCAGAAACCTCCTTTACTGCCTGATAAGAGAATAAGTCTTGTTGACACGTCAGCAAAAAGGGCCTGAAAGATGCTCCTGATGAAATCAGTGCGTTGCACTACCGACCCGCTGCCTTTCCCAGCTCCCGGCGCTGGAGGGACCTGGGCGTTCGCTGGGGCATCGCTGCGAGGTGACCCGTGGCCGTTTGGGGCTCGGTTGCCTTTTTCCCAGCTAGGAGGTTTCCTTGGGGTGCAATCCAGGGGCTGGCGAGACACCGCAGCCTGGTGTCCCCATCCCAGGGGTGGCATTTAATGACACCCCCGCGCTCCGCCTACCCGCCGTGCCTCCGGCTCCTCCGTGCCACTCGGCTGTCGGCGGCTGGATGCGAGGGAAGCGTATAAAAACGGTTTGTCAAACCCCTGTCCTGCCTATGCACATGCTGGCAGATTATTTCTCTTCAGGAAAAAAAAAAAAAAGCGATTACTTAAGTAAAACGTTTTAGCTAATCGCCAGATTATTCCCTTTAAAATGGGAAAGTAATTAGGGATGTTTTTTTTAAATAGGCTTCCCACCCTTGGATCTGCTGGGATTAGCGTACGTGGGTGTGTAAATATTTAGTTTCCAAGGATTCTTTTTTTTTTTTTTCTTCCTCTTCCTTGAAGAAACAGCAACGATAAGCGATTGAAATGAGGCAGCAGCTATGCTTGGACACTTTCCCCAGCCTTCAAAATATAATTGAAATTAAAGATGGCCCACAGAGGAAAAAGGAAAATTGGAAGTTCTGCTGCACCAAGCCGGCTTTCAAACCAAGGGTTTTCCTCTGCTGATGTTTGCTGTTGGAGAGAAAAGGTTTCGGAGCTGGGATGCTCTGGGTGATGGAGAACGAGGAGAACCCCGAGTGGCTGGGAGCTGTGGTTGAGCTGCGGGATGGGGGGCTGAGAGCAGGGCTTTGCTTTTGTTAATCCCCTTGAACGTTTTCTGCGGAACTAATATTTTGGAGAGAAGCGAAATTCCCATTCCGTGTAAAATTTTGGCCTGTCCAACGCGCCTTCGTTCAGCGTCAGGGGTGAAAAGTGCACCTTTCTGAGGAAACCTCTGGGAGAAGCCTCCTTGCTGTCCCCTGCTCTCCTGGGGCGATGCCGGTGGGTGGGTGGGTGGGTGGGAGGAAGGAACCCCCCCCCAGGNTGTCCAGAGAAGGGTGACGGAGCTGGTGAGGGGTCTGGAGCACAAGTCTGAGGAACAGCTGAGGGAATGGGGTTGTTCAGCCTGGAGAAGAGGAGGCTGAGGAGAGACCTTCTCGCTGTCTACAACCTCCTGAGAGGAGCGTGTAGCCAGGGGGGGTCAGTCTCCTCTCCCAAGGGACAAGAGGAAATGGCCTCAAGTTGCGCCAGGGGAGGTTTGGGATGGATATTGGGAAAAATGTCTTCATGGAAAGGGTTGTCGAGCATTGGAAGAGGCTGCCCAGGGCAGTGGTGGAGTCGCCATCCCTGGAGGTGTTTCCCAGCAGGGCAGACGTGGTGCTGAGGGACATGGGTTAGGGGTGGGTTAGGCAGCGTTGGGTTGATGGTTGGACTCGATGGTCTTAAAGGTCTCTTCCAACCTGGGTGATTCCATGATTCTATGACTTTCCCCAAAACCAAATAAAAGGGAGAGGCAGCTGGGGGACCGCTTCCGAGGCCGAAGCAGGCTGGTGTCTCATCAAGGAGAGCTTTCACTTGGAGTAAGGCAGGGTGGGCTTGGTTGAAACTTCTGCCTCTCGCTACCTGCTAGCTCAGGGGGATTTGAGAGCTCGTTTCCGTTCATGGAGGGTCTCTCTTTAGCATCCAAAGAATTTAGACTTTGTGCACCGAGGCGCTCTGATGTTTGGATTCAAAACCATGCCTTGTTTTGAAACTCGTTGCAGTGTTTGCTATGTGTTTGCAAAGCTGGGAAGGCGAATGAAAAGAAGCTGAAATCAGATGCGAAATACGTAGTTAGATGCAAAAAATGGTTTTCACCCAGTGATCCGGTGGAGCGGCAGATGAAAGGCACGGTTGAAACCCACTACTGGCACAGCTCTCCTAGAGGTCTGCATCCCTCGAGACCCCCAGAGCTGCTCCTACAGCCAACAAATACCCTTGCCAAGGCAGGACGGGCCAGAACTTGCGTTCCCCATCCATCTCACGAATAAATCCCAAGCCCTAGCGAGGCATCGGAAGGCCACCAGAAGAAAACCTGCCCCATCCTGCTGCTGGGAGGTACTTAAAAGCTACTTCTGGGCTGTTGGTGCTTAAAATGCTCGTGCACCCGTTGTTTCCCTTTCTGGCAGGGGTTATTTATTGCGGGCGTTCACGCGGGGCTGCCCTTCGGGTGCCTCGGTCTGTCTTTTAAAGACGGCGTTTGTGCCGTTCCGCTGTAATTGGCAACTTTTGGACTTTTTGTTTGCTTGCCTGCATGCTGGAAAGCCTTCAGAGGTTGTTTAGGAGGCAAAGGGAGCCTGTAGATCTAAATTATTTTTTTTTCTGGTTGTTATTATTATTATATATTATTATAATTAAAACATATTTTTAGCAGCTGAAACTCTAGCCCGTCTGGGTATTTATACAGCAAGATGTTTTGGATGAGGAATAGGCCAAGACGGTCACATGGTTGGGGCCAACGTGAAACAAAAGAATCCATTTATTATCCAGGCAGGAAATTTGTTCTTCGGGATGTTGTAGCTGCAGACATAATGATTTCATTTCCTCCGGTTCACCCAGATTAATGGCTTGTGCTCTTTTGTTTGTGTGCCTGTGTTATTTCTGCAACGCGGCTTCCCCCCCTGCTCTGTGCCGGCGTGTGCGAACACGTGTGCGAGTGCCCTGGGCAAGGCGGGGGGGGACACACACGTGGGGGTCTCCAGGTTGGGCTGCGGCAGGCTGGCTGGGTTTTTGGGGAGGGGTGGGATGGTGGAAGAGCTGAGCGAAGGCTGGGGGACCATCTGGGCTGGCCTTTGCGGCAGTGATGGATGTCCTGGTACACATGCATCTCCGGGGGTTCTCCTCCTCCTGCATCTCCGGGGGTTCTCCTCCTCCTGCGTCTCTGGGGGTTTTCTCCTGCGTCTCTGGGGGTTCTCCTCCTCCTCCCGCATCTCCGGGGTTCTCCTACTCCTGCCCTGGTCACCAGGGCAGTGAGAAGCATTTTCCTGTGAAGTTGTGATGGGATGGGGGAGATGGAGAGACAAGCCCGAGCGTTGATCTTACGGAAGGCATGCCAGCAGCATGTCTTCTCCTTGGCCACGCTCAAGCTTGTATGTAGTTGTCGTCTTTGGTGGAAAACTTGGACCTTTGCGCCCTCCCAAGTATCGTGTTGGGAAGCAGGTCCTTTTCCTAGGGAGCTGTGCTGGTACAGAGGGATGTGGGTGTCAGCCGCATGGCGATGGGTGAGCAGCTCCTCCCTTGCCGGCTGGGTTGGCTGTTCATGCCGGGCAGGTCCAGCACCTCACGGGGCTGCTGGCCATCTGGTAGGTGGTGGCACTTGCACTCCCTCCTCCATAGAAACAACAGACCTGTCTTTGTGGACGCTACAGGATTAGGAGCAGCCTTAATTGCTCCCTTTCTTGCTGTCTGGGTGGTTGGCTTTCAAAAATGCTTTTGTGTTCTGTTGCCTGAGCCATCCCAGGCAGCGCTACAGGCTTGGGGAGGAGTGACTGGAAAACTGCCTGGCAGAAATGGATCTGGGGGTCCTGGTGGACAGTCGGCCGAACATGAGCTAGCGTGTGCCCAGGTGGCCAAGAAGGCCGATGGCATCTTGGCCTGTATCAGGAATAGTGTGGCCAGCAGGAGCAGGGCAGTGATTGTGCCCCTGTACTCAGCACTGGTGAGGCCACAGCTCGAGTGCTGGGTTCACTTTTGGGCACCGCAGTATCGGAGAGACATTGAGGGGCTGGAGTGTGTCCAGAGAAGGTCAACGGAGCTGGTAAGGGCTCTCTTATGAGGAGCGGCTGAGGGAGTTGGGATTGTTTAGCCTGGAGAAGAGAAGGTTGAGGGGAGACCTTCTCACTCTCTACAACTCCCTGAAAGGAGGCTGTAGAGAGGTGGGGGTCAGTCTGTTCTGCCAAGGAACAAGCGATAGGACAAGAGGAAATGGCCTCAAGCTGTGCCAGGGGAGGTTTAGGTTGGATATTAGGAAAAACTTCTTTACGGAAAGGGTTCTCAAGCACTGGAACAGGCTGCCCAGGGAGGTGGTGGAAGTATTTAAAAGCCAGGTAGACATGGTGTTGAGGTACATGGTTTAGGAGTGGTTTTGGCATAGGTTTCTGGTTGGACTCGATGATCTTGAAGGTCTCTTCCAACCCAAGTGATTCTATGATTCCATGATCCTTGTGGGGTTTTGGCAGGTCCTTGCAGGGTTCTGGCACAGACCTTTTAATTTACTGTGTGAAGCACGACCACGATCTCCTGGATTAATCTGGAGTAACCTCGTGGAGACGGAAGCGCCTGTCTGCAATGAGGAGTTGAAAGTGGTGCTGCCTAGGATTCAGGCTGGAGAAGGTTTGGTGACCATCTTGCTGCCCTCATGGCAGGCTGTTCCTCCTTCCCTCGCTTAGGTGTTTAAATTTAGGGAGGGGAGAGAGAGTTTCTGCCAGCCCTTGTGGAGGAGGTTTCCCTGCAGAGACATATCTCGCTGGAGGAAGACCCTCTTGGCCATCAAGGTGTATCTGCCATCGTTCCTGCACTCTTCCATCTTCTGGGGGCTTGCGTGCAACCGTCCCATCTTGCATGTGTGTTGCACCTTCTTGCTTCTGTTCTCCTGAGTTTTTGCACCGTGGGGGAGCTGCTTGGGACTGAAGGTGTGAGCCCACCATCCAAAAGCTGCGGAGGAGAGGGGTGGGAGCTCCCGGTACCCAGGCGCTTTCTCGCTACCTGCCTGCCCTCCCAAATCGCTCCTGTGTCACCCAGGTGACGGAGTTTGTGAGGTTGTGACAGCTCCGTTGCGCAGAAGATGATGAATGGTAATGAGACCCAGAGCACAACGTGCACTTAAAGTGATTTATTTCAGTCAGGAAACCACAATCGGGGAGGATGGGTCAGCGTGAGCAGGAGAAGAGCTGGGTATGCAGATGATCCCAGGGGGAACTTTATCACCAACCGGTGCCGTGATAAAAATGAGCGGAGCTGGCGTTGCGTGAAACAGGGACCGTCCCTCTCCCGTGGTGGACTGTAGGCACCTCCCGGGGGTCGGCCGGTGACGGGGCTGGCAGGATGCAGGAGGTGGCTCTGGTGGACTTCTCCTTGCTTACCTCCCTGCTGAAGTTCTCCGGCAAGGTGTCCCCCCGTGCGTAAAGTCGGCTCTACCCGTGCACTCGGGAAGGAGACCCGGAAAGGAAGGGAGGAAAACTAATCCCCCGAACCCGCCTTGGCGCTGCTCCCGGCACGCAGATGGTTGTCCTCATGCTAGAGCCTTTTCCCAGCTTGCGCCCGCGCAGGCGCCGGGCCTGGAGGCAGGGGTGGTGCTGGGCAGGCCGGCTGCCAAGCGGTGCCTCCTGCCAGCATCCTCCTCTTCCTCGCCTCCCGGGGCCGGTGGGAGCTGTGGCCGCTCCGCAGCTCAACCAGCCGCTGCAGCTTGCAGGAAAAGCTCAGCGTAAGCACGGTCCCCAGCTAAATCTTGCGATTTAAGGTCCAGTTAGAACAGTGTTCATTTTTCCTCTCTTCTCCCAGAACACGGATCCTGGGGTGGGGTGGTGGTGAGGGATGCAGAAGACCTCTGCGTGGGAGGGAGCTGTTTTCCCGCTTTGGATGATGCACCCAGAGCTTGGGAAGAGGGGTCCTCTGCCGGGCACCCCATTGTGAGGAGCATCTTCCAGAGGGGTGACCGCTGTCTCTGGTAGCCGTCGGCACGTTGGGATTTAAGGCAGCTCCGCTGGCCTGTCAGCGCCGCGGCCGCACCTTGTGTGAGCGGGCGTTTAGAGATCTCGGCAGGCAAGTTTTGTTAATTTACTCCACGGACCGGCTGTCGGGTGCATACGCGCCTAACGATGGCTCGGATCGATAGTAAAATTTTCGGGAGGTACTTACAAATCCTGGCCGTTGGCTGTTTTCACCAAATCTGAAAGTGGAGAAGAGAAGGGGGTGGAAAATAAGTCCTGGGCAGAGCTGGGAGAGCCAAAGGATGGGTTTGCAGGGCGTTTTGGGAAGCAGCATTTCGACATGGGACCAGAGCAGAAAAAAAACCCCGGTGGGTCTGCTCATGGGGCACTCTGCCCTTTGTGCCTTTGCCACATTCCCTTCCCTCTTTTTCCCTTTTTTCCCACCCCTGCAGCCTTATGGCGGGGCAGGCACCGGGGTTCTCCCCCAAGCCTCCCCCCAGGGATGCAAGGCAGAGCCTTCTCCCATCCCGGTCGCATCCCGACGGAGGCTTCCCTGTGCTGCCGGCAGCCCTGCGCGCTGCCACAGCGGCACAGATTTATTTCCCTTTGCCTCTCACGCTCTTTGCCTCATTTGCACTCCCGAGCTGCCTCCATATGGTGCAAAAAAACCGGCGAGAGGATGCTCGGCACGGCGGCCGGCGCAGGGAGGGGTGGCGGCGCGGGGAGCCGCTTGCCGACGAGCTTTCGCAGTTTCTTCCGTTTGAGGTTCAATATTTCCACCTCCTCTCCTCGACGGCTGCGCTCCGGCGGTCCGGGGCTGAGCTCCACGTCTCCAGCAGCAACCAGAGCATCCCTGCGTGTTTCCACTCTCGCTTCCCTTCTCTCCCTTCCCTGAGACACCCAGCGCGTGAGCCGGCGATCTTCAGGATGCATCCTCGGACCAGCAATGCTGTTGTTCAGTTCTTATTTATCCCCGAAAATAATTGGCCGGCCTCCCTGAAGGCTTTGGTACGTCTTGGATGCTGCGTTAAAAAGAAGAGAATCAATCTGGCTGCGGCTGTTCTGTGCCGCTGTGCTGGCAAGCGCAGAATTGGGTGGTTTTTAATTTGCAAGCCTCAAATTTTGGTAGGGGGATTCGGTTTCCGGCATGACCGAGCAGCCTGGCTTTGGCTGTCGGCAGCCCAGGCGGGGTTTGTCGCGGTGAAAAGGGAGGTTTTTCCCCTAGATTTGGGTGTCGGGGGGAAATGCCAAGCGCTGGGCTACGGCGGGAGGAGGTGTGGGTGGGCGCAGGGGTGCCGCTCGCTGACCTCGAGTCCCCCGACGGTGCGTGCTGGCCGCCCGAGCAGTCTGTCATGTTCGGAGCTCCTGCAGAATCCCTTTGACATTTTAAAATAAGATCTAGTAAATAGGGAGCCGGACGATGCCAGGCGCATCTCTCGTCGTGAGGGCTCTTTGACAGCACGGCTGGCATTTGAGATTTAGGGCTCTATGAGATGCGTGTTTTTGTAGCAAGCTCGAAGCTTTTCTGGAGAACACAGGCCAAGACAGTGACTCATCCTGAATATCTAAAGCAGTTGATGGCGTGTAGGGAAATGCAGGATAAANTTTTTTTTTTTTTTTTAGAGCTTTCCTCATAGGCAGTGCTGTCCCAGAGTAAGGCAGGATAAATCCAGTGGGGAAAGAGAGCCACAGGGAAAGGGGGGGACACGGGTCTGGAGCAGAGCTTATTGCGCCTGCTCCCGCCTCTGTGCTGGTGGCCTTGAAGGTTGGCTTTGTGTCCTACGAGCGCGGTGCAGCCGTAGGACACGCCGCTGGGGAGATCCCCCTGCAATCCCACGGGTGAATGTCCTGTAATTGCAGATGCTGTTGGTGTTTATGGCTGCTCTGTCTTCTCAGTCAATTAATTCTGTATTTAGAGGCTGTTATTTCCAAGG
Organism: Chionis minor; assembly: GCA_013398295.1. NCBI lineage: Eukaryota > Metazoa > Chordata > Aves > Charadriiformes > Chionidae > Chionis > Chionis minor. The sequence continues at coordinate 309,072 of VZSF01000757.1, read as the reverse complement.
GAATCCCAGTTGATTAGGAGCCCAGTTCCGTTGAACTTGTTAGGCTTCCACGGCCCTTGTCTGTGCAATCTCAAGCCCTGCTCACTTCTTTTCTTTGTGGTGAGTTAGTTATTTTTTTCCCCTCCTGTTTCTGGATTTTCTTGCTTTCTCATTGCGTGATGGAAGACCAAGCCCCCTCTTCCCAAGAGAAGAGCTCCCAGCGGCACGTCCTTCTCTTGGGTGAGCTCACTTGCTTCCGTTCAACCCGGCTGGAGGACACCATGTGTGGCCAACGCTGGTGCATGGCTGTTGACCGAGAAATGAGCTCCAGAAAAGTAGCAGAAAATACAGAGTTGTTGACATCGCTCCCCGATGTTTGGTTTATCCTTGCCATCTCTTAAGGTGCTGTGCTGCTGCTGGGATGTACAGTGGGTTTGGGGTCTTGGATCCTCCTCGCTCACTTGGCTGGGGAGGTGGTTGTCCAAGCCAGCTGGTCTCCACCCAAGAAGTCCAGTGGGCTGAGGCTGCTGTGCCCAGCTCGTGCCGAAGCCACCCGACTACGTGACAAAGGATCCTCAGGAGTGCGCTCAGGCTCCTGACCTTCAGCCTTTGTCTGCGTTGGGGTGTGCTCCTGGGTGGTGATAGCGTTGGATGGTGAAGAGCGGATGATTGCCCTTCGCCAACCTAAGCGATCCCTCATTCAACCCAGACCTTCTCACACCGCTTAGCTGCACCTCGAGGAGGCGAGTGCTACTTCTGGGCAGCCTCGGAAGCTTTCGGAAGGTAGGGTTTCTGGGAAAGGCTCTGCCCATCCCTGGGTGACCGAGTTCCTGTTCCACATCTTCTGGAGGCTGAAACGAGTAAGTGCCAAGCTTGACATATGGTGATTTTCAGGGCAGGCTGCGGTGTTCGGTGATGTTTGCTGGCAGCCCAGCCTCGAGAAAGCAAAAATGAGGATTTAAATGCATAGTGACATTGTTCTGGAAAACATTCTTCTGAAAGATAGACTTGTCATCTTACAGCCCTGGATGGGTCCTCTGGCGGTGGCCTGCTGGAGGAGCTGGGCTCGTGGGCTGGCTGGGTCTGTCTCGGTGGGCCGGAGTGTTCGTTAAAGTTCTCTCTCAGCCCTTGGTGCTGCTTGACTTGGAGTTGCAGAGCCCACCTGCGCCCCTCTGTAAATACGGAGTTACGGACTATGATCCACGTGTAGAATACGTGTGGATTTTGTATATCCGTGGCCTGTGTGCAATTACAAAAATGATGCTGTCGGTGACCGACTTTGTCACTACGGGAGCAAACGAGCTTTCTGAGTTTTTGTTAAATACTGGGTTACCTGTAACCTGCCATCCTGAGATTTTCTCATTGTTGCCGATGTCTGGTTTGAGCTCAGTGGATTAAACCTGGTTCCCAAGTTTTCTGAAATAGGTTTACAATTTGGAAAACAAAAGGCACTGAAAGCCCCATCTCCTCTCTCTTATCTTTCCATTTGATTTGGTTCACTTTGTCTTTTTTTCCCCCTGTGGTGAGTGCGTTTTTTGGTAGTTCTCCGTCGTTTCCTTCCCTCCCTCTTATCTCTCCCTCTGCAGTTCTCTCTCTTTTCCTCCCTGTTCCTCTCCCGCTCTCCCTCACCCCCGTAATTTATTTGCAGGCAGGTTGTCTCTTTGATTTACTGTACGTCTCCTTGGTAGGATTATGATAAATGGATTGTATGGCTGCGGCTGAGCTCGTCCAACACCACGTACCCACGCTGGGTCAAGCCCCTTCGGAGCGTGAAAACGGAGGGGAGATGCTGGGGCTCCTCGGCACGGTCTGCAGGGAGGAGTGAGTGTTGGTAAACAGGACTCAGCCCCTACGGTCCAAACTCCACATCCCCTCCTGAATTTTTTTAGCCTGAATTCGGCGTGGGGCTGGGCAGAGGGGGTTTTTTCTCTGTGCTTTTTCTCTTGCCTGATACGCTGGGTTTGCCGCGCACGCGCGCCTGTGTGTGCGTGTGCCCATAGGCTTGCAAAAATTTAAGCAGGTATTTTATTGGGCGCTTTACGGCACATCAACCGGCATATTTCAATTTACTATATCCTGATATGGATAGCGTTTGCCGCTTGTAATTAGAGCGTTCCATCCCGCAGTCGCAGCAGGCAGCGCTTTATTGATAAAGTTGTTAGAGAGTTGCTGAGCAAACACCCCCAAATCTGAGCTTCATTAAGTTATCGCCTGCCCCTGCTGCGATGCATCTTCATTGCCCGCTGAAATCCATGCCATTGACGGGAGATCCCGGAGGAGGTCCGGGGCTGTGCTGTGCGGCCGCAGCTTAATGCATCCCGTCACAAATTGACACAGCATGCTCATCCTCGGCTGAGATATAAAAATTCTTTCCGTTTCCAACCGAGAGCGTGGGGTTTGTTGGGTTTTTTTTTTTTGGCCACGGCGGATCTTCTCGCACTGGCTGGTGGCCGCGGATGGTGGTGTCGTGGCTGAGACATCTTTGCAGAGCCGGCACGGCTGCTCCTCTCCCCTGAGAGGTTCACACAGACCCCAGAGCATCGGCACTTTCCTTTAAAATACAGGCAGAAAAGGTTTCGTGTTGGCTCGGTTTTGTTGTTGTTTCGCGCATCCTCTCCCTTCTCGCCTGGGTTTGTTATTCCGTGGGTAATCCTTCATAACGAACCCGCGGGAGATTGATGGGGAGAGCTCGTTATGCACTTCCAGAGCCGTTTCACCGTCGTTCTGTAGCAGCAAAATGCACCGTTAAAGGCAGAGAGCCATGGGAATGATGGGACGTAATTAGTTGTTGCTGTAATATTTTTGATTGAAAGTGTGTAGATACTGCAAGCAGCTCTTTCGGAAGCCGGCTGCTCTCAGGAAACTGTTAAGAAAAGCAGCGCTTATCAAAGGGGAGAGGCTGATCCTGCTCTTACCCTGCCTGCCTCTCCACTGCCGTAATTAAACCGTCTGGGAGATGTCACGGCGTTCACGCCGGGCAGCCTCCAGCTCCTTCGCGGCACCAGGGGCGAGCGGCAAGCGCTCCCTCCCAATTAGGAGCAGGAACCAGATGGGGAGTCCCCCTGCAGAAGAGGTTTTTTGGGTGGGATGTGTGCCCAGCAGCTCGCCGCCTGGATCCCTGCGGCAGAGCCGCACGGATCTTGTGTTCCCGCTTTTCTTTTTCCCAGCCTGCTCTGAAGTTCAGGATATACTGAGGCCCTGCGCGGGTGAACCTGGTCTACATCCATGGGATGTCGTGGGCATGGAGAGCAGCGTGGGCATGGACAGCAACCTGGAATTACTCGGGCAACCTCCCGGCGTGTGCTTGAACCCCTTCCTCTATGGGAAATAGTGAGAATTAAATACAAATTATTCCCCTGGCACCCGTGGGACTCTCTTTCCGTTGACGTCGTGAGGTGTGGTGGGAACCACGGGCACGTAGGTAGCGGTGATGAAAGCCATGACGCAATCTGGGCTCGGCTTGAAGTCACGGGCAGCCGCGGGAAGGCAGAGCTTGTGGCATCATAGCAGTTAATGCTAATTAGCACTAGTCTTTGTAATAAAGTGCCTTGGCTCCGTTTCTCTATTGTTCCCTTTCTCTGGTAATGTCACCAAACTTGGACAGAAGCTTCCCAAGCTGTGCGTTTGCCTTGGGCTGATTTTGCTGGAGCTCTTGGGAGAAGAAAGAGGGGCTAGAAAGAAAGCTTGGCGTTTATGAGCATGAAATAGAGGGGGGTGGGGGTGGAAATATGGTGCTTTGCTTATAAAAAAAACAGTCTTGCTTTTGTTTCCCCTTCAGAAAGTCACGCCATGGGGCCGGGGGCCACCCAGGGGATGTGCCCTGACCGTGTCAGGTCTGTCCACCGACCCCGTCGGCGCTGGCTTGGCTTGGCTTGGCTTTGTGCGCTGCCAGAGCACACATCGGGATGAGTCTCCGAAGATCCCACTTGTGGAGCATCCTCTGCCCCTCCGGAGCTCGGACCCGAGCTCGGACCCGGGACGGGCGCCCTGCCCCTCGCTCCGCCGCTGCCCTCCTCTCTCCCCTCTCCCTCGGAAGGTTCAGCTATCGCCACGCACCCCCCTGCATCTCGGGGGGCTCGTTTCCAGCAGCTGGCATCCTTTCCAAATCTTCCTCTCCCCATCTGTTGTTATCAAGCCTCCTCTCTCCTTATTTTGCTTAATTTCTAGCTTTTTCCTCTTGGTCGTCTTAGACATGCCTGCGTCTCTCTGCATATGCCCAGGCATTTGCTTTCCAGTGCCTTAGGCGGGTTCCTGCCATTACCTTCTTTTGGGAGCGAGCGCGGCTGCTTCTCGCTTTTGGGAGAGGGACCACGTCCCCGAGGCATCTGTTGAAGAGTTGCAGCGCTGGTAGAAGTTTCTCTGTGGCCTCTTGGGGCAGAAAATTTGCCCTGATATCATTTCCGCCCCCCCCCCCCCCCCCCCCCCCCCGGGATTACAACGTTGAAACGGGATCAAGTTGGGTTGGCTTCCTTGCCTCTGTCTCCCTCTGCCCGTAGCCAGACCCGGCTCCATTCCCGGGAAAAGTCACAACCTCCTCCCGGCCGCGAGCGGCAACAGCCCGCCGCGCTGGGGACGTCTGAAACACACGGGTTTCAGGCTGGGGATTTCAGGAAATAAGTTGCTCTTCGTTTTGGGTAGTTCGGAAAGGTGGTTTTGGTTTGGGTTTTTTTTTTTTGTTGTTGTTGTTTTGGTGTGGTGTTTTTTTTTTCTGGAAGAGGCTTAAATCCTGTTGGCAAGGGTGGTTGGCAAGGCGGCATCAGCTGGTGTGAAATGAAGGCTCCCGCAGCGGATCCTGCGCTGCCCTGCTCTGCGCCGGGCTACTTTCACCCCCAAATAACTTATTCCCGCACACCCCCCCTGCCGCTGGAATGATGCCAGCCCACCCTTCCCTGCTCCGAGGTGCAGCTTATCCCGCCGCCGGCATCGGGCTCCGGCCGCGTCTCGCGCCCAGGAGGGAGCGGGGAGCCCGGCATGGCAGCGAGTCCTCCCCGCCTGGATCGCGCGAGTGCCATCACAGATGGATGCGCTGCTCGGCGGGCGAGGATGCTGGTGCATTCTAATTGCTGGCATCTTTACTCGTTACGAGTGTAATTGTGAGTAGACGTTTGTTTTTGTATTGATAATTAGGGACTGGAACAGATGGTGAAGGCTTAGTTTAAAGTAATGTGTCCATTAAAGAAAATCTACTGTATACAGCTGAAGATTCTTCACTCTGAGAGCTCAGCTCGCCGGAGCAGAGCTCGTCTTCTCCCTAACGAGGGCTTCAGCCATCGCAGCCCGCTCAACTGCCTTGGGTTGGAGGCTCCGATCCCAAAAACTTCTCCAAGCGAGTGTGTTGAGCTCCCTCCCGGGCAGAGCATCCCTTGGGCATCCATTGTGCCGGCGGTCTGGCGTGGCTGGAGGAGCAGTACCTCGAGCAGGCAAGCGATGGGCAGCCCCCCCCCCGCAGCGTTTTGCAGCCCGGAGATGGGGACGTGAGCGCGGGGTGTACCCCCCCTTTTCTCCGCGGGATCTCGGGGCAGGGGGCACCGGTGTCTGCAGAGCACCCCCCGTAGCCCCCAGCTGCCTGGCCAAAAAGGTCCCTGTGGGGTTTCCCCCCACACCGGGTCACCGTGTCACTCGTGCGTCCCAGAAAATGAAGTAGAATCCAAGATTTCCTCCGAGAGGAAATAGCGGAGGTCAATGGGAAGTTGCGCCGCCAAGTCCTTCTGGTGCCAGTACCTCTGCAGTCGCAGGGTTTGGGTGAGATCAGCAGGAATTTGAGCTGAAACGGGCTTTTTAACTGTTTTATTTTATTGGGAAAAAAAAACCCAACAAAACAACCCAAAACCAACAACAAACCAACCAAATTAGTTTGCCAAGTTAGGGCTGTTCTTCTATACGGCGATGACCTTGGGGCAGGAGGCGGCCAGGCGTTTAGCAGTGGCTCTCAGCCCTCTTTTTCCTTTGGTTTGCCAATTCCTTTAGAAACATTTGGAGTCGGTGAAGTGCAGGTTACGCATCTACGAGCACGACCCCCCTGGCCACGGGCCGCACAGTCCCCTTATGCCTCGGGAAACCTCCAAAGCGAAAGCTTCTCTGTGGTTCTTTTCCATTTATTCGTTTATTTCTCCATCTCCTGGGTGATTTTGAAGCCTGCTGCTTTGGGAGCTGCTGTGCGCCGCGCCGGCGTTGCTGCAGTGCCTTCCCGCTTTGTTCCCGACGCGTGGAGCCTTTGGGGAGGAAGAGAACACGAGGGAAGGAGTGAGATTTCGGGAGGGGACCCCGAGCCTCTGGGAGAGGTTACGGAAGATATCCCTGCTTAGGGAAGGAAGCAGTAAGTGTGTGGACCAGGCAGGGAGGCGATGGAGTGAAAATCCTTTCTGGATAAACCCTAGCCAGAAGGGTTTTTCCTCTAAGGGAAATTTCTTTATTTCCTTTTTGACTTTGGCCTTTCCTTTTTTCACTCTTGTCCTTATTTACTGCGGAGGGTGGGTGAGCCGATCCCAGCCCGGCCACCCTCCCTGCGTCCCCCTGGGGTCTGCTGCCTCGGATTCCCCGGCGCGGCACAAGGACACCCCGTGCCAGGCGTCGTAGGGGCTCTCGGAGCATCCCTCCCCACGTGGCCCCGCCGGGAAGAGGGACTGGGAGATGTTTGCAGGGCTTTCCGCCGCCACCTTCCCATCGATTTATGCACCGACACGTCTGCCTGCTTGTTTGAAGGGCTGTAGCGAGGATTAATGACTGCTTAATGAGGCGCGGGGCCGTTTGCAAGGGAAGGAAGGCTGGGTGCCGGTGGGAAGGTGGGGGGCAGCGGGAGCAGAAGCTCGCTGGAGGTCTGGAGCAGGAGCCCCCAGCCCCGCTCGGGGCCAGGGAGGTGTTGCCGGTGGGATGTGTCGTTTTCAGCCGGGTTCTGCCGAACAGTAGGGTCCTGCCCCTGGGGAGGAATAACCCCACGCACCAGGACAGGTTGGGGGTGACCTGCTGGGGAGCAGCTCTGCAGAGAGGGACCTGGGAGTCCTGGTGGACAACAGGATGCCCATGAGCCAGCCATGTGCCCTGGTGGCCAAGAAGGCCAATGGCATCCTGGGGGGCATCAAGAAGAGCGTGGCCAGCAGATGGAGGGAGGTCATCCTCCCCCTCTGCTCTGCCCTGGGGAGGGGCATCTGGAGTACTGGGTCCAGTTCTGGGCTTCCAGGGTCAAGAAGGACAGGGAACTGCTGGAGAGGGGACAGTGAAGGGCTCTGAAGGTGATCAGGGGGCTGGAGCATCTTTCTTATGAGGGAGTTGGGTCCCTTTAGCCTGGAGAAGAGCAGACTGAGGGGAGATCTCATCAGTGCTGTGAAATATTTAAAGGGAGGGGGCCGGGAGGAGGGGGCCAGGCTTTTCAGTGGTGCCCAGTGACAGGACAAGAGGGAACGGGCACAAACTTGACCATGGGAAGTTCCACCTGAACATGCGGAGCAACTTCTTTCCTTTGAGGGTGGCAGAGCGCTGGCAGAGGCTGCCCAGAGAGGTGGTGGAGTCTCCGACTCTGGAGACATTCCCAACCCACCTGGACGCCATCCTGTGCCACCTGCTCTGGGTCACCCTGCTCTGGCAGGGGGGTTGGACTAGGTGGTCTCCAGAGGTCCCTGCCAACTCCAGAGATTCTGTGAAAGGGGCTGAAGCTGCAGGCGGAGATGTGCTGTGGTGGCATGAAGGCCACCGTGCTTTCCCGTTCCCATCATGCAAATTCTATCTCCGAGGGCACCATGCAAAGCGCCGGTGCTGTGGGCTCTGGACCCCCCCCAGCAGTGCCACAGCAGCATCCCGGCATTCCTTAGGGGCACGGAAGCTTTGTGAGCTTCCCAAGCGCCTTTTCACTCCGTCTCTCGGGGGGTTGCCTGGCTCTCCCTGCCTCCGTGGCCCCTCTCACCTCTCCGGGAGCCAGGCTGGGTCGGCAGCTCCGGCGGGGATTTTGGGAGCGGGGAAGGTTTTATCACTGGCGACAGGGCGGGGAGTTCCCGGTCACGCTCCTCCAGCTTCCCATCCCGGAGCAGCCGGCAAAGGGAGGGGTGGGAAGATTAATAGGAGCCTCGTTTCCCGCTTGCGATTGCCGGAGCGGGCGTGGAGAGATTAAAAGCAGCAGTCCGGCGGCCGTTCGTATTCCTGGGCCAAGCTTTATTTCATGACCTTTTATTTCTCTGGATGCACCCCTTTTCCTGGCGCTGCCGTGAGTACCTGGAGCAGGGGGGAAAGGGGAGGGACGGGGGATGTTCCGCTGTGCCAGCCGCTGGCGACGCATCTCCGCCTCCCATTTGGTCGAGACACAGGAATCGAGGAAATTAATCTGCATGTCTGCTCGCTGTAAACAAATAAATAAAACCTGGAGGATTTTTCCCATCTGTTTCTATATGTTGTTGCTCTCACTATTATTCGTGTTGTGTTTTGTTGTTTGGGTGGGTTTTTGGTGGTGTTTTGATTTTTTTTTTGATTTTTTTTTTAAAGAATAAAAGTAGGGAAATGTCAGCTGTATTACAGCTTTGAAATATTTCCCACCAAATCCTCCGTCAAAAGACCCCCGGCAGAGGAACACCGCTCCGGCAACGTGATTTTTAGTCGCGTATTTGAAATCCCTCTGACAAATAATAACTGTATGCCACCGCAGCTCGGGGAACCAGACCGATGGTAGGGCCTAAACTGGGACGTCTGGCGTTGCGGAGCGAAGCGAGCGGTACAGGACCCGCCGAAAAGCCTGTCCGGAGGGGCTGGGGGAGAGGGTGGGCTCTGCCGGCACTGGGAGACTTTCCCCCAGCCTCTTGCTGCTTCCGAGGGAGTTAATGCAAACTCGCTGCTGGGGTTTAGGCAGGGTTTTCTATGCGCGTGTAATGAAATGCAGCATCCTGCTTGATTTTTTTTTTGATTTTTTTTTTTTCTCGTTGTAAGCCTTTTCTAGGCTTGGGAGGGTCAGAGAGCGCAGCGCGGGCTGGGGTCGGGCTGTGACTTTTTTTGCAGAGAGTATCATCCTGCCCCCTTTGCTCCAGTGTGAAGCTGCCCTTAGTTCATTAGATGTGTTAGGGCAAGTGCTGCTCTATTTCTGAGCCGCTCCAGGGGTCGGTTGCACACTCCCTGAAAGCAACTCAACGTTTGCTCAGCGCTCTTAACATCATCGAAAACTTCGGGAGTAACTGATTTCCTTTCCTTTTCTTGTGTTTCCTTAGAAACCTTGATGGATACGCGGACGGCGACAGCCGAGCTGGGCTGGACCGCCAACCCTCCTTCGGGGGTAAGTGCCACTTGAACCAGCCGCTCCGTACGCGATCTCGTGGGGTTGAGGCTGTTTATCCTAAAAAACGCGGATGGGGAGCTGGGGAGGTCGCCTGGGAGCGGTGATGGTCCATCAGGCTGACGTGGGGGCGGGCAGGGCATCGCTGTGCCCAGCGGCACGGCTGGTCCGAGGCTGAGCATCCCTTTCCTAAGCCATCCCGGGGGTCTCGGCGAAGGCGGAGCTTTTCTCCGTCCCCATGCTCTCTCCTGCCCTTGCCTGTCCTCCTCCCAGGTGAGGGGTCCGGCCCCGTCACCGCTCTCCATCCTCCTCCTCACGCCTTCCCTCTCCCCGTGCCAAAAGGCTTGTAATTAGGAAACATTAGCAGGCTCAAAACAGCTTTCATACCTGGAACATCATCCGTAATTGCACTCGGCAGTGCTCTTCCCTGGCTATTAATGTCACTTTTATGAAGTAATGAGGAACAAAACACCCTGAGGCACTTAAAACATCTTTTTTATATAATACGAGCCTTTGAGGAATGGAAGCATAAAATAACCTGACTCACATTCCCCTGTCAGAGAAAGTGAGAGAGGGAGCCGGAGGGGGGGAAAAGGAGCGGCGGTGGGAAGGGATGCGAGTTGATGGATGCGCGTTGCGGTGGGACAGGCAGCCCGGCACGCAGGGATGGGTACGGCAGCGGGGTCCCTTCGCGGCGCCTCCAGGATGTGGCACGGAAGGGGGAAGGATGCCAGCCCATGTCTTCGCTAGGGTGTGACTGGCTTGGCCCCGGGGGGCTTCAAAAGAAATGAGGTTGCACGCCGTCGCCAAAGCTGAACCGCGCGCGAAATCCTCTCCAGGCGCAGACGGAGGCCCTTGAATTGCTTTGGAAAAAAATCTGGCCCTGGAGAAAGCACTGGCAAAATGCAGGGTGGCCCCACCGCCGCGCACAGGTGATGGAGATGGGATATAAATGGCTGCCTGCCGCTGCTCTCCCTGAAAGCCTGTGTGAGACGGGTGAGGAGCTGGCGTCGTACGGCACGGTGGTCTTGCCCTCTGCGGAGCGGCGCAGCGAAGCCTCTCCCAAGCCTGCATCCCTCCGTGCATCCCGGCTCCTGGTCTCCGGCCCTGCCTCCCATCACCTGAGCCTCCCTGCGTGGCGGTCTGGCGTTAATCCTCTGTCTCTTGCTCCTCTGAGGGGTACTGCCGAGTCTTCTCCCTTGACAGGACAGTGTGTAAGAACTTGCACAAAGTATTGTAAAATACAGTTTAAAAACCAGAGGGTCAGTCCGCAGCGTGTGTGGGAGAACGTGACCTCCCTCGCGAAGTCCCCTAGCTGGTGGCCTGGGCTTTTTTCACTAGCGCCAGGCATTTGGAGCATCCTAAAGTGTATTTGGGACTCCTGGAATAAAGCCCCCTGTAGGTATCGTGTCCCAGCCGAGGCAGGTTTTGGAGTAGATTGGACATCAGTTGAAAAGAAGCAATGTCTCCATCTCACTCCAGACATGCAGTAGTCTTTACAAGCTGCCTGGTTACACCACTGGGTTTCTCCCGTCACATCCAATATTTGGCAGCGGTTTTGTGCTGCTTCTTGGCTGGCCTGGTGGTAATGGCCAATATTGGGGTGAGTTGTCTGGAGTGCGGGTGCCAGGGAGGGTTCGCAGACCGTGACCCGTCCAAGCAGCGTGGCGTGGAGATGCCAAGATACACGTGGGGGGGTTTCTGCTTGCGTTGGAGTTGACCAAGACCCCAAATTTAGTTGGTCTTTTCTTGTTTTCACCCTTCAGTTCCCAAAAGGAGCCACCCTAGGGCTGTGCTGTTTCGTTTTCCGCCCCAACTGCTGAAAGCTGGGGTAAGAAACCAAAAAGCTTCCCCTCTGCCCTGCCTTCCTCCATCCAAAAAACGAAAGTGTGCCAGCAGCCTTGCCTTGGGGCTTAGCAGCAAACCGTAGTGTTGTAGGAACGAGCGAAGAAGAGAGGAACCGCAGAGGGAAGCAGAGAAGCAAGAGGGAGAAGAGCAGCAGCCAGCTATAAATCATAGAATCATGGAATGGTTTAGGTGGGAAGGGACCTTAAAGCCCAGCCAGTGCCACCCCCCTGCCCTGGGCAGGGACACCTCCCACTCGCCCAGGTTACTCCAAGCCCCGTCCAACCTGGCCTTGAACCTCCAGGGATGGGGCAGCCACAGCTTCTCTGGGCAACCCCGGCCAGGGGCTCACCACCCTCAGAGTGAAAAGGGAAAACGGGACCTTCCCTCTCCTTGGGGCAGGAGGGAGGTGACAGGAGGGTGGGAGAGGGACTCCCGGCTGCTGCTGGGGCATCAGCTCCTTCTCTGGGACTCCTCTCTTCTCTCCTGAGGCTGGAAGCAGAGGAATTTGATGAGGCACCTCTCCCGACCTTGGGATTGCCATCGGCATGGGCTCTGTGCAGGCTTTGGATGGTGGCATCATCCCATGGTGTCCACTCAGGATGCTTTTGAGAGTGACCCGTCCCTCAGGCTTGCAGATGCACCGTGGGGCTGGGGGGGGGACTGTGGACACTAACGGCAGGGTACAGACGCCAGCCGGGCAGCAGGGGTGCTCTGGTCCCTGGGGACTGGCTCTGGTGGGAATAGGGTTGTCCTTCTCCTGTCCCTGATGGACGTGCTTGAAATCTCAGCGGAGATGGAGAACGTTGTCTTAATCCCCAGCTCCCTGTGAATTATTTAGCAGGGAACAGGCTGCCCAAGGCAGTGGTGGAATCTCCATCCCTGGAGGTATTTAAAAGCCGGGCAGACGTGGTGCAGAGGGACATGGGTTAGGGGTGGTTTTGGCGGTGGAGGTTTATGGTTGGACTCGATGATCTCGAAGGTCTCTTCCAACCCGAGTGATTCTGTGATTCTGTCTCATCAAAGTCATGCGCTGGTCGCTGTGAGAGCATCGGTGGAACGCTCAACTCAGGGGATCCCCAAGGAAGCGTTAGGATCCAGCCCCAAGCCCTGATGAGGGTGTTCCAAGCGGCGCTTCGTGTCGTTCCCAGCTACGGGCAGCCCCGTGTGCTGGGCGTCTGAACCGCGGTAGGGTCCGCTGGCAGGTTTTGGCTCTGAGTTTTGAGGCTCTATTTGCAACATCTCCCCCAAAAAAGGCAGCGAAGCACAGGAGGTGCTCGGTGGAAGGAGACACTGAGGGAGCCAGCGCCCTGGTGGGCACCGTGAATAAAAGGATGGTGGGTCAAGACCCCTCCCGTGCACCCGGATGGGGTGCAGGAGCCAGCGGGTGGGATGAAGAGGAGGATTCCCGCAGCAAAGGCGGCGGGGCCAACGTTCCGCCGGCGGGCGAGCGCTGGAGGAGAGCTCCTTGTCTGGCGTTAATTGGATGGCGGGGCTGTAATTGGGGACGGGAAACAATGCCAACCGGTGTGAAAAGATGCCTGGGAATGAGAGGGCGTTGAATCCCTGCGTCTTGGCCGGGGTGGAGAGGGGTTTCTGTGGCGTGGGATGAGAAGGGAAGAGCGCTCGGCTGGATGCGTGAGGTTTTTCTTGCGGATTTGGTAAACAGCGCTTAACGACGGCGTGCAACCTTGAGCTGTGATCTCTGCTTAAGCTTTGCAGAGCCGAGTAGGTGGGACCCGGGAGCAAACGCTCCGCTGTCGGCAGCGTGCAGAGAACACCGCTTAGAAAACAAAATGCAGACCTGGGTTATTTTTATTTATTTATTTATTTTTTATTTTTTTTTACATCAGGGCTGCGGTTTAGACGAAGGGGGGAAGCTCAGGGAGCAGGCGAGGGAGCGTGGTGGTTTAATGGAAAATGGAAAGAGGGCAAAACCCGTGCGGTTTGTGAGGCACCACGGGGTTGGCTGCGGTGCCTCGGCTCGTGGGGAAGCCGCGCCGCTACGGGGCGGGTTTGGTGTCACCCCTTTGCCGTTGTGCCCCCGCGGAAGCGCGGGAGCACTGCTGTTGCCTCGCTCCTGGAAATTATGCATGATATTCCGAGTGCTGCTTAAAGATTGCCATATGAATAATGCTGTTATGAGGAGACTGTAAACATGGATTAGTTAAAATGAATGGATTATGAGGTTGTAAATCTGTCTGTAGGACTCTAATGCCATCATAGACTATTCACAGTTTGCCTCTGTCCCTTAATTGAAATTGTAGCCTGGATTATATTAATGCCCTTCCATAAATCGAATTGCAAATCTATATTCTCTCTCTCCGCAGCGGTAATGTTTTATTTAGTTAGTTTTCTCTGCCGGGGGGAGGGAATGCTCCCATCGTGCCGAGAGCCTGGGGTCAGGCTGGCTCTCCAGCCCGCGTGCTGGCTTGGGCTTTAATGATGCTGCAGCCCCACGTGCCGCTTCCCCGCCTGCCTCCGGGTGCCTGGAACACCTTTCTTCCCCTTTTTATCCCCTCCCAGGGTAGCTAAGGCAGTTGCCTGCTTGGAAGAGGGTGTTTTAGCATCAGCTGGGAGCGATGGGGAGAGAGAGTGGGCGTGCAGGGGCGAGAGGGTGAGGATTTCTTCTGGTGCTGGCCAGGGTGGTGTTTCTGCACGTGCATCGCGTCTTGCGTGCACGACTGCACTCCTGGTCCCCTCATTGGGACTTTGGGACGCTCCTTTCAGCCCAACCCTGCTTTGGGCAGGGTGAGCGGTCCCTCTGTCACCCTCTCACGGCCTCTTTCCCTTCTCCTTTCTGCAGTGGGAAGAAGTCAGTGGCTACGACGAAAACCTCAACACCATCCGTACCTACCAGGTGTGCAACGTCTTCGAGCCCAACCAGAACAACTGGCTCCTCACCACGTTCATCAACCGGCGTGGAGCTCACCGCATCTACACCGAGATGCGCTTCACTGTGCGGGACTGCAGCAGCCTCCCCAACGTGCCAGGCTCCTGCAAGGAGACCTTCAACCTCTACTACTACGAGACAGACTCTGTCATTGCCACCAAGAAGTCCGCCTTCTGGACGGAGGCACCCTACCTCAAAGTGGACACCATTGCTGCTGACGAGAGCTTCTCCCAGGTGGACTTTGGCGGCAGGTTGATGAAGGTGAACACAGAAGTGAGAAGTTTCGGGCCCCTGACCCGCAACGGCTTTTACCTGGCTTTCCAGGACTACGGGGCTTGTATGTCTCTGCTGTCCGTCAGGGTCTTCTTCAAGAAGTGCCCTAGCGTGGTGCAGAACTTCGCCATCTTCCCAGAGACGATGACGGGAGCGGAGAGCACCTCTCTGGTGACTGCCCGCGGCACCTGCATCCCCAACGCCGAGGAGGTGGATGTGCCCATCAAACTCTACTGCAACGGGGACGGGGAGTGGATGGTCCCCATCGGCCGCTGCACGTGCAAGGCTGGTTACGAGCCAGAGAACAACGTGGCTTGCAAAGGTAAGGTTGGCCTTGGGTAACGCGGCGCTTTTATTGGTTTTAAGCTCTGCGTGGCAAAATGCGCGTCGCCAAACACGCTGTTTTGGGCCAGGTGTGTTGTGACGTTGGCTCTGCACCCTTTTACCTGCCCCGAAGCACTTCAGCTCTGGGGACCGGGCAGAGATTTGGGAGCAGTGGTCCACCTGCGGCGTCTTGGGGCGCTCCGCTCAGCGGCCAAACTGGGCGAGCCGCGTGGCGGGGACGTGGGTGCCGGCGCGGCCACCACCGGGAGGCTGCTGGAGGCCGCCTCTGTGATCTGCTGCCTTCAAAGTGCCGCGCGGGCCGGCGCTTGCCGGCTGAGCCGCTTTTATCTGCCTCGTTATTTCCCCAGCAAAGCTGCGGGAGCCGGGCGGCCGCCGTCAGGCCCGACTGCAGCGAAGCTGCTCTGATTCTCGGCATTAA
>VZSF01000757.1:277122-294061 GCA_013398295.1 Chionis minor | reverse complement strand
TTTTTTTTTTTTTTTTTTTTTTTTTGCCGGTTTTTTGGGTTCCCCCAGCCACGCCACCGGCGTGCTGCTACCTGCTGGAGTCCTCCGCAGCACGGGATTATAAATATGGAAATAGCGCTGGCTGCTTTTCATCTCCTTTCGCTGTTCTGATGACTATTTCCCATATATCGTTGGAGGATTTTTTTGAAATTTTTTTTCTTCTACTAGCTTTACTCGCTGTCCTTTCCTTCTCCTCTCCCAAATTAAGGTATTGTTTTTGTACGCTGCTTGGAAGGAGGGAAGAGGTGGGGGCTTTTTGTATGAGAAGCTAACCCCTTTCATTGGTGCTTTCCAAAGAGCTTCTAGAAGGTGGGCCACCACCAAGTCAAGAGAAGGGTTGGGAAGCAAGAAAAGGTCACAGGCTGGTGTCAGAGTGCTTTAGGGTTGGTTTTGAGGGGAAGAAGTCTGGGAAGAGGTCTGATTAGGACCTCTTTTGGTGCAGGTGGCAGCACGTGTAGTACCAGGTTTGGCTGTGATGCTCCTTGGGTTGCCCACTATGGTGTTTCTTCTCCACCTGTAACTCTGCATATACGAAACCTGGCAAAGCTGGAATTCAAGCTACGGAGAAACTTGTTTATTCATTTGCTTTAAATCTGGGAACTTGCGTAGGTTTTCACCGTGAACAACCTCATTCCTGCCTGGCCAAGGTGGGGACAGCAATTCCTTCCCGTGCCAGGGCTTCCCACAAGTGGGAAACCACCAGAGTCCGTGCGCTCACCCGTCGCTTTCACATCCAGCGGCATCGCTGGCGGATTCCTTTGAGTTTCGCCATTGACCCTGAACGTGGTGGTGTTCCCTGCAGGAGATGGTCTATTCCTGTGAGGAGCTGGAGCGTTCCGTTGGAGGGAGGGCTCTTTGCAAAGCGGCGTGTTTCTGGCGAGACGTTCCTCTGCTATTGAATAAACAAACAGCAAGCGCACATGGCTGTGTGGCAAAATGACATTTTCTCATCATGGAAAAATAAATACTAATTTTAGCTGAAGACTGGAATTGGGAAACCGCGTCATTTTGCCAGAAATGTAGGAAAACGATGGGAGTGTAGAACCGCTGCAGGTTTTGGTGGTGTTGACCTTTCTATCTGCTGCCAGCTGGAGGAGTGGAGGAGGTTTGAGGTTTTAAGCATCTCTAGCCCCCTGGCAAGAGCGCGCTGCACTGACCCAGCACTCACAGCTTGGGGCAAGGATGGAGCATGCCGGCAGGATGTGAGAGGCACGGGAGCAAACCTGCTCGGGCCGGGCATTAGACCCATCTCCGTGGCTTTCTTTGTTTCCTTTTCTCCTGCAAACCCCAAAGTTGAGGATCCCAGGCAGGTCTACGGGGGTAGAAATGTCTTTTGTGGATCAGCCAGCAGCATTTGTTTCTCTGAAAAGCACCGAAGTACGCTGCGGGTGAGGACCAAGCGGGTGGTTAGATGGCACCAAGCACATGTGTGAGGACAGAACCATCCTTTTTGCTGACCCCGTGAGCATAGTTGGGCGTTGGTACAACGCTGTCTCCATAGCAGAGCTCTGATTCCTCCCGTTTCCCAGTCCTGTGGGAGTATTTCCCAGTTTATGTGTCAGGAGGATGGACAAAAGGCTGGGATTGTGCCTGGGACCTGTGCGTTTGAAGGTCCTGCTCAATGCTGGTGAGGAACCTAAAACTGATAAACCCACCAGCCTCTCCTGGGAGTTCACTAAAACCAGTCTTGAGCCGGGGCTTAGATTAGGGCTGATGGAAAATTAACTGTGTCTGAGTAAAAATCTGAGCTTGGGTTGGGCTCTGGCTTCTTGGTAACTCGTGTGCAGCCTTTGGCCATCAAACTCCTCCTTGTATCCCCATGGACGCTGGAGACCATGAGGGAAGACCTGAACCCACTGCTGCTCTTCCCAAAAGTTGTCGGGCAGGAGGTGGCACATCGCAAGCTTGAGAAATGATAATTTCTTGGTTTTCCATTTGTCTCCGTGCTCTCGAAGGGGTTGTTTTCCCTCGCCTCGTTCACCTGCTGGGTTTGCCTGGCAGGGACGCTGCCGGGATGGCACCCTGGCTCCCGGGAGGCACACGCTCCTGACATCTGCTCAAAAGCCTTCCTCAACCTGAGATGAGCCACTTGAACAAGCCTGGGGGAATTGTCACCAAGGAGAGGGGAAAAAAAAAAATAATAATGGGGGGGTGGGGGAAAATCCCTTGGTATTTTAAGGCTGAGAAAATAGGCTTAATTCCGCAGTGGTGGGGGAGAAAAGAAAAATGGGGTTGAATTGTTTAGCTCCCCCAGCCCTCTCTCATCCCTCCCACCCCTGGGATGGAGGCCGTGCCTATCACCGGGCTATTAGACCGGAGCGGTTTCGTGCTGACAGCGGAGCCGGGGGTCGCTGAGGGATTCATTAATACCGGCTTTTATCGGCACTTAGCTGCTCGCGGGAAGGCACAGGCAGAGCGCAATCTTCAGCGGGGGCATTTTGAGTCCCGAAGAGATTATCGTCGTGTTTTAAGGTCGGAGTGATGGGGGAAGGGGGCGGGGGGGTGTCATTACCACCCCAACGCTAAGACGACGCTGGGAGGGAGGGAGATTTTCTTTACCGATCTACCCTGTTATTTGTTTCCGCCCCGGGCAGGTTGGGGTTTGGCACTACAGCCCTCCTGGCTGGTGCGAAGGCGCTGTAGCTCTCGGCACGCCGTGCCCGGAAGCCTGGTGGGATTGCCTCCCTCATCCTCTTCGGCACCTCGTGGCCGGGAGAGCTGTGGGTCAATGCGAAATGGAGGCCGTTATTGAATCCGAAATGAATAATTCATTTGGTGCCATAGCCCACGCTCCGTTCGGGTTGATATTAAACCCATTCGTCTTGCTCTGCCCCGTCCCTCCGCTTTGCTTTATGGCTTCCTTGCCTGGTCAAGGTGCAATGCATCATGCTGGGGAGGAGGTAGGAGGAAAAGTGGAAGCGGGGATGGCTGGGAGGTTGGGGAAATCCTTGGAGACCTTGGATGAACATGCCGGGTGGATTTTGCCTGTTGTCTTTGAGGAAGATTGTTAAACCCTTCCTCTGCTGGTGTTTGACTCTGAAACCTAATGATAGCCAGGTAACACCCCACTAGAATGGCGGTAGTCGGGGGTCTCTAGGCTTTTATCCCTCTTGACGCTGAGGATGGGGCACTGGATTTTTGTCTGCTGGAATCACACCGACTTCTCTCTGACCTTCCCAATACCAGGCAATAACTCGGTCGCGCAGAGAAGCCGGCGAAGGAAAAAGTCTGGGTCTAAAGCAGCCTCGTGCTGAATTTTCACTTTGCATTTATGAGCCTGGGGAGAAGGGGTAAGAGAGCGGTCCTGCTGCTTCCCGGGCTTGTCTCGCTTTCGATTTTCCCTTCCCTGGCAAATTCCTGTTGTAACGTGGCCGGGAGCCTCCGGCCCGCTACGGCTCGGGATAACGAACCGACCTGCTTGCTCACAACAGCTGGAAACCTGAGCTAGCAGGGGTGGAAAAATTTAAAAAAAAAAAACCACAAAACAAACAACACACCACAAAATAAGACCAAAGCTGTGATGCAGAGGCTGCTCCTTTAGCATCCTTGTGTCCTGGCTCCAGGCAGCGGATCCCCATCCGCATCCGGGTCCCCCAGTCCTTCTTCTTTGGCTGCCGACGGATGCGCCGGGCTGTGCCGAAGCTGCGCCTGGAATTTATTTTGGCCTCCTTCATCCCTTTGGTTTCTTTGTCTCCTTTCTCCGCTTGTCCTTCCCTCCTGCCTTGTGCGTGGAGGGGCTGGATTTGGGAAACGGGTCCCACCAGTTGAATGTCAAGGAGCGAGCGGCCCTGTGCCGGTCCCCGCTGTTTATCCTCCCCTCCCGCCGAGCAGCCCGGGCGAGAATTATTGATTTCCTCTATTTATCCATCACGGAAGGCTGGAAGCAATCGCAGTGCGCGGGCGTTACAAAGGGATTATTTTTTTAAGAGTAATTACGGATGTTTTGTAATTGATGGTAGAATAATTTGCTAGCCCTTAAAAGAAGGAAAACGTCGAGGTTTCCCAAGCAAATTATTGCTCGTGCTGAGAACTGGGGTTTTTTGGTCTCTTTGCCTGCTGTTTCCCCATGCTGTGCTCTGACCCGCTGCCCCTGGGCTGTGTTGGGGCACCCAGGAGGGGTTTTCCCTCTAAAACAGGAGTGGAAAACTCAAGAGGTAAAAAAGAAGGCGCTTGCCCGGCCCCTCTCTCCTTCTCCCTGCCCTTGGATTTGGTTTAGCGGAGCCACGGCTTCCCAGCTTGCTTGGGATGCGCATTCCTCTCCCCATCCCCGGTTTGGTGGCAGCGGTGGCGCGGGTTGGCCGGTGGAGGGGTGCTCCGCTGTCCCCCGGGATGCGATGGCACCCAGCCCTCTCCCAGTCCTCCCAGTGCCTGGCGGGGCTGGCAGCATCCTGGAGCAGCGGGGGGGCGTTGAGGGCTGGGGCGCCCACAGAGACCCCTTGAATAATTGGGCTTAAAAGCCATCAGAGCTTCCTCGAGCTCTTTCCTGGGCTGAGCAGGCTGAGGTCAGCCAGGTTGTTCCGTCTTTTCCCTCTCGATCCGCAGCCGTGGATACAGGGCGGATGCAGGGACGGGAATGTCTGCACGGGAGCCGCTGCAGCTGATGCTCAGGGTGCTTTGGGGTGGATTTGCAGGGAAAATGGTTCTCTGCGGGTTTGGAAGTAGGATTTTTAAGTTTTTCTGCAGTTTAGTGTCCCCAGAAGGGGGTGGCCGGGCAGCGTGCCGGCGTGCCAGGTCTCCTCCTCCCCGTGCGGGGCTGTATCCCTGCTCCGGCGGGGCTGGGGTGCCTGGCACACACTAACCACCGAAAAAGCTGCTTTTAGACCAAAGCGAGAGCATCCACGCTGCCGGGGTGCCTTCCGCCCCGAACAGCAGTGAGGACATCCTGAGGGTGTTTTATTCCAGGTTTAGCCAAGCCAAAAAACTCCTGACCGCTCAAAAATACGCCTTTTCCTCTTTTTTTTTTTCTTTTTTTTTTTTGGCTTCACAATGTCAAGTTTCCTGTCCCCACTCCCATCCTGCGTCAGCCCAAGCAGCCTGTGCTGCGCTGGGGAAGTGGCAGCTCTCCCAGTTTTTCCCGAACGAAGGCGATGATGCCAGAGGGAGGGAGGGATGGATGGATGGATGGATGGAGGGATGCTCCCCTTTGTTGCGGGGGCTTTGCCTTCGCCTGGCAGCCATCTCCCAGCTTCCACCGCTGGGTGGAACAGGCAGCCCAGTTTTACCACGGCTGTGCTGCGGAGGAGAAAGCGTTTTGAATCCCCGCGTCTCCCAAAAAAAAAAAAAAAAAAAAAAAAAAAAAAAAAAAAAAAAAAAAAAAAAAAAAAAAAAAAAAAAAAAAAGGGGGGAAAAAAAAGTGTGATTTTCCTCAAATTACGCCTTAATGAAGGCATCCATTAACCTCCGTAATAATTTTGCAAGGAAAATGTCCAGGAAAACCTTGTTAAATTTTTTTTCTAATGAGTGTGATGGGTTTTAATGGAAATCTTAATTAGCTGTTATTAGCCAGAATGTTCCTCTGGTGGATTCGGGCCCTTTTCTCTCCCCCGGCGCAGGGATGGGGAAGGACCGTGTGTCCCGGCTGCTGCCGGCGGGGAGGCTCGGGCACCGCTCTCCCGCTCTGTCCCCCAAATCCTGAGTGGGGTCTGCCAGGTCGGGGGGCCTCATCCCTGCCATCCGGCCTGCTCCAAGGGAGAAATGAAGGAGGAAGCTTGGAAAACACCCCGGGGAAGGGATGAGCAGCGGGGCTGGGGCAACACTTGGCCTCGGCGGGACCGACGAGCAGCCCCCGAGCTGTGATGTAGAGCTTTATTTTTCTGCATATCACTTCTTTTTTCCCCTCCTCAAATTGTATCGTGGGCCGTTTATGTATTTCCCCTCCCCATAATGAGAACTTTTGAGTGTTATATTGATTCCGGTTTTAAAAGAGGAAGAAAACTCCCCGCTTAATTTTTTTTTTTCTTTTTTTTCTCCCCTCGCAAGGGTCTTTTCATGAGCCTGTTTACAAACGGGGGCATAAATCTCCTTCTGAACCCTCAGCTCGTTAATGGTCCATCTAGGAAACGTCACGTGGTAGCTGAAGCGCTTGGAGAAACTCATCTTTTTTGGGATATTGGGGTGCAAAGCTCCGTGTGCTCTCGCGGGGGCTGCCGGGGGCACGGATCCCTGAGCATCCTCACCCCGGCAGGGCTGCAAAACCCTCCCGGCTTTCCTAACCTCATCCACGACCACCAGCCCGGGAGACCCGGCTGCCAGCCCACCGGCATTGTGTCAAAGGCCCTTTGCTCTCTCACCGGAGCGGGGATTGTTCTCCGGGACAATGGGAGAGCCGTGAGGAAGCGCAGGATCCGGCCCACATCCGGCGCCCGCATTGTTCCCACCCTTGTTTGCAAGTGGCCAACACCTGGCAAACCCAGTGACTCAGCCTGGGGAGCTCTAAAGCCTTTCTATAACTTTTTCCTTTTTGGCTTTGGGGTGTTTTTTTATTTTATTTTTTAAGTCACGAGAGAGCTCCTTTGGGAACGGCTTTGGCCGGCGCCGTTTTGCTGCTGTTTGCTTCCAAGGGATGGGAATCTTGCCCATGTTCGGGGCTGCGCCGCATCGCACGGCCCATGGCGAGCTCTTCGGGAGCCAACATCTCTCCCAGCTAGCTAGTAATAATAAATTAAATTTTTATTTTTTTTAACCCCAGCTGGCTAGTAATAATAATAAAATGGATTTTTTTCCCCCCCTGCCAAGCCATGAGATAACTTGTTGGCACTCCGCTGCGCAGGGCATCGTTTGGGAGCCGTGCCCTGGGGTTGCGGTCAGGCTTTGCAGGTCTCCTGCAGCCTCTGGTCGGGAATACGGGCCTCCGCCGATCGCCTTTCCGTGTAAATCCCCTCGCCTTGCATTCCCGTGGGCGTCGGAGGAGTTTTGCGTGGGTGGGATCTGCCAGCCGGGGCCTGGGGCACCGCAGGTCCCTGTGGAGGAGGGATGGAGCCCACCAGGGCGACGAAAAAAGAAAATTAAGCGGCGCAGATGGCTGAGGTTTTAATTTTCTACCCTCTCCAAAACCCCGGCATAGCCGGGTTGTTCTGCGCCCGGACGGTGACAAATGGAGCGTAGTGCCGTGGGTGTTAGCGCCGAGTGTTTTAAGAGCGGTCATTTGTCACGCCCCGGTGGTGTCTTGTATCTTGGAGGATGCGTGGAGAGCAGGAGCCGCGGTGATTAAATCAAAGCCTTGCTCACGCACTTCAGCAGGGCTTCGGAGGAGGGCTTCGGAGCCATGGGAAAACCCATCCGTCTTCAGCCGGATGAGCCAAGAAATGCTCCCCGCCGTGTTTCGCGGAGTGTCAGACCAGACGAAATACTCGCTCGTGGGCACCTCAAATTAAGATGTGCAAACCCGCGCAAGGAGGGAATTGCCGTTCCCCCCCAGCTGGGGGCTCCCAGGGGAGCCTCACCCAGCGAGCAGCAACTGGAAAAAAATGTAAATTAATGGTGCGGGGTGGAACCGCGCCGCTTGGTTTTCATGTTAAGCCTGGGACTCGCCTGCTTGTGGGATATTTGTCGTATGAAGGTGGTTTTTAGGGAGGAGGGTGCTTGCAGGCTGGTGGTAGGAGCTGGTAACCTCGGTGCGGCCGCATCCCGCACGGGCACCACGGGGCTCCTGGCAGCAGCACCCCGGGAGCAGGGAGCGCTGCCCCTCATCCCCATCTTATCTCATCCCTCCCTGGAGCCTCTCCGGCACGACGCTCCGGGTGGTGCAGGCGAAGCTTCGCCACCTCCTTGCTTTTTTGGGGGCGAGGGTTGTGAACTCTGGGCTGTGCTGGGGGCAGAGGGCTCTGGCCTCCACTCTGGTTTCTGGGCTTTGCTGCCTAAATTTTGTCTGTAAAAGCAGAGGTGTCCTGGGGAACACCAAAGGAATTGGGAATTGAATTTCCACCCTAGCTTGACCCGCTTTCCTCTGCTTGGTCTGCTGCCCAGAGGGTCAATTGCTTGTGAGGTGAGACTTGATATCAACTTTTTTTTATCTGATTTTTTTAAAATTAATTACCTATCTGCATCCAGGCGTGATGTCACCGAGGCCTTTAAAACCAATTGCTCGATAAACCTGCCCTGGATGTAGCTCTGGGATGGGTTGAAGCATGCCGGTGTGCGCGTCCCCACCGTGGCACGGAGGGAGCTGGTTTCCTCCTCGGGAGCAGGGAATTTGTTTGAGCGCTTGAACTGGTTCTGGGCATGGCAAAAATGCTTCTCTGCCTGTCTGGGTGCTGCCAGGGACCGTCATCTTCTGGCTAAACCCAAATCTCTCCCTTTTTTGCCACAGGCATCTGTTTAAGCACGCCGGGTGAGCGGGGCTGGCGCTTCCCCGCTGGGATGAGGGCGTCAGGGTGAGACCTGGAGCTATCGCAGACCTCCTGTCTCCACATCCGATCTGCTCACGAGCTCTTAATCACATATTATTATTTAAGACAACTTATTCTTAGAGAGCCTAAGGTGCAAATTATGTTTCACAGCTGAGAAAAGCTTCCAGAGCTGCCTACGTACAGTAAATCCCCACAATCTGGGGTGGCTTTGACTTACGCGTAGCAGATGTTGAGGATGGAGGACACTATTACTTTTTCCCCGCTTGTTGTTGCTGTTGGTGTGGGGCGTGGGTAGAGAATTTGGCAGGGAGAAGCTGGCTGTGCTCAGAGGTGGGGTTAGTGGGTGTTGTCCCACCCTGCAGCCTTGGGCACCTCTCCTGTCCCCAGTGGTGGCACCAACGTGGACAGTGCCCATGTGTTCCTGCCCTTTGCAGAAGATCCTTTCCCCGGCTGGGAGCTTTTGAGCAGGTTGCCTGTCTCTTTGCTACAGGATAGGGATGAGCCAGTGCAGGAATCGTAGGACGGTTCGGGTTGGAAGGGACCTTCAGAGATCATCCTGTCCAACCCCCCGCCACGGGCAAGGACATCTTTCATTAGTTCAGGTTGCTCAAAGCCCCCATACGACTTGACCTTGAGCACTTCCACATCTGCGATGGGCCATCCACAACTTCTCTGGGCAAGTGTCTCACCACCCTCATTGTAGAAAAGTTCTTCCTCACGTCCAGCCTAAACCTACCCTCTTTTGGTTTAAAACCATTCCGTGTGTTGTGTCACTACAGGCCTCGGTCAGAAGTGTCTCTCTGTCTTTCTTATAAGCCCCCTTTATATATTGAAAGGCCACAATAAGGTCTCCCCGGAGCCTTCTCTTCTCCAGGCTGAACAACCCCAACTTTCTCCATACCAGAGGGGCTCCAGCCCTGCCAGCATCTTTGTGGCCTCCTCTGGTCCTGCTCCACCAGCTCCATGTCCTTCTGCTGCTGGGACCCCCGGAGCTGGAGGCAGTATTCCAGGTGGGGTCTCCCCCGCGCAGAGCAGAGGGGCAGAATCCCACCTCCGGCCCTGCTGCCCCCGCTGTGGGGATGCAGCCCAGGATGCGGGTGGCCTTCTGGGCTGACAGCCCACATTGCCAACTCACGGCCAATCTTTCGTCCACCGGTCCAGCAAGTCCTTCTCAGCAGGGCTGCTCCTCAGCCCATCCATACCCCAGTCCGTACTGATACTGGAGATCGCTTCGACCCAGGTACAGAACCCTGCACTTGGCCTTGTTGAACTTTGAGGTTCACGTGGCCCCACTGTTCAGGCTTGTCAAGGTCCCTCTGGGTGGCATCGCTTCCTTCTAGCGAATCACCTCCACCGCTCAGCTTGGTGTCATCTGCAAACTTGCTGAGGGAGCACTCCGTCCTGTTATGCTGTTGATGAAGAGACTGAATTCTACTGGTCCCAGTATGGATCCTTGAGGGACAACACTTGCTACTGGTTTCCACTTGGACATTGAGCTGTTGGAAAGCTGCTTGCTCCAGCTCCATCTTGCTTGTCAGCGAGCTGCCGAGGATGAGCTACTGTAGCTTTTCATCCTCACGCTTCAGCCTGGAAACTGCTTGGAGACGCTCCTCACTCTGTCCAGCAACGCTCGCAACCAGCAACAACCTGATGATAGCTGTACTGGAGCCGAGTTGTGTCCAGTTACCACGACCTGTTGTCTGCTTTGAATTCTCCTCCTAAGTCTGTGCAGGCTGGTTGGTTTGTGCCACTCAACCCCAGTGGCTGCCGAGGCAGCTCTGGTGCGTGGGGATCTCCAAAACACCAACACGTCCACTGTGGGATGAACATCATCTCCATCTCCTCCCTTTGCTCTTGATCCACAAGCCAGGCTCTGCCCTTGGGACCGAGCATCTTTTGCAAGCCAGCCTCGTGCAGGAAGGAGAGGGTGGAAATTTGGCCCCGGCCACCTTTTCCATCAGTGGGTGCGATGCTGCAGGAGAACCCTAAGGGGTGAGGGACATGGAAGGGGATCCAACTGTTTGGTCTTCCTCATGGTCCCCTCTCCTCTGCCCCTGGCAATGCAGCAATGTGCTGCCCAAGGAGCCTACAGGTTATTTTCGCTTCCCTTTCTTCCCTTGCCTTCCTATTTCTATCTGGTAGTGGAGCCCACGTGCCACAAAATCCCTTTCTTTTTTTCCCAAGGTATTTCTTTTGTAGGGAACCCTGTTGGCCATCGTGGTACCTGGTGGCAGCTGGGCTCGACTGCCAGCAGGTTGGGATGCTCCCGGGACTGGTTCTCCTGCCAGCTGGAGCGGGGGGTCGGGAGGAGTTTTTAAGCTCAACCATGTGTGAGGAGAGGGGAAATTTGGAAGGAATGTCAAAATTTCCATGGTCCCCTGTGTTTTCCCATGCTGTTAACATTTTGGGGGTGTTGGAAAGTTGGGATGAAGGCGGCGAGGTGGAGACTCAGCCTGCAGCTTACTGGGAAAAGGTGCTTGGAAGTGAGCGGTTTGGACTGGGAAAATTACAAGAACAGAGCAGAGAAGGGAGAGTGGGGATGAGGGTGAAATAAACGAGTGGAATGGAGACGGGTAGAATTTCCAGAAACTGCTTTTTTAGGTGTTTTCTGGCCGCAGGAGATTAGGGGTGATGAGAACCGCTCGGCAGGAGCAGGGCAAGTCCATGGCAGCGGCCACCGCTCAACCCCTTGTGGTGGGAAAGGAGGTGTTATTAAAAGCGAGAGAAATCTTACAAAATATATATAAAGCGCTGCTCGCGTATCGGAATACTAGTAAATGGCACCCGCCTGTGGGAAACACGGCTTGCGCCAAAAAATGCCACCCCCGGGGTGGGAAGGGAGCGCTTTGCTCACGCCTGTGTGGGATGATGGAGGCAGTTTCCCAGGGACCGGGACCGGCTGTGGGCAAGGACGTGTGAGGGCAGGAGCAGCCGGTGCCTCCAGTCCCCCGGTCGGTGCCGCGTCTCCCCTCTTCTCTCCGCGGCTGGGTAAGAAGGCGCCTTTCCTCCCAGGAATAGTAATTATGGCTGGTTCCGTTATAAATATTCATTAGGGGAGCTCTCTTAATTACTTTTCTAATTAATTCCATGCATGGGGCTCTTGGGGTGGAGGTGGGATGTGGGAGAGTGGTTGCGCCTTGGTTGGGACGTCCTCCCTTTTGCCGAATCCGTGTCCCCCCCTTGCTGAATCCGTCCCCCCCCTTGCTGAATCCATCCCTCCCCCTTGCTGAATCCATCCCTGGGCACGGTCCTTGAGCAATCAGTCAAACCACAGCCCCCGAGGCTCCTCTCTGCTGGGATGACGTGGCCCTGTTCCGTGATGGGACATCCCACCGCCCCAGTGCAACCCAAGGCACGATGTTCCTCCGGCGCCGCCGCAGGGACACAGGGACGCCGTGCGTCCGCGTGTCCCTGCCCGTGCCGGCATCCCCACGCCGGCACCATGGCTGAAGCTCTCCTCCAGCCCCATCGTGGGGGTGACTCATCCTCCGCGGCATCGGCGCTAACGAGGAACCACTTCAGACGTAATTAATAAGCACTTGATGTTCTCTAGATGGAGGGGATACTGCGTGGCGTGAGCTGGCGAGGGAGGAAAAGGTGCTTAATTAGTTCCTCTTAGGAACGGGAGATGCTTGCTTCCCAGCCAGGAGGGGTTTGCGCTTCGGGGAGCCTGGGGATGACGCTGCCCCCATTTCCCAGTTGGAAAAGGAGGTGGAGTAGCAGAGTGACACTGGTGGTTCCCAAAATCCCCAGGAGGGCTCTGCTGGTGGCGAAGTGAAGACGTGTCGTTTTCAGGGCGGGGGGTTAATTACAGCCCTTGCCAGCACCTCCGTACCTGGGGGGAAGAGCCACGCTCCGAGATCCACCATGAGTTTCCGTGGCAGCTGGCTTTCCTGCTCGTTAGGTGGCTCGATAGCCCAGGCGGGCGTTGAGGGGGGGAACGCGATGTGCCGGGTTAAGTGGTACAGGAAAGTATTGGCTCTTCCAGATGGCTTCCAGTCCGTGGCCATCGACTCCCGGCGTCTCGCATTGCTGCGGTTCACTCGGAACCGCAAATAGTCTCGCTCCGTGACTCCCGTATCGAGCCCAACGCCTGGGATGGGAGTAGAGCATCTTCTGGGTCTTGAGTTTTGGGGATGTGGGTCCTGGCCTGAGTCTTGATTCCCGTCCCTCCGCTTGTTTGCTCCAATCTGCTCGGGAGGGTCTTTGCTGGCGACGTTGCAGTGCTGGGGATGTGGGTGCTCGCCCGGGACGGGTCCTGCTGGTCCTGCACACTCCGCGTGGGCGCCTCAGCCCCATTCACCCGAGCTGGTTGGTGGGACGTGCCGCGGTGGGACCCCAGCGTCCCCGAGGTGGCACGGGGGCATCGCTCGCCATGGCGGCGCCGGCCGCCTTATCCTCAGCCTTAGTTACGTCGCCCTCGTTAAAACCCAGCGTGCTCCGGGCTGCCAGGGCTTCCCGGGATCCTGGTTCCAGCTGTGCCCGCCGTTACAACAGGGCACCCAGTTGTGAGAAACCACCCGGTTTGCTAAAACTGGGCGAAGCGGCGGGGCTGGGGGGGCTGGAGGTTGGGCAGGAGCAGCCTCCAAAACCCCTGGGCGGACCTGGGCGCTCCTGCCGTGCCGCTGGAGCGCCGGTGTTTCCCTGGCCGCTCTGCTCCCAGTGCCAGCCATCCCGTTCACCCGTTTTCTCCTTAAATTGGTTTTCATTGCCGGCGCGGGCTGGAATTCTCGGTCGGCTCCGCGGCTCTGGTTTTAATGGACAGCAGAGATGTAAATGCTCAATTAGCGCCAGTCGGGGCAGGGAAGCCTGGGAGCAGGGGGTTGGGCACCGCTGTCTATTTACTGGTAAATCAATCTCCCCTTTCCTTATATTGCATCCCCAGGGAGAGCCGTGCCCTGGCATTTAATTTGCGGCTACTATTCCGATCGCTCCCGGCCCCGCTGCCTGCGAGGGTTTGGGGCAGCTCAGCCCTGGCAGCGGGGCAGGCTGCGGCCACTAAATATGGTTTTAAAGAAGAGCGTAAGGAGGTTAAACAGCCTCAAATCATTGCCGAGAGCTTCGTCCCCCTTCATTTGTTGCCTCAGATTAATAAACTCGGGCGGCGTTAGGATGATGAGAGGCATCCGGCGCCGGTCACCGCTGTTGTCACCCCACCTGCGTACATGGATAAATTCTCTAGCGTTTGATCAAATTATTAGCGTTTGATCACTCCAAGTGGGTGCTTGGAGAGGCAGCGCCGGCCTCATCCTTCCCTCAGCCTCCCTCCTCTTCTCCATAGCAGCGTTTTCATTCCCAAAGGGGAAAGAGCTGAAACACTGGGGAGAAAGGGAAGTGGGCTGAGGACTGGAGGGTCTCCCTGGGCTGTGCTGGGTGCCCGCAGCTGCGTTTCACCCCAAATTCCGTGTGGGGAAGTGCTGGAGCGGAAGGTCAGGCAGCGTTACTTGGCTGGCAGGTTTCTGGAAGGGACGGCGTGAGGAAAGGGCAGCCTTTCCTTAAAGTGGGAACTTTAAAGTGGAGCAAAACCCAAGCAGGAGAAAAGTGGTTCGCAAAAGTGACCTTGAGGTTTTATTTCTCTTTCCCTGGGCTGTTTTGGAGGGCGAAGCGAGTTTTCCCTGCTCTGCGGCGAGCTGGCAGCCCCCCGGTGCCATCTGCCCAGGGCGTGCACGTTCTCCCATCTCATCCAGCAAACAGATCGGCGACAGGTTTTGGCTTTGGACCTTCAAAATCCCCCCAACCGTGAAAAACGGAGAAAACAAAGCCCGGGGCAGTGGTTAAATGGGCAAGCGCAGACCCCTTGGGAGGTCAGGTGGCACGTGGGAGCCAAAACTGGCTTTTTCCATGCCCTGCTCTGGGCTTAAATTCATTGTTTAGTGTCGTGACAGCGGCTGAACAGTCGGTGTTGAAGCTCTTCTGCATCCAGAGACCCTTAACTTCCCCAAGCCCGTTTTCCTGGAGGAAAAACGCCGCTTTTGGGTGAGCATCGGCTGCATTTTGCTTGCAGTGCCAGCGCCCATCTGTGAGCCCCTCGGTCCCCCCCCAGGGGGGGGCAAACCCTTGTGTGATGAGGGGTGGGATTTTGGGGAGAGGTGAACATGGATGCACCCTGGTGTCTCTAATTGGCCTTGTGCAGCTAACTACCCTGCAGGCACCTTGGAAATCCTGTCCCGCGCCTTCCCGCTTCCATTCATTTCTCCTCTAGGAGAAGAAGAGGGAGGAGAAACAAAAAAAAAAGAAAACACCCTGAGAAGGGGAAAAAATCACATTGAATTTTACTTTTCCTGCATGAATAAACCATGGCGGGCCAGGCGCAGAAGCCGCTGACTTTAATTTACATGTGTCCCAAGGCGGATCTTAAACCTATTCCTCCAGAGGTGAAGAGCTGGTTTAATTAACTGGCTGCGTAACGAGGAGCCGGGGCCACTTTCCTCCGCGTGCCAGGGAGAGATGCAGCCCGTCGCCTGCAGGATGCCAGCCCAGATGCTGGGAAGCTCATGTTTATCTCATGAGTTTCTGGCTATACGGCGCTGAAATACGGAAAGGAGGCGTCGAGGCGGGCGCTCTTTGCAATTAAGTTGGGCGAGCGCTCGGCCCCGGGGCGGGAGCGGCTCTGGCTGACCCGAAACGGCGAAAACGTGGACGGTTTGGCTGCAAAAATGGTGAGGTTTGCACCAAAAGGAGGTTTTCCCCTTCCCTGGGACAAGGCTCTGCTGGGGTGTCTTGTTCCCAAGGGGTCTGGCATGGCTTGGGGGGCTTGTGCTGACCCTCCCTGGAGGAGCCAGCGCCCGTCCGTCTGTCCGTCCGTCTGAGGATGCTTCGGGGTTGGGGATGCTGGGACTTCCCTGTTTCCCCATGCTGGGCCGCGCTCCTGGCGCTGCCCCAAGGACTGGATGTCGGAAAGGAGATTTGGTGCCTGCCGGGGTGTTCCAGAGCCGGGTCTGTTCCCGTCTCCCTTCTCGACGTCGGTCAGGCAGGTGGGATGCGTGCCATGGGCGCCCTCCCGCCCCTCCTCGCCGGAGCGCGGCGTTGCTCCAAGCACGGGAGCCTCTCTGGATTAATTTGCGGATGGCTGGTGGAGGGCGGCACGGCAGTACGCCCGCCGGCGTCGCCGGCTGCCTGCTGAGCGCGCTGTGGCTGTGCCAGGGCTGAGGAGAAGCGCTTGGTTTGATATAAAAGGGAATGAGATCATTAAAAAGTAGAAATGGGGGTGAAAAAAAACCCACCCCAACCCTCCTCTCTAACGGAGATGCGGGAGGGGAAGGGATGACGGGAGAGCGTCGAGTCCAGGATGCAATTAAGCCTCTGGGTGCCCGCTCCCTGCTTGGAGGGATAACGAGGGAGATGAAAGCGGAGCGGCAAGGCAGCACCCTTGGAGCCCTTTGAAGACAGGGAGATGGCAGCTCCCGCTGGGAAGCGGCGTCGTGTGGGTGACAGCTTGCCTGATTCTCCCGGGGTTTTTTCCCCGCCTGCATCCCTGGTGTCGGTGCCACCTCAAAGGGATGGAAACCCAAAAGCATCGGTTGTGTTACGGCCCCCGCGGTGGCGGTGTGTCCCCCTGGAGGACGTGGTGTCACCAGCGTCCCCCTGCCACTACGCTGCCTTGCCTGGGAGGGCAAGTGGGAACTGAGCCGGCAGCCGTCTTGGAATGCCACGCTGGCTACTGGAGTGCTTCCCCCTGTAATCACAACGTCCTCTAAATGTCGTTTTTCTCTAGCATGCGGTTTCATGGGGGTGTTTATTGGCCTGGAATGGTGTCTTCCAGCTGGAAGCATCTCGGAGAGCTTCCTAGTGGCACGTGGAGGCAGCGGGACGGGGAGCAGAGCCGCCTTGCTGCTAAAAAACCTGTGATCAGGGCTAATCCATTGAAAGGCTGAAAAATTGATGGCTTTTTTTTTTTTTTTGGTGTGCTTGAAGATAAATAGATTTTGTGTCGAAGGTGTAGGTGTCTGCAAAATGTACAAGGGGTTTTCTTGCAAGTGTCTCCTCTTTTTTGTTGTTTTTTTTGAGTTTCATTGAAAAAATGTGATCCTCTTGCCTAAAGGGTCGGTTTTAGGAGCCAGGTTTTCTTCTTTATGAAAAATTGTTGGTGCAGAAAGGGGGGAAATGGCCTTGAATCCTTTTCTGGCGGGCTGTAAGTGCGACGAGCCACAGTTTCTCTTTTCTTCGTGGTGTCCTCAAACCCAACAGGGCACCTTCCCCACTGCCCGTCTCCCGGGGGTGTTGGTAGGTGCTGGCCACGTGTCTTTTTGGAGCAAGGTTGGGATTATCCAGGCTTTTTAGTGCCTTTGCAGGTGGCAGTCCTCTCCGCGCCTCCGGCACGCTGGAGGGCATCGCCTCCCATACGTCCCTTCTAACCCATTTTTTCCTCACCCGCTGTGCTGGGGTGACCACGGGCGTGGGCGTGCTTAAAAACACCGGGTTTGCCCTGCGACAGGCTTTGGACCCAAAAAGGAACCCCAAGCAAGCAGGAATTTGGGAAAACCTGGCAAACACGGTTAGCTCTGACCCAGCAGCGCATGGGAACGATGAGGCGGCGAGGGCTGGCGGGGGGG
>VZSF01000757.1:244073-277078 GCA_013398295.1 Chionis minor | reverse complement strand
GAGGTGGGGAATCGTGAGCTGAAGTCTGTAATTCTTTGCAAAAGCTCCTATTTTAAAACCTGATAAGGGGAAAAAAATGCCACTCCGTGTCCCTGGGGAGCTTTAGAGCAAGTTAACATAGAGGAGATGTCTCCTTCCTTTCTTTCTTTCTTCTTCTTTATTTTTTTTTTTTCCCCCCTCACTAAAGCTTCCCTGAGAGAGTAATTAAAAAGTGCAAGTTCCAGGCGTTAACCGAGAGGATTTAGCTTGAAAAATGAAACGCTGGGATACCCCCGCGCTCGCACCCTTTCTGCAAAACCTCTGGGCTGTTGGCGGTGGCGTGCCGTGGGCAGGAGCGGGGATGAATAAGCAGAGACATCCTTCACCCCCACCACCTCCGAGGACCTCCGGCACCCCAAATCCAAGGATGCAGGNNNNCCAAGGATGCAGGATCATTGTGGATAAGACAGGAGAGATTTCAGGAGCAAAAAGCCTCCCGATGCTGTTGCCTGCTGCTGCTTCAATAATTGGCGAGGAGCAAAGCGGCGATGGGGCTGCAGGTCTGCGGTGGCTTCGCTGGGTGGCCGCATCCCCACCCCAAACCTTTGGGGGGGGACACACAAGAGGGGCAGCTCCAGTGGGGAGACCCCCAGCCCTCAAGGCACAACTTGCGTCTTATTTTG
This sequence comes from Chionis minor, assembly GCA_013398295.1. Lineage (NCBI taxonomy): Eukaryota > Metazoa > Chordata > Aves > Charadriiformes > Chionidae > Chionis > Chionis minor. The sequence goes on along the minus strand of VZSF01000757.1, from coordinate 276,416 downwards.
GGTTTGGTTTTCTTTTTATCCCCTCCCGAGACCTCCGGCGACGGCATCTTGCTGCGAGAAACCTGGGGTGATGCTCCCTCCCACCCCCNCCCCCTCCCCCCCCCCCCCCCTCCCCAAACGCCCGCATTGGCCCCGGGAGAGGGGTTCTGCTGGGAAATGCCTGGCCCTCACCGCATGGGATGGGAGACATCCCGGATTGCAGGCAGGACGAGCGGCCGGTGGGCAGCGCTGCCTTACGGCGGGCTTTAAACACCAAGCGGGCAGCCCCCTCATCGCGTACAAACGCACCCCAGGTGCTTAAACGCGGGGAAATGGATAGTTAAGCACATCATTAATCTTCTCCAGCCCACGTAATCAACAATCAATTAATTCTTCACCGGGCTGCCGAGATGCAGATTGCGCCGCAGCCAGGGCACCGGCAGAAGGAGCCCGTTTCCGCAGGGAAAGCCGAGGCAGAGCCACATCCCGTGCTCGTCCCAGAACACCGTGCTTGCCCTTAGCGGGGTGATTTATTGCTCCCTCCCGGGCTCGAGCCCTCTATCCCAGCCTTGCTCCTGGACTACGTGTTTGCCATCCGCCGGATTATGGATCCCACGCTGGGCAGGTTTCCGTAAATCCCGTCGCAGGGGCGTTCGGCTTTATCTTGGGCACAAGGTTCGGGGTTCGGAGGGGGGACATGGGACGTGGCGAGAGCGGAGGGCTGCAACCCGCGGCAGCCTTGGGAGGAAGGTGGTGTCAGCCGCCCCCGGAACTGCGGGAGACTTTAGGCGAGTAAGTGTAATTACAGGAGAGAAAAGCTAATTGGTAATAATAACAATTAAGAGCCACGTGCCTGCAGATTACAGGAATTTACGGATAAGCGAAGTGATCAAAGAAACCTGAGGACACTGGGTTGCGGAGCCTACTTTGTTCAGGTATTTTGACAAAGCGTCGCTTGGCTTAGTTGTAATTAAAAATTAACAAGCCCCTTCAACCAACCCACCGATGTGCCTCTTTGCTTAAAACCGAGGTGTGTTCGTAGCGCTGCGACCCTCTCGTCTTCCTCCCTCTTCCATCCCCTTCCGTCAAAATACAGGCAGCTGTTCCCGGCCCTCTGCTTCCTGCTCCTCCGAAGAGCCCGGCACGTTTCGGACAGGTTTCTGAACACGTCCTCCAGCTCTGGAGCCCACGAGTCACCTGTTGCGTGTCTCACGGATGCTAACACTTGCTGGTGGGAGCACAATGCCGCTGGGACATCCTGGGGAGGCCCTGGTGGGAAGGGAGAGGTGAAGAAATGGAGATCCACCTCGAAGTCTTGGTGTCCACATGTGGTTGCGTGTGTGGACCCGTCTCCTGCTCCGTGCGTCTGGTGTAACTCTGTGCTTCCTCATGCTCCTACGGGGCATAGGGCTGTGTGCATGGCTCCAGGAAGGGTCCTGCATACAGCAGTCTTCTGCTCTGGCATCCCAAAGTTCCCCCTCAAGCCCTCCGGTGCCCACCCAGTGCCCTGCAACGCATGGTCACCCCACGTGCCCAGCTGCTTGTCTGCGCGAGGTGGTGGCTTATGGCCCCAAGTGCCGTACGTGTAGGGTGGCCGTAGGACACGGTGGGCAGGAGGAAGGGTGGCGTGAGGTGGTGGCGGGTCCCTCTGGGATGCTGCGGCCCCACTTGGCTGTGAATCATAGAATCATGGAATGGTTTAGGTTGGAAGGGACCTTGCAGATCATCGAGTTCCAACCCCCCTGCCATAGGCAGGGACACCTCCCACTAGACCAGCTTGTCCAAGGCCACATCCAGCCTTGGATGCTGTTGGAAAGAGGTGGTTCAGCGCAGCCAGTTGCCTGCCTCAGGCAGGGCGGGGGGGAAAAAAAAAATCCCCTGAATAATAAAATTGTAAAATATTGTTTTGATTTATCCTTTTTTATCATCTTTTAATATCTGGAAAGACCATGTGAGCAAGAGGCCTTCATGAGTTTTGAATGACAGGTTAAAGGGCTCCAATAAAGATTAGATGGTCCACTATCTCTCAAGGAAATTGCATCAAAGTGGTTACTCCTGCTTGCTCCTATTAATTTCCTCTTCATGGCTGCTAGGAGATGCCTCATATCCTGATGCGGCAGAACAGGGGCTAAGAGGCACTTCCCATTATCTCAATCATCGCCATGTTTATGAGACGCTCCGGGTGTTTCTCTGCAGAGCCGTGCCGTGGGGGTGACGGCATGACGGGGGCAGAGCCGGGAGCCAAGCGGAGGTGGGACCGCTCTGTGTGAGCGAGGCCAGGAACCCACCCGGCCGTGTGGTGGACCTGGATGGAAATCCGGGTCCCTTGGGTGCCAAAATGCAGCCTTGGGTTTCGCAGGGTTCGCCCGAGGGTTTTGTTAGTCGTCAAGGGTTACCTCAAACCAAGGATGGATGGATGGACATCCGTTCATCAGCGCCTCGGTGGTGGGGACCGGTGAGGTGGAGCAGAGACGAGGGACCCCGTCTTGGTCACTCCATCATCACCCTCTAACGGCAGAGCAGCGAGGCTTTTGATTAATGAAACCTCCCTCCCTCCCGTCGCTGATTAAAGCCTCGCCGCGGCTCTGACTGGAGCATCTTCTCATTTATGAATTAGTTACCGTTTCCTGCTTGAATGAACTCAGAGGCCCAGGGAAGGTTATTAGCCCCAGCCCCGGGCTGCGGGGGATTAATGGGACGGACCCGCAAGACACCGTCACGGGCGTCGCGTCAACTTTTTAATTAAATATTCCCATTTTGCACGGCCAAAGAGATGCAAGACCTGAGCCCTGCCGTTGGGGTGGAGGAAACGGCTGTTTTGGATCAGCAGAAGGGGAATGCTGTCCGGCCCCCGGCGTGTCCGTGTTCCCAGGGGTGCTGCCGGGGAAGGGCATCCCGTGGTTTTCCCCCCTCTCCCTCCTGGTGGGGAGCAAAGTGGCGGCCGCAACCCCCGCCCGCTGCCTGGCTAATTACCGTAGCGTTGCGTGTTGTAATTGGCCTTAGCACCTGGTTCGGAGCGGGGCTGGCTGATGTCTTGGGGGGGCGCCAGGCAAAACTTGCCCGTTGCTGGCTGATTCCAGCGTTTTCCTGGTGGCTCCGGAAATAATTCGTGGCCAGCGTGGAAAAATCACGGCCAGCCTCGCTTCGTGGGAAGGTGCTGCCCAGTTTAGCTCTGTTATAGAGGGAAGAGCTTTCCCGTGTCTTATTTTTCTTTTCTTTTCTTTTTCTTTCTCTTTCTGCCCCTGTTTGAAGAACAGGACCTGCTTTCGCCTCCGCACCCAACCGCTTTCCTCTCCTTTTCCCTTGCAGCCTGCCCGGCGGGGACGTTCAAGGCCAGCCAGGGCGCAGGGGTCTGTGCGCCGTGCCCCCCCAACAGCCGCTCCACTGCCGAGGCGTCCCCGGTCTGCATGTGCCGCAACGGCTACTACCGGGCGGATTTCGACCCACCGGCAGCTGCCTGCACCAGTGAGTAACGGCGTCACGGGTTGACGTGGGTTGGGGGCTGCAGGGACGCGAGACACCCCCCCTCTGCCAACTGGGGAGGCGGCAGGGATAAAGTCTCATCCCGCAAGCTTTTGGGGGCTTGTTGGTCGTTGTAGACTCACAGAATGGTTTGGGTTGGGAGGGACCTTAAAGCTCACCCAGTGCCACCCCCCTGCCCTGGGCAGGGACACCTCCCACCAGACCAGGTTACTCCAAGCCCCGTCCAACCTGGCCTTGAACCTCCCGGGATGGGGCAGCCACAGCTTCTCTGGGCAACCCTGGCCAGAGGCTCACTACCCTCAGAGTGAAAAATTTCTTCCTGAGATCTCATCTAAATCTCCCCTTTTTCAGTGTAAAACCGTCATCCCTCATCCTATGGCTCCACTCCCTGATCCAGAGTCCCTGCCCAGCTTTCCTGGAGCCCCTTGAGGGACTGGAAAGCTGCTCTAAGGTCTCCCCGGAGCCTTCTCTTCTCCAGGCTGAGCAACCCCAACTGTCTCAGCCTTTCTCCATCCCAGAGGGGCTCCAGCCCTCCCAGCATGTCCGGGGCCTCCTCTGGCCCCGCTCCAACAGCTCCGTGTCCTTCTGCTGCTGGGACCCCTGGAGCTGGAGGCAGTATTCCAGGTGGGGTCTCCCCCTTCTGCTGCTGGGACTCCCAGAGCTGGACCCAGTATTCCAGGTGGGGTCTCCCCCTTCTGCTGTTGGGACCCCCGGAGCTGGACCCAGTATTCCAGGTGGGGTCTCCCCTGGGGGAGATGCAGCCCAGGGGGCAGGGGGTGGTTCTGGGCTGCCAGCGCACGGTGCCGGCTCCTGGTGAGCTTCTCCCCCACCATCACCCCCAAGTCCCTCTCCTCAGGGCTGCTCCAGCCATTCTCCCCCCTGTCCTGCTGCCGTGGGGAGTGAGAGAGCGGCTGGGTAGGCGTCTGGCGGCCCACCGAGGTCAACCCACCACAAGGATTTAGCTTTGCGGGGAGGGGGGCTGGGATTCCCAGACTGAACGCCCATCCCTCTTCGCACGGCGCCGGCACCTCCTCCGCGTGCTGTAGAAACACTCCTTGCCCCGCCACGACTCCCTTCACCGCCGTGCCGGTGGGAGCGGACGGGTTCTCGTCACCCTTTGCTCTGCTTTCCCAGGACACCACCGCGGCACACGCCGAAGGGTGAGCGATGGGACGGCCCCGCCGCCCGCCTCTCCGGCAGCTGTTCGGATTGATGCTTCACCCCGGCAGCGGCGGTGATGGCAGGGAGATAGTCCCCAGGATGAATTAGAATTTAAAGTTATCGGCTGCTGCTGTCTTGTTCATAGTCTTGCAGATGGAGCGGTTTTTTTATAGGGGAAACGGGTGCGTTAAGCATTGGTATTCCGCGCGGCGGTGTGTGCGATGCATCGCTGCTCAGCTGTCTGCCCGCGCCGCCTGGGATGGCAGCCGCGGCCTCAAGCCTGTCTTTTTGGGGAGAAAAAAGCCCAGGAGAGGAGAAGGAGCTGCTGTGCTTTTCAGCCCGCTGGGAATCGCGGGTCTCAAGACTCCATTCCCTTCCCCGAAATACGTTCCGGGCCCTTGAATCCCAGCCCAGGGAGCTTTAGCGCAAGGATGCTCCGAACCCTCAGTGCTGGGGAGCGCCCAAAATGCAGGTTGGAAATGAGGAAAGGGTTTGCGTGTTGTGCTGGGATGACTGGAGCTGTCAGACTGAAGGTAGTCAGCAGGTAGCACAACCGCGGATAATCTCTATATTTTTATTATATCTCGTTAAGTGGCTGATTTACAGTATTGCCTGTGCTATAGGAATACAGTATAAAAAAGTCTATTTACTGATTTTTATTTCTTCTCGTCGATGCTTGATTTTTACAACGCTCTGATTTGAGATGCCAGCTGTTCACCCACAAAGTTTCTCCGTGTCAGAGGAGTAAAATGCCAGCGTGGAGCTGCAGATGCTGCCCTGGACCAGAGGGTGATGCCTGTCCCGTACCCCTGGCGGGGGAGGGAAGGGGCTCCAATTAAAGAGGGGGTGGTTGTGGAATTTGGGGACACAGTGGTTTGTCTCTGGGCCAGGGAAGAAAGGTGGGTTTTCTCCCTTTTTCTTGGAAAAAAGCTTGAAAAGATGTTGTCTGAAGGTACAAAGAGGGGGGCGTTGGACTGAGGTTCAGGTTGTAGCTTTTTTGGGGGTAACTTGCTATTTGTGGATCCTTCTCCCCAGCCTTTGTGAGTCCTCCGCTCTGGTTTCCCCCCGGGGTACTGATGTCCTTCCGTCAGCTCCTGCCCCTGATGTGTCCCCTGCCGCCGCTTCCACAATTCTCTCCCTCTGACCTCTCCGCTACCTGCTAATGGGATTTTGGGGGAGCCCCACGAGCGGATGCCTGGATTTGGCTTCCCAGCGAGGATGCTGTGCTGGCAGCTGCTCCCCGCCACGTGCGTTTCCTCCGCTAAAGGGGGAAGGAAGAGAGTTGAAGGGAACGGAATTTTTTTATATTTCCATTTATTTTTTTTTTTAATAGGCTGTCATTTTTCTAGGCATTTTAACAAAATGCTTTCATCTGCGGTATCCGCAGCAACGGCTCAGAGAGGCTCCCAACATGCCTGCCTGGCTGTGATGAAGGGAGCTGGAGGGGGAGAGGGCAGCACGGGTAGGGAGCTGGGCAGGGGTGGCCACCCACGGCCCCCCCAGGCTGGCCGGCAGTGGTGGCCAGAGCGGGCTGGCAGCTGGAGCCCTCCACATGGGGTGACATCTCCATCCCACCAGCCCTGTCACCCCTGCGCTGACGAAGCCACCTCTGCCCAGCCCATAGAATCACAGAAAGCTGAGGGTTGGAAGGGACCTCTGGAGATCATCTGGTCCAACCCCCCCTGCCAGAGCAGGTCCACCTACAGCTGGTGGCACAGGATGGTGTCCAGGCAGGTTGGGAATGTCTCCAGAGTGGGAGACTCCACCACCTCTCTGGGCAGCCTCTGCCAGTGCTCTGCCACCCTCAAAGGAAAGAAGTTTCTCCTCATGGTGAGATGGAACTTCCTATATTTGATTTTATACCCATAGCCCCTTGTCCTATCACTGGGTACCACTGAAAAAAGCCTGCCCCCCTCCTCCTGGCACCCTCACTTTAAGTATTTGTAAACATTTAGGAGATCCCTGCTCAGCCTTCTCTCCCCAGACTAAAAAGACCCAACTCCCTCAGCCTTTCCTCATCAGAAAGATGCTCCAGCCCCCTCATCATCTTTGTAGCCCTTCGCTGCCCCCTCTCCAGCAGTTCCCTGTCCTCCTTAAACTGGGGAGCCCAGCACTGGACACAGGACTCCAGTTGTGGTCTCACCAGGGCAGAGCAGAGGGGGAGGATGACCTCCCTCCACCTGCTGGCCACACTCTTCTTGATGCCCCCCAGGATGCCATTGGCCTTCTTGGCCACAAGGGCACATGGCTGGCTCATGGGCATCCTGTTGGCCACCAGGACTCCCAGGTCCCTCTCTGCAGAGCTGCTCCCCAGCAGGTCATCCCCAACCTGTCCTGGTGCGTGGGGTTATTCCTTCCCAGGGGCAGGACCCCACACTTAGTTTTGTTGAATTTCATACGGTTTCTCCCTGCCCAACTCTCCAGCCTGCCCAGGTCACGCTGAGTGGTGGCTCGGCCTTCCGGGGTGTCAGCCACCCCTCCCAGCTTTGTGTCATCAGCAAACTGGCTGATGGTACACTCCATCCCTTCATCCAGGTCATCCATCCCTGTCCAATAACGGGGCTAATTTATCCGCCACCCATAATGATGTTCCCCAGCACACGCAGGCTTGGAAGCTCCCCTGGGATGATTTTCCCCAAGACGGACTGTGCTCTGCTCTCTTAACCTTTCCTCGCAGGTCAAATCCTCCATCATTTTTATTGCTGGCCCCCCGTCATGGCAAAGTTCTTTTTCTTCCTTGGAAGCGCGGTGCTGAGCCCTGCTGGCACGAGTAATTAATCGCTTGCTTTATTTAATAAAACCCAGCAGCTGGATTTTGTGGTTTTGGCTGTGGAGCCATCCTGGCTAACGCCGCATCCTTCTCCAGACCTGGGCAGACATAGGTTTGTGCCCCCATGATGCTCTCCTGCCTGGATTCCTCCTGAATTGCTCCCTATCAACTCCGGCCCCGGTCCGGCAGCACTTGCAATCGGAGCTGCGTTCAATTCCCGTCCTCTGAAGTGTTTGCGGTGGCTCCCGGTGGATTTGATCGATGCGGTTGCGATCTCTCAGCCAACATCCGAGCTGCTCACGAGCCAGCAAGGGATGCCGGGTGCGGAGGAGAGCGTTCCTCTGTGCCGTTAAATATCCGGGCTCCCAACTCGAGCTATCGAACCGTTAATAACCGCTTTTCATTCTTGTCTCTCTTTTTGCGTGCCGCTCCTCCATTTAATCTGCACAAGGTGCTTCTCCACGTGAGCACCGGCGCTAATGCGGCATCTCCCGCTCGTTAAAACGAGTCCGTCTTCCCAGATGGATCTGCGTGCGCTCTTTTTTTTTTGGAGACTGAGTTGGTTTGGGGCATGGGAGTCCTCATCCCCAACCATGAAACCCCTCTCTGCCGTCGGTGTTGCCGATGGGGAGAGCCTGACCATGAATCAGCCAAAGCCATGGAGCCTGGATCCCCCCTGAGGCAGGAGGTGATGGATAGACCGGCAGACGGAGCCGTGGGGTGTCCCTCCATCCTGGAGCTCCCCGGGGCTCCTGCTGAGCATAACATTTTGGGCAAGGGCCTGTCTCAGGTGCTCTCCTCCCCCGCAGGTGTCCCATCCGGCCCCCGCAATGTCATCTCCATCGTCAACGAGACGTCCATCATCCTGGAGTGGCACCCGCCGCGTGAGACGGGGGGTCGGGACGACGTCACCTACAACATCGTCTGCAAGAAGTGCCGGTCGGACCGGCGCGCCTGCTCCCGCTGCGACGACAACGTGGACTTCGTCCCCCGGCAGCTGGGGCTGACGGAGACCCGGGTCTTCATCAGCAACCTGTGGGCGCACACGCCGTACACCTTCGAGATCCAGGCTGTCAACGGGGTCTCCAACAAGAGCCCCTTCCCGCCGCAGCACGTCTCCGTCAACATCACCACCAACCAAGCCGGTGAGTCCTGGCACGGCGCGGTGCCGGGGGGTTTTTAAGCTGCACGCTACGAGTTGCGAGCTCTGGAGTCTGAAGGGAAGAGCTCCCGGGGCGCGAGCGGCGTGCGACGGCGGCGGAGAACCTGCGCCCGGCTCTGGGTGGGCTGCGGGGAAGGAGGAAAGTGGGGAGAAAGGCCAAGAAAAGAGGGAGAGGGATGGAGGAGGTGGAGGGTAAAGCGAGAGCTGGATGGTGGGAGGGATAGGGGTGAGGACCGGTGTCTGCTTTGTATCCATCTCTAGATTGCTTGGGGATTAAAGGGCATCGCCGCTTCCCTCCTTTTCCCAGGTGGGAGCAGGGACTGGGGGGGAATCCAACCTTGGAATGCAGCTCGGCTGCACCGCAGCGTGGGGGGAGCAGCATCCCAGGGCTGAGGGTCAGGCTCCGTCTCCTCTGGCACAGCTCGCTCCCATCATTTTCCTCTCGTCCGCTTTTCCAGGCTCTCCTACCCCTTTCCCTCCTCCCTCTTCCTGCTCAGGCATGAGGAGCTGAACAAGGGGTCAAGCCGGGATGCCGGCAGGATGAGGAGTGCGGCTGGCAAGGGGGGAGCAGGTCCTGAGTGGAGGGGATGATGCCGGGCAGAAAAAGGGGATGGTCATTTCTGCTTCGTGCCGAGCATGTGACGGCGGCAGCCTTCCCCAGCCCGCTCCCTCGGGACAGCACGGGACAGAAGCCTGGAATAAGTATTTAATTCTCCCGGCTCTGGGGAATACAAATCTACTCTTGCTCCTGGCTGGCAGCACTGTGTCCTGAGCCACATGCGGCCGAACCTGCCTCTGGTTTCCGGGCATTTTCCCCCCCAAGGTGGGATTTTTGGGGTGTTTCTTTGCTCAGCTCTCACCCTCGGAATTCCTGGGAGCTGGGAAGAGCCAGGGCTCCCGGGTCTGTCTGTCCATACCCCCACGCTCCCTGTTTGTCTTTGCAAAGGCTGAATATCAACGTGGAAATGCTGCCAGCACCATAGGATGGGCTGCGGGATAACCTGGTGGAAATGCACCAGGTGTGCCCAGGGCAGGATCGGTGCTGCCCCTCTAAAATCCCTGCGGCTTTGCAGTGGGTTTTTCCACCCGCTTTCCCCGTGCGGGGCCGGATCCAGCCTGGATTCGCGGGGCTGCCTCCAGCTCCATCCACCTGTGCGCCGCTATCTGTGCTAACGGGGCAGGGAGCACGGGAATTAGCAAAACAGCAATCAAGCTAAGGGTTTAATTTCGGCCCGCGAGCGTTCTTCTCGGAGCGGATGTGGAGAGATTTAAAAAAAGAAATAAATACGGGATTAAATACGCCGGGTAAACGGAGGCGGTGCCACACGGAGCGGAGCCCGGCTGCTCCCAGATTCCTGCCACAGCGTGATCCTGCACCCTGAGCTGATCCATAGGGAGGATCCATGGCATTTTCCCTGCCCAGCGCTGCCTGCACTTTGGGCACAGGGAGGAAGAGGAGGGCGGAGAGGGCTGGAGAGGGAGCTGTGACCCTGGAGCAGGTCATGCCAGCACAGCTTTGGGTGTGGAGAGAGTTGGGTGCCTTTTTTGGAGATTTTTCTAGGATTCAGGATTCAGTGCGGGATCAGGGCTGTATCGGCTGGCTCTGGCCCTTTCATGTGCAACTTGGAGGGCAAAAAAGCCTTTGGAAAAGTGGCTCCTGGCTAATTTAGTGGCTTGGTGTCCTTGGTGGTGAAAGGATGGTGGTGCTGCTGCCGGGGGCTGCTCGGCTCCGGGGTTGCTCGGCTATGGGATGCTCGGCTCCGGAGATGCTTGGCTACAGGGGGTGCTCAGCTCCGGGAGGTGCTTGGCTCCGGGGCATGCTCGGCTCTGGGGGGTGCTCGGTTCTGGGATGCTCAGCTCCAGGAGTGCTCGGCTATGGAGATGCTTGGCTACAGGGGGTGCTCAGCTCCAGGGGTGCGTAGCTCCAGGATGCTCGGCTCTAGGGGGTGCTCAGCTCCAGGATGCTTGGCTCCGGGAGGTGCTTGGCTCCAGGGAATGCTTGGCTCTGGGGGGTGCTTGGTTCTGGGATGCTCAGCTCCAGGGGTGCTTGGCTCTGGAGATGCTTGGCTACAGGGGGCGCTCAGCTCCAGGGGTGCATGGCTCCAGGATGCTCGGCTCTGGGAGGTGCTTGGCTATGGAAATGCTTGGCTGCAGGGGGTGCTTGGCTCTGGGGGATGCTCAGCTCTGGGATGCTCAGCTCCAGGGGTGCTTGGCTATGGAGATGCTTGCCTACAGGGAATGCTCGGCTCCATGATGCTTGGTTCCAGGGGGTGTGTGGCTCCAGGATGCTTGGCTACAGGGCTTGCTCCGCTCTGGGGATGCTCAGCTCCGGGGGTGGTCGGCCTCAGGGATGCGCAGCTTCCCGGCAGGTGTAGAACAGCCCCGGGTTTGCTCCGGTGCGCGCAGGGAGCGGGGCAGGGAGCAGCAGCCGTGGGGACAACGTACCTGGCAGCTGTTTTCGGAAACCTGCTGGCTTAGCTCCGCTCTGGCGCGTGGACGGCAATACTATGGGGGAATCTGCAGAGCAACATGGTGTGTGATTAGAAATGCTTGGCAGGGAGGGAACGGAGCTGGACAATCCGCACCCGATGCCGACTCTGTGCTCAGCCAGTGCCGAGCATCTTGCTTTTTCCAGGGATGCTGCGCCAAGATGCACAGGACCCCTGTGCTTTGCTGCCCAGGAGGTCTCGGGGGGGCTACAGGGATGGAGGCGCCTTTCCAGCACCCTTGTGCCCTGGCCCCCGGGGTGGGTGAGGAGCTGAAGGAGAGCTGTTCTGCAAGAGTTTGGGCTTCGGAAGTAAAAATCCGGGGAGGAGTGTGTTTGGGCGCTGAGGATGAGCATTCCTAGAGAAGCCCCTAAGAGTGGACCCAGCAGCTCCTCTGGGACTGGGCTGAGCCAAAGCTGTGCTACAGGCTCCAGCACCCTGGTGTCCCCTTGCTGGGCTGGGGTGTCCCTGCCCTGTTTTCCCATCGCCTCCCTCAGGGTGGGCAGATTTTTTGCTCTCGCATCCTATTCCTGCGAGCGCGTGGGGTTGGAGCCGTGGCAGAGGCTCCTGTGGTGCCGGCTCCCCTGGGGAGGCTGGTATGGCAGAAGATGGCGAGCAGAGCTGGAGACCGTCATAGAGCCTTGGTTTGTCCCCGCCAGGGAGAGCTTTGCTGTCTTTCCCCTGCCGTGGGAGGCATCCTTGGAGCAAGCAAGCCCAGGGAGAAGGAATACCGAGCCTCTAATTAAAAAGACTAATTGGTTTAAACACCAGAAGTCCCTCGCCAGCTCGCTGCTCTGGCTCCACATAAGCGGCTGAGATGCCGCTCTTCCCGCTGCTAAAGCGGGAGCTTGTCCCACAGGGCGAACAACGGCACGCATGGGAGATTCAGGATGATTCAGGATGTGCCCGGGAGATTTTCCCCCTCCCTAGGGCCATCTGTCCTACCCCTCTCCATTAATTTTCCCCTCCTTCCCCGCTTCCTTGGCAGCACCCTCCACCGTCCCCATCATGCACCAGGTGAGCGCCACCATGAGGAGCATCACGCTATCCTGGCCTCAGCCAGAGCAGCCCAACGGCATCATCCTGGACTACGAGATCCGCTACTACGAGAAGGTGAGCCGCATCTGCACGCCCGACGTCAGCAGCACCGTGGGCTCCAGGCTGGCAACGGTAAGCTCAGGTTGGAAGCCTTGCCATGGAGGGTGGGCTGGGAGCACGCGGAGCTTCCTACGGTGCCGCCGGGAGGCTGCTCCAGGTCCTGAGCTTGCCGGGAGAGGGGGAACATGGAGGAGCTTTGAGTCAGGCTCTTTGCTGGGAAGGGTCTGGATGGTGGGATGGGCCGTGGGATGGGCGCCTGGTCACTGGCGCTGGAGTGTGGGATGCAACCAGAGGAAGGGAAGCCATGTTGCGGCTGCGGGTGGTAATTCCTCCCAGCATTTTTTCCAGCACATCAACACTTTTTCAAGGTGCTGCCTTGACTCTGGTGTCTGCTGGGTGAGCAGGGACCCGGCGCGTGGGGACGGCCTCAGGAGGGGAAAGGAGGGGGATGGCGAGGACCGGAGAAGGTTATCGGGGTTGTCCCTGCCCTGGGTCACTGCCTCCCGCCGGGTCATTTCGCTGGCAGCCGTCCCTCCCCACGGAGGACACGCTCTCGCCCCTTGCGGTGAACCGTGCCGAGCCCAAGCTGTTCCATCCCTCCCCTGCCTTGCCAGCTTTAATGAATTCCTCTAAATGTGAATAATTAGATGATCTCACCAGTGGCCCCTTTACAGAGAAGCACTGGGGAGCGTTGCAAAAAAATGTGGTTTGAGACACGTGAGGTTTCCACCAAGGTTTAGCACAAGGACCCCTGCCAGCCCGGCAGCGACCGTAGGGGCTGGGGCTCTCAGGGGAGGCACTTGCCCTTGAACCTGCTCGAGTAGGGTCTCGTAGGGCGCGTGACGGTGTGTCTGTAACCGCATGACGTTTCTGAAACGTGCAGGGACATCAATGGGTTGAAGAGGAGGAATTCACCGCTCATGAGTGGTTTTGCTCTGGGTGCTCTTCTTGTTTCCCCTCGCCGCGTCAGGCTCTTCGCTGTGGTGGGACCAGGGGGCTGCCGGGGAGGGACCTGCTGTGGGGACCTCCCCAGAGGCCAGCTCATGGGTGCTGTTCCCGCAGGATCCTCCGTGCCAGGGGCTGAGGGCAACCAGGAGGGTCCTGGCCACCTTGCCCGAGCTCCGGTGCTTGTCCTCCTGGAGCAGGACCAGCACCGATGCTTACCCCCCTGCAGATAAACCTCATCCCTGCCATCAGCGGGGACAGGGCGCGACATCCCCCTTGCTGTCCCCCGTCCCTGCTGACGGTCTCTCTCGGCCGTGCCCGCAGGACCACAACGAGTACAACTCCTCCATGGCCCGCAGCCAGACCAACACAGCCAGGATCGAGGGGCTGCGACCCGGCATGGTGTACGTGGTGCAGGTCCGAGCCCGCACCGTGGCCGGCTACGGCAAGTACAGCGGGAAGATGTGCTTCCAGACGCTGACGGACGGTGAGTCCGGGAGAGGGGGACAGGGAGGCAAATCGGGGCGGGGGGGTGGTTGTCTTCCTGGCGACAGCTTCGGGCTTTAATTGGATTAAACGAACTTGTCTCTGCAAACCTCTCTCCCAGCGGGGCAGCGTGGCAAAAGCCAGGTGATTTACAGCGATGTCTTATTAATCGCCAGCTGGAGGAGTAATCTGCTTTAAATCTCTCCGCTCTGTTTGCTCCCCCACTATTTAGTTGCGGTGTTGTCTTTCCTGCTGCTGACGGCGGTGGCAGAGCCCCCCTGCCACCGGCTGCAAGTCCAGCGCGGGTGGGGGTTGTAGACCCTTGGAGGAAGGACTCCTGGGATGTTCTCCTGGGATGCTGTCCAGGGCTGCTCTCCCGGGGTGCTCAGAGCCATCGGGACAAAGCCGGAAAGGTCAGACCCATCTCTAAGCGCTGATTCTCCACCCCGAGGTGGTGTGTCGAAGGGACAGGGCCAGCTCACTGACCTTCATGGCTTCTTCTGACCTCCTTGCTGGAGCCGTGCAGTTGTTTCTCTGGCCCCAGCCCTTCCCTGCATCCATAAACACCAGATCGCTTTGGAGACTAGTAACTCATGGGAGGGTTTCTCATTAATCCCGGCTTTGGGACAAATCCAGACATTAGTAAATGAAGCGCGGCTCATTTCGTGGTCTTCCTACCCCTCCAGACACTGGGGGAGCTGAAGTCCTTCCAAGGAGCCCCTTCTTTGCCTTTGCCAGCGTGGGTTCCTGCCCCGCTTGGGTGACACCTGTGGGTCCCAGCCCCGCTGGCTGTCTTCCCGAAAACTTTCCTTCGTTCCTAAAACCAGGTCACCCCCACGCCTGCGCTCGTGTTGGGTGCCAGCCAGGGAGGGAAAGGAAAACCATGCAGGGCAACCAAAGGGAAGGAAATGGTAATAAACCCCCCCTCCAATGCCTGGAATATTCGGAATTAGAGAAGCGAGAAGAAAAATCTTGCCTCAAATAAGCAATTAATTGAAATTTAATAAGAATGGATAGCGTAGATTATTAAATAATAATTGATTGTTAGATGAGAATTTCTCAGGATTTAAGCGGTGTGCAAGAGATAAATCTAGTTGCCAGTAATTAACTGCAGAGTAGAAAAATACAGATAAAAGGGTGCTAAATGCTTTCTTTTGGAGTGAATTTTATTTTAACCCTTGCTTGTGGCTGCTGGCACAGCCTGGCAGGCCTTGCTGGGGATGACTGGAGAGGGGGCTTGTTTCTGGAAGCCCCCAGGAGTGTGGGGTCTGCTGGGTACCATCCACCCACACGGCTGCGGGTGCCCACACCGCTGATGAGGCGGGGTGGGAGAAGGGGGAAATGCAGGGGGAGACACACGGAGGTGGCAGGTGGCTTTCTCGGGTCCCTGTGCCACCTGGTCTTTCACTCCAGCCCGCTGCTGGGGGACGCGGGGGGTGGCCGAGGGGCTGCAGGGGGTTTGCGGGATGCTCGGTGGGGAAGGGGTGCTGTGCTTGCTGTGACTCTGCAAAAAGGAGTTGGCTCGTGCCATCTGTCGGGGTGTGAAAACCCACCAGCGGACCTTCACGGTGTTGGTGTAGGCTTCTCCCTCTTGGTGGACTCGCTGATGTCTAATAGGAGTTAACTGGTGCAGCCTTCCCCGGCTGGTTTGGTTATTAACGGGGCCTTTTCCTCCTTGCAACTTGTAGGAACTTTGTGTGTGTGAGACTCTGTGTGAAATTTGGTTGAAATGCCCAACAGGTTTAAATTTATTGAGGGAAGAGAAAGCCCAGAGGCATGGACAAAGCCACCTCGGTGAACCTCATCTCTTCGGGAAACTGTGCCAATAGGTGTTGGTTTCACTTGATTCCTGAGACCTTCTCTTCCATGTTTTTAACCCAAAACACGTGTGAGCTGAGCGGGACAGTCCTTCCTTGTGCAACATCGGCTCATGTGCCTCAAACAACGCTCCTGCCTGGGTCTCCCTTGTCCCACCACCTTCCCATGGGAGCAGCACCCATGGAGTCAGAGAGCGCATTACGGGACCCCTTCCCGGGAAGCTGCTCTTAGTCCGTGAGCGTGCAAGGGAGAACCCACCCCATCCCTCTCCTTTTGCAGACGACTACAAGTCGGAGCTGAGGGAGCAGCTACCTTTGATCGCGGGGTCTGCAGCGGCCGGGGTGGTCTTCGTCGTCTCGCTGGTGGCCATTTCCATCGTCTGCAGCAGGTGGGTCCCCGTGGGACGCTGCATGCCTGGAAGGTGGAGTTGGTAAGATGCAGCTGGGAGAGATTTGGGGTAGGAAGGGGAGGGATTGCGGGGACCCCTGTAGCTGGAGAAGGCGCTGAGCTGCCGCCGCTGGCCGGGGAGCGGTTTAGGGCCGTTGCCAGCCACTTGTCCTTCAAGCCCGGCTGTTTTCTCCCCTCTTCTCCCAGGAAGCGCGCCTACAGCAAGGAAGCGGTGTACAGCGATAAATTACAGCACTACAGCACCGGGCGAGGTGAGCAGGGAAAAATGGGCAGGGAAAACGCTCCTAAACCTCCACCCGGCGTGTGCCCCACTCCTCCGTCTTCAAATGTGCGTGAGGGGGGATAAAACCGCCGTGGGGCAGGTGGAGAGGAGCGTGGAGTGGGAGTAGCGATATCCACAGCTGTCTGTCGGGGTGGCTTGGGCGGGTTTTGCAGCGGTTGCGGCATTGTGGGTGGGAAAAGAGGAGCACCGGGGGGGGATCTGGGGGAATGGGGTTGGATTTGAAGGGATCACAGGGTCCCCGGGGGTGGCAGGGACCTCTGGAGATCACCTGGTCCAACCCCCCTGCCGGGGCAGGGTCACCCAGAGCAGGTGGCACAGGATGGCGTCCAGGTGGGTTGGGAATGTCTCCGGAGTCGGAGACTTCACCACCGCTCTGGGCAGCCTCTGCCAGCGCTCTGCCACCCCCAAAGGAAAGAAGTTCCTCCTTGCGTTCAGGTGGAACTTCCCATGGTCAAGTTTGTGCCCGTTCCCTCTTGTCCTGTCACTGGGCACCACTGAAAAAAGCCTGGCCCCCTCCTCCCGGCCCCCTCCCTTTAAGGCTTTACATGAGGTGATGAGGGGACATCAGGAGCAGGAGAGATGTAGTGGGACAGGGGATGGGGAGAGGATGCTGTGAAGACTCCGAGAGGAGGAAGGGAAGGAGAGAGGTGGTCTGCGGAGGCGGGATGAGCTCCTGATTTCCTGCCACAGGCTTTGCCTGGGCCCGGATTGGGTGCTCCCGGAAGGGGAGACGAATCTCCTGGCAAAGCAGCCTATTGACACCGCAGGAAATGACAATAAAGCAGCAGCTTCAGAGGGTGAGGAGGCGCTACCCGGTGCCCGCAGGCTCCGTGCCCTGTCCCTGCAGGACGTAAATCCCATTTCCGCTCTCCTAGAGATGTCTCCCAGCGCGTTTTTCTGCCTTGCAGGAAGAAACCATCCCTGGGTCCTGGGCACCTGCTTGGGGAAGAGGGAATGGCGGTGGGATGCTGGGAAGGATGGCTGGGGAAGGGGAGAGGAGAGTGGGTGAGCGGAGGGGAGGAATGGAGACGGAGCGATCAGCCTGGCAGAGGAAAACCGGAGAGCTGACAGGGAAGAAAAGGGCTTGGAGGCAGCCAGGAGAGCCCGGCCAAGCTGGCAACAGCACGCTACATCCCTTTTGACCTTCTCGGCTTCATAGTGAACCCTCCCACCGTGATGGAGGGGCTGGGGGGGGCGCCTTAAACCTCCCAGCAAACGCGCAACTGTTTTCCAAACATCACCAGGTGATACTTAAATATAGTGGACCTGTGCTTTTCCTCCTGCTTTTCTTTGTGTCTCTCCACCGTGGGTGGCAGGGGGGAAGATTTATTTGATGCCTGATGCCTAAAAACCGTGTCGGGCTGCGGGTGGACTTCTTTTTCCCCATTTTCCCCCTGCTTTGAAACATTCCCCACCCTGCGCACTTCCTTAGCTCGCCCCCAAAACCCAGAGTGTTCCAACCAGGGAGGAAAGCAACGAAGCAATGAATGTCTGCCCTTAGTTTTTAAGGCAACGTGAGGGTCGGTGCCCGAAATCTGGGTGTGCCGGGGCTGCTGGATGCGCCGCAGAAGCCTTTCAAGGTTAGCGAGCCTCCAGGCGCTCCGTTATTGCGGAGGCTCAAGCAAAACAGGTGGGAAATTTGTGGCGAGCGACTAACGGAGTAACGAGAGCATCCGCCGGAACAAATCACCCGCGTGTTCAGCGGCAAAGCAGTTACAGCCCCCACCGGCGCGGCCCTGCCATCCCTCCCGGGGGACCCCCCTGGGGATGGCCGGCTGCCTGCTGCTGGCAAGCGCTGCCCCGGGGGGGTGGTTTTGGGGTGAAATAGGGTCTCTCAGGTTGTAATTTCTCCTGCTTTTATCTCCGCCGGGAGCTTTGAGATAGGGGAAAGCGCCCTGTTGAAGCGGTGGCGATCCAGCAGTTTTTCGCTGTCCCGGTGGTATTTATTCCCGAGGAGAAGTGGTGTCAGAAGGAATCCAAGACTGGAGGCAGGCTTGACAGTGCAGAGCGCTTCAGGTCGGGAAGAGTGATCAAAGAGATTGGCCATCCTCTGTGGAGATGATAAATGGCCTAACGCTGTTTCTAAGGAGCATCGGGGTGGTTTTAAGAGCGCAAAGCTCTCTTTGCAGGCGGCTTCAGCCCGGGTTGCCTTTGATGTTGCGCTCCGGTGCCCGGCATTTCGCCCGGCTTTTGCCGGCGCGGCGATGACGAGCCGGTGGCTGAGGTTTGCAGGGATGAGTAATGGGTTTAGGTGCCCTAATCCCACTCCTTCGGATGGTGGGAGCTTGAACCCGGTGGTTGCTGAGCCCCCCGAGCGCATCCGAGGGGGTTTGAAAACCAGCCAGTGTTGACAGCGGGCAGGAAACTTTGGTGTTATTGTCTCCTTTATTCCTTCAATATTTTGATCAGTGAGTCAGTCTCGGTTACGATCCTGTAAATCCCTTTGTAATCCTGGCTGGAGCATCAGCTGCTCTTGTAAAAAAATTTATGGGGCAGTTAAAGTGTATGAGACAGAGCCGTAAAGGGATTTATGAACTGGGAGATGCACAGATGGCTTCATTGCAGCCTTCCACGCCTGCCTCCGGGGTGTGGAGCTTTTGCCCCAAATGCCCCTTTTGGGGGAGGAGGATGCTCCTGCTGGATCCCTCCCGAGTGCCGGGGGCCCCGCCAGCCGTTCTCCCTCGGTGGCTGTTTTGTGCCAGCAGTCCCTGCTGTGTGGTTTTCATGCCTCCTCCCGAATTACTTGCCGGCAAACTTGCAAAGCAGCCGGGAGCCGATTTCGATTCCCGGCTGAGCGGAGCCGCGCAGAGGCGATGCCGTGATCCTGTGCCTTCATCTGTGCGGCGGCTCTGGAAAGGCTCCGGGAAGCGCCAGCGCGACGGGATCGTGGCCCTTGGCGAGGTCCTTAACAGTGTAATCAAACCCCGTTAATCGCGGTAATGCCAAGGTACCTCGGAGAGGAGGACCAGGCAGCGATGTCCCTCCTGGTCTCCTCCGGAGATGACCTTGAGGGGCTGCTGTGCCATCTCCTGTCCCCTTTTTGAGTGAGAAATGGCCGACCTTTCAAAGGGGCACTGCACCCCTCTCTGGGTCCCCCTTGGGGACTGTGGCGTAACGCTGGCACCCCACAACCCTGGAGCTGGTGGTGGCCGCGCTCTGCCCCACGGCCGTGCCCCCTGGCAGCTCTGCAAGCCCCAGCGCATCCAGAGACCCCCATTGAGGAATCTGGGGGCCTGTTTTGGTTTTTCCCCAGTTTGAAAAGGGGCAGGAACCCGCTCACTGCATCTCCCTGCGGGATCCAAGCAGGATCTTGGCTGGATCCTGCTGCCACGCATTGCCCCCGGGCAAGGGACTGCACGCTCGTCACGAGGCCGGCAAAGCTGTCTTTTATGGCTCCATACAGGTTGTTGATTATAATTGCCGCACTCTGTCAATTTAGTAGCGGCCACAAAACTATCAGTGGCCTTTTTGGGTAAATAAATATTTCTTCACTAATGCCTGGAGCCTCGTAAAGCCCTCACCGTAAAGCCGGCTAATTGGAGTTCAGGTCTGTGACTGCTCCCCGTCGCTGGGGAGGAAGAAGAGGAAGGATAACGGAGGAGAAGCAGAGGGCAGAGGAGAGGGGGGGATGCAGGGGAGGGTCGGGTGGAATGGGAGGACCGAAGAGGACAATAAGGGTCTATGGAGGTAGCACAGGTGAGCACAGCGAGCTTAATGGGCGTACGGAGAGTGGGAGGACACGGGGATCTCCAGTTCTTGGCCGTGGCACAACTGCTCTTGGTTTTTCTCTCCCTGTTGCTGTCGCTCCCAAATTTCCCATGACAAGGGTCTCCAGGGATGAAGATCTACATCGACCCCTTCACTTACGAGGACCCCAATGAGGCAGTCCGAGAGTTCGCCAAGGAGATCGATGTCTCCTTTGTGAAGATTGAAGAGGTCATTGGAGCAGGTGGGTCTCACCATCCCCCGCCACGCATCCCTTCCTGCCCTCTCCGTCGCTCCTGCGTGGCCACACACCCGCCTGGAGCAATTTTTGGGGGGTGCACACGTCAGGAAACCCTCACGGAAGCCTCGAGACATCAGGCTTTCCTGGGTTTCTGGTGGGTTGGGGTGGGCATGAGGTTGATTTCTGCTCTTAAAGTTCCTCTGAGGTGGGAAAGGCTCCGTGAACATATTTGCTGCTGACCATGGGGCCTCTTGGCATTTCCTAGTTGCCTTTTCCATGAGATAACAAGAAAAAACCAGATCTTGCTCTAGTCTCTGCCATATTCCCATAAATATGTATATATACACATGCGCGCACATATTTGTATGTCGTCTGTGCTGCTTTTATTGCCATTTTTAAATAACTGTGCCGTACTTGAAGAAGAGAAAGTGAGAAGCTGGGGGAAAGCTGCAAACAAGCGACGAGCTAGTTCGGTCAGGATCAAGTTCAGTGAAGTATCAGCCACCCTTTTGCTGCTCATCAAGGCGAGGCGGCTGCAAACCTGGCTTAAGCGTAATCCCTCCACAGGCGAATTTTGCCTCGCTGAAGGAAAAGCTCACCCCCTGGAAACGAGAGGACGCTTCCCCTGGATTTTAAATCAGAGGGCAGCGTGGAAAACAGCCCAATTATTTGCCTTTCCAAGGGCAGCAACGTGCAAAAAGGCGGCCGCGGTGATCAGCGCCGCCACCGCACGTTTGAGGTAGTCCGTAAACGTTGGTGCTCTTGCGCTGCGCATCCTTCTTGGAGGGGTAAATGTTGGTGCTCTTGCTCGGCGCATCCTTCTTGGAGGGGTTTGCAGGAGCGGCCCCAGCCTCTGCTTCCGTCGGTGCCGGGCTGTGTCACCTCGGGGCAGGTTGCAAGCCCAAACGTGTCCCCAGCAGCCCACGTTGCCCCTCGTAAAGAGAGCAGGCGAGGAGATTTAGAGATGAGCATTGCTGAAGCGTTACCCGGCTGATGTTTCTCAGCTGGCTGGTTTGGAGACCAAACGGCTCAAGGTACCATCACTCTTGGCTGTGTTTTACGCGGGGGAGGAGGTGCTAGTGGGTGCTCTTGCACTTGCAGGGGAGTTTGGAGAAGTGTATAAAGGCCGCCTGAAGTTGCCCGGCAAGCGGGAGATCTACGTGGCCATCAAAACCCTCAAAGCCGGCTACTCGGAGAAGCAGCGCCGGGATTTCCTGAGCGAGGCCAGCATCATGGGGCAGTTCGACCACCCCAACATCATTCGGCTGGAAGGGGTGGTGACCAAAAGCCGACCGGTCATGATCATCACCGAGTTCATGGAGAATGGGGCGCTGGACTCCTTCCTGCGGGTGAGGAAGGTGGAGGGGGGAAGGAGGTGTGGGCAGTTGTTCAGCTGTGAGATGTTGGCGTCCCATTCTGTAAATCCCAGCCTCTTTCCTTCGCGCGGGAACTGGTTGGAGTGGGCCGTACACCCCCAAAACTCATTATTTTTGGTGCTGGTGTACCTCTGCTTCAATCCAGTGGGGCAGGGCAGCTGGGTAGTCCAGCATGGTGGAGGTGCAGCATCCTCCCAAGGTTGGGGGTGAGCAGCTGCGGTCCCGCAGTGGGGTTTTCCCCGCTCACCCCGGTGCCTGCTCTTTCCTGTGGCAGCAAAACGACGGGCAGTTCACTGTGATCCAGCTGGTGGGGATGCTCAGAGGAATTGCCGCCGGGATGAAGTACCTCGCGGAGATGAATTACGTGCACCGAGACCTGGCCGCCAGGAACATCCTGGTCAACAGCAACCTGGTGTGCAAAGTGTCGGACTTTGGCCTCTCGCGCTACCTGCAGGACGATACATCCGACCCCACCTACACCAGCTCCCTGGTATGTACGATTTTTGTCTCATCTGGCATCCCCTGTGCCTGCCCGGTGCCCGCTGCCAGCTGGACCTGAGCGAAGGCTGCTGGATGTATGCCCTGGAGCTTCTGCCGTGGGTGGGAGCATCTCCGGAAGCTTCCCACCACGTAGGACCTGGCTGTTGGTTCCCACCCAGCATCCTCTTTTTCCCCTCCTTTCTCTTCCCCCCTTTTATGAGTTTTCTGCCTCCCTCCTCCCCCAAGCACCTTTCTGCCCTCAGCAATTTCCAGATAAACCTCTTCCCTGTCCTCCCCGGAGGGAAGTTGCACAGAGGAATCCCTGGAGAGACCGGGAAGGTGGGGAGACTGGGAGATCACAGCGTCTCCCAACGGCGCAACTCCCCTTCCCCCAGCGCTCGCCCAGGTCTGGTCTGCCTTTCTCTGCTGGAAACTTCTTCCAGGCATTAATTAAAGAGGCAAACCTAAGGGGAGCTGCGCTGTCCCCCAGCCACCCTTCATGTCATTAATTAACTCCTTCCTAGGTTAACGGCAGCCCTGCTCTCCCCTTGCTCCCCTGGGAGACCCCACCAGCTCCCCACCACGGCCGTCCTCCTGCCGACGGGCTCACCAGACCCTTCCTGGTGATGAGCAGAAGAGAAGGGGATGAAAAACCCGTTGACCTCATCTAATGGATTAATTAAAAGAGCGTGTGCTGGGTGCAAACGAAAGGCTGCACTGACTCCTGCAAAAGCGGTGCCTCGGGCTGCCGCGCTGTGCCCAGGGGCTGGGGATCAGCTCTGTCCTCCAAAATGGGAAATGCATGGACGTGCCTGTGGGGCTGGCTTCGTCTTTTGGCCCAGCTGCAGCCCCTTGCTTTTCCTCCCCTTTTTCCTCCCCTGCTCACAGGATGTCTCCCCCCATCCCCGTCCTGCAGGCAGAGCAGACATCCGTCGTTTCGTTTTTCGGTCAGAGACCCTAGGCAGTAGCTGCTGGGATGAGGCATGGAGCAGCCTTTCCCCACCTTTAGACATAAAAAAGATTATCTCATCTGTGTTTTTATTTAATTTAGGCCATAATAGATCTCCCCGGCAGCTGGGAAGTGATGCTGTGCCCGCGATTACATCACTCTGCCTCCCACAGCAGGTTTTTAGCTCTGGGGAAAAGGCAGGAAAAACAACCTAGCAGTTAATTTCTCCGTTTGTAGTTATTCAAATCAAATTTTTTGCCATTCATCCTTCAAGAGCAGCTGACGCTTTGTCGGAAAGGCTATGGAAAACAATTGTGCTAAACGATTTACAACGCAATTCTGCCCGGAGTAAACACCGTGCCTTGTCTGTGGTTTTTCTTCAGCCCTTGGCTCTTTTTGCTGTTATTTCAGCGGTGCGTGCCCAGGGAGCAGTCCCTCCGCACGTCCCTCCGTATGTCCCTCCGTACGTCCCTGCCCCCTCGGCATGGCCTCCAGCCCTTTCTGTCCTGCCAGGAGCTGGCACCTGCCCTGGCTTGATGGGGTGGCTTGAGACGCCGAGCCTGATTGTGAGTTTTTAGGAGAAATGAGGAGCGCTCTGCCAGAGGCACTGTCCTATTCCACTGCTCTCCCAGTCTTTTGGGGGCTTAAAGGTGTTCCATGTTTTGCCTCCCGCTCCAAAAGTGGGGCTGGAAGGACCTTCTGGCAGCTGTGGGAGCCCAGGTGATGCCACAGAGGATGCTCTTAGGTTTCCACTGAAGGCCAAGGGATGGAGACACCTGTGGCTCCTTCCTAGAGTCGAGCACCGGCACAGTCCTGCGTAGCCCTTGGCACCCGCTGTCTCCCCGGGAAGGGACGTGGGGACAGGCCACCCATGTGCCGGGTCCCGCAGGGCAGCTGGAGTGGGGAGGTGTCACTCGGGGGTGACCCCCTGAGCGGGCTGAACCCTTGGATTTTGTTTTGGTGAGCTCCGCTCTTTCGTGCAGGATACAAGATAAATTCATGGAGGTGTTCCCGGCTCCGGCCTCCTTGTCCCATCCCCTGGGATGCCTCCTGTCCCTGCCTCGGCGGGGTCCCCAGGGACTGGTGGCTGGAGTTGAGGGTGTGCGGGATGGCTCCAGCCCCGGCTCGCAGGTGTCCGGGCTCCTCTGCCGCGGGAGCCATTTCTCAGCGGCATTCCCTTTTTCTGCAGGGGGGGAAGATCCCCGTCAGGTGGACGGCGCCGGAGGCCATCGCGTACCGCAAGTTCACCTCGGCCAGCGACGTCTGGAGCTACGGCATCGTCATGTGGGAGGTGATGTCGTTCGGGGAGAGGCCCTACTGGGACATGTCCAACCAAGATGTAAGCACCGGGGGGGGTCATCCACGCAGCCCTGGGAGGGGCGGTTCCCAAAAAAAACCCCGCTGCCAGAACGGCTATCCGCTCCTTCCTCGGCAGCGCTGGGTTTTGGAGATGAAACGGGCTTGGCGAGCGAGAGGATGCAAGGAGGGATATTGGGAAGAAAAGGCAGTGGGCTGATAATTGGACTTCAGCGAGCTGCAGCGCCTTTGAAAATGTTCAGAGGGTTTACGAGCGGGGAAAGAGCTTTGGTAGTCGGAGTGTCGTACTCCGGTGCCATCCGCCGAGATAATGAGTGGCAGCTCTCCGCCGGGAGGAACTGCGGCGCGTGAGGCATCAGAGCGGAGATTAACCTCCGAGAGCCCCGGCTCCATCGGAGCCGGGAGCGTCTCCTCCTGCTCCCTTTGCTGATGATCAAACGGGCTGGCAGCCGCCTTCCCGGCCCGCGGCAGCGCTGCCTGCGGCACCTCTGCCCGCACAGGCGGCTCGGGGAGCGATCGCGGGTGGCCCAGAGACCTCCGAGTCCTTCGTGCTCACATCCTTACGTCCCCCCCCATTGCCCTGCAGGTCATCAACGCCATCGAGCAGGATTACCGGCTCCCGCCACCCATGGATTGTCCCGCCGCCCTGCACCAGCTGATGCTGGACTGCTGGCAGAAGGACCGCAACACCCGCCCGCGCTTCACCGAGATCGTCAACACCCTCGATAAAATGATCCGCAACCCGGCCAGCCTCAAAACTGTGGCCACCATCACCGCTGTGTGAGTCTCCCCGCTGCGCGGGGCAGCATCCCAAGCCGCCGAGAAAGGCCTCCCGAGCAGCTGGTTGCTGCTGGAGGGAAGGACAGGAATTCATAAATCGTGTGGCAGGCGCAGGGGGTTTTTTGTCTTTGCTCTCCCTGACAGTCGGACAAAGAACATGTAGTTTTCGGTGGGGAAACAGCAATAATTCTTCTGCTATTGATTCTTTATGGCGTGTGACCATACGGGCGCAGTGGCTGCTCTGCAGGCGCCTCCGTCCCCGTGGCTCCGGCAGCTGGATTACGACGTGCCGGCTTGCAAAGCGCTGCTTGGCGGAGCGGTATTCCCACGGGACGGGCTTTCCTCACGCCATTCCTTGTCTCAGGGCACGTGCCGGGAGCTGGGCAGGGCTGGGGGGAGCTGAAGGGTGCGGGGAGAGGGATGGGGGAACGCGTCCGTGCGCAGGCTGGGCTCCTGTGTGGCGGCCCCACGGCGCCGGCCGGGCTTGTCCCCAGCGGTGTGTCCTCCCGCAGGCCTTCTCAGCCCCTCCTCGACCGCTCCATCCCTGACTTCACTGCCTTTACCTCAGTAGACGACTGGCTGAGCGCCGTGAAGATGAGCCAGTACCGGGACAGCTTCCTGACCGCTGGCTTCACCTCCCTCCAGCTCGTTGCCCAGATGACGTCCGAGTGAGTTGGGTGCCGTGCCGGGGCTGCCCGAAAGCTGGGAGGGGGGTGGCGGGGAGGTGGGAATGTCGGTAAAAGGAAGGGTGTGAGGGTCCCTCACGCCGCCCAGCAGGACCCCGAGTCTGGAGGTGGCCGCCTTCACCACCTGGGGGGCGGCGTGGGGGTGTCTCCCTGCTGGCGGTCCCACCTCACCTCCGGTGATGCTCGGCGGGGCTGCGCTGGTGTGGCTGTTCTTCTGCTCAAAGGCACGGAGCGGCCGAGCTTTCATCCCTCGCCTCGCGTGGAGGCGGCGAAACAGGTACACCAACCGCCCGCCCGTGGATGTTCCTCCATCTGTCTGTCTGTCTGTCTTCCAGAGACCTCCTGAGAATAGGGGTGACTTTGGCTGGGCACCAGAAGAAGATCCTGAACAGCGTCCAGTCCATGCGAGTACAGATGAGCCAGTCACCGACCTCCATGGCATGACGTCCCTTGCTCGACGGGGAGGGGACGGGGAGGGCACGCAGCGGAGGGGCGGAAGGCGGGAGGGGAGGAACTGATGGGCGCCGCGGGGCAGCGTTTGGAGAGGTGCCGCCGCTGCCGGGGGACTGTGACCGCAGGCGAAGGATGTTCCTGGGACTCATCTCTGACTGGTGACTTCCGTTCCTCACCAACAGAAGCACACTTACCAATGACATGGGGAACAGCGTATAAATAACGTATAAATATGTACAAATCCTATATTTAACAAAACAAAAAAACAGAAAACAAACACAAAAAAACAATGAAGACAAACCAATGCGCGCTGGGGAAGCAAACCCAAGCCCTAGAGACCAGACTCCAATCCCACCACCAGTGAGCAGTGGTCGAAACTGAGAAGGAGGAAGGGGCTGGTGGGGAAGGGAGAGGCACGAGATGGAGCATCCCGTCCGGAGGAACCACCTTCCTTTTCTTTTCTTTTCTTCCGTCGCCCTCCCTCCCTGCCCCGACCCTCCCTGCTCTCCTCTCTGCTCATGGACCCAGGGTGGAAGTGTCCTCCGACGTCTCCGCAGCTCCCTGCCATCCTATCTGGGTGCTGCTCCGGCAACTACCAAAGGACTTCACTGACCACTGCATGGGGGATCCGACTCAATCCAGTTAATGTCTTCATATTGAAGAAGAGATGTACCTTCAATAGAAAACCTTGGGTTTTTTGGGTGGTTTTTTTTTTTTTTCTTCTCTTTTGCTTGCATTTTTTTTGCAAAAAGGAAAAAAAAAGGATTAAAAAAAATAGAATAATAATAATAATAATAATCCATCCTGGAAAACGGAAAGAGGTGTTCCCGTGTGTGTGTGCGCTCGTGCGCGTGTGTACCTTGTCAACTTACTGTGGACTCACTGCTTGTCCGTAACCGAAGATCACCCTGCGGCCAGCCGGTTCCCAGCCCCCGGGGGGGACACACCAGGGGTTGTATCCGCAGCCTTTCCCCCCTCTCCGGGAGCGGGAGGGAGCAGGGAAGCGCCCGAGGACGGCGAAGCAAGCGCTCGGCATCCCGCAAGCGGGGAGGAGGACGCCAATGGCGCGGCGGGGACGGGATGGGACCGCAGGAGCTGCCGCACGGTTGTGACTGGGTTGGTGGCTGCTGGAGCCGGAGGAGAGGTGCTCTCTCCCGAAACAGACTGCCGAGGCCTCCGGAGCCGCGGCGATGCGTGGAAGATGGCTATGGAGGACGTTTTTCCCCCCCCCCATCTTGCGGACCTAAGGATTTTGATACTGATTTACAGACTTAACGTTTCACGGCTTCAGAGGTAGGTCTGTTTGTCCTCTCTGTCTGTCCTCCTGTGTATTTTTCCCCTTGCTTCCTTAAAGCCTCTCCCAGTGAACGCTTCCCCAGGTTTAATTTGATTTTTTTTTTTTATAATTTATTTATTTTTTTGTTCCACCGTCGCTCTCCTTTGCAAATTGATCTAGTTAAAATTACTAGACGCGTGTCGGTGTTTACACAGAATATTGTAAGACTGGGCAATCTAACTTCCCTCTGCGGATCGCGCCGCCAGTTTATAAAATGAATGAACTCTTAATAAGGCTTTTACTTAGAGGGTTGTGTGCGAGCTGTAATGATCCATCACCGCGCTCCTGCAGGCACCGTGCTGGCAGCGAGTGGCACCCGTGTGGCAGGGGGAGTGGTGGCACGGGAGGGCTGCCCGTCCCTGCTCTCTTTTGCTGGTATGGTGGCTCGTACGTCTGCGAGAAACCCTCTGTCCTCCTCAGGCATCCGTTGCTGGCACAGCGATGTCCTGCATCCATCCGTTCATGGGGATGTCGTGCATCCATCCGTGTTGAGGTGTCCTGCATCCATCCGTGTTGCGTGGATGTCCTGCATCCATCCGTGTTGCGGGGGTCCTGTATCCATCCGTGTTGTGGGGATGTCTTGCATCCATCCATGTCGGGGGGATCTTGTCCATCCATGATATCACGAGGATGTCCTGTATCCATCCGTGTTGTGGGGATGTCTTGCATCCATCCATGTCGGGGGGATCTTGTCCGTCCATGATATCACGAGGATGTCCTGCATCCATCTGTGTTGCGGGGATGTCCTGCATCTATCCATGTTGGGGGGACGTCGTGTATCCATCCGTGTCGCGGGGATGTCATGCATCCATCCGTGTCGTGGGGGTGTCCTGCATCCATCCGTGTTGTGGGGGTGTCCTGCATCTATCCATGTTGGGGGGATGTTGTGTGTCCATCCGTGTCACGGGGACATCGTGTATCCATCTCTGTTGCGTGGATGTCCTGCATCTGTCTGTGTTGTGGAGATGTCCTGCATCCATCCGTGTCATGGGGCTGTCCCACATCCATCTGTTCATGGGGATGTCCTGCATCCATCCGTGTCGTGGGGATGTCGTGCATCCATCCGTGTTGCAGGCATGTCGTCCATCCATCCATGCTGTGGAGATGTCCCGTGTCCTGCACGGTGGCTATGCCCCATGTCCAGCTGTGCCATGGGGATGCCCACATTTGTCTGTGCCGTGAGGATGCCCCATGTCCACCAGTGCCATGAGGACACCTCCTGTCCCCCTGTGCTGTGGGTTTTCCCCTTGTCCATCCTTGCCGTGGGGATGCCCCATGTCCATCCGCGCTGTGGGATCGCTCCACGTCCATCTGCACCATTGGATCGCCCAACGTCCACCATGGAGATGCGTCACCAGATTGACTTGCTGCCACCAAACGCAAGGGGATGAGCCCTTCCTCTGCCTGCTGCCAGCGCCTGTCCACACATCCTGGGTGTGAGCATTGTCCCCAAGCTGGGGCCACCGGGCTGCTCTCTTGCTTGGGGGGGGCCCCACGTGTCCCGTGGGGACCGCGTGCTTGGCTCGGGAGGATGGCGGCCGACACCACCAGCAGATGAAGGACCCTGGTGACGGGGTGCTCTTTACACCTCCAATTTTATTTCTTCAAGGAAGATGACCCGCCACTCCGCTGCCGAACAGGAGTTAACGAGACGCAGGAATGAGCTTGTTTCGAATCGCCGAACTCCCCCCAGAGAAGGAGGCAGAGAAAAACCACCCCTTGTTTACAACAGCAGGGACTGCTCCGCGTCCTGTCTGATAGACGATCGCTAATACCTCTCGGGATACTCGCGGCCCAAATCTGTATTCCGGGATGTTGTCACACCGAATACAACATGCAGATGGAGCGGGCGCCGTGCATACTAATACGCCGCCTCGCCGCATTAATATTCGCCGGCGGTGAAGGATCCTTTGTGGTTTTTTTGTTGGTTTTTTTTTTTTTTTATGATTTCTCTTTTATTAGAAGGAAACTAAAGGCGTTTAAAGAAACGAATGACAGCGACACAGGCTAAATATCAAAACTCCACCTTTATGACTCCCCTGCTGCCGGCACCTGTGAGGCAGCTGGTCCTGCAGCCCCGCTTGGGGCTGGAGGGACGATGTGACAGCGCCGCCGCCCCCTTTTTTCTTTAATATAAAACCTTTCACCATAAAGCATTCCGTCCTGCCCGTCCAGCCCAGCAGCCTGGGTACCCACGAGTGGATAAACCAGCTGTCCAGGTGCATGGATGTCCACGGAGAAAGCGAGGAGAGCGGAGCCACGTGCCGAGTTGAGGGCTGCCCCGGTGCTCCGCAGGCTGGGTGAAGATGCCGACAGCAACGGCACTGGAGGTGATGCCTTCCAGACTGGTCTCAGCTCCAGAGAAGCTTCATGCACCATCCTGAGCTCACCTGTAGGGACACCAGCAGGAGGTCAGGGTGACAAGTCCCCTTGGGAGGTGACACATGGCCACAATGGTGCTTTGTTGGAGTTGCTGGGGCTGTCGGGCTTTCCATTCTGCTGCTCTTCCCCAGCCAGCCAACGTTGGACATCTCCTGGGCTGTGTCATGGCAGGTGATTCCCATATCCAGCCTCTTCTAAACGGCCCTCTCCATGAAGGTGGCGTCTCCGCTGGGTCAGCAGAATGAGCCCAGCGGTGGTGGTGGCACAGGGGCCTGGAGATGTCCCCTCCAGGGTGACGCCAGAGCCCAGCGGCAGCAGATTGAGGGTGCTCAGCGCTCAACAGGGAGGCGAAGGTGCTGCACACAAATCCCTTTGGTGATGAGGCATAGTTGGCCAGGGAGTTGCTGTCATGTAGGAGGGCCACCACGGGCCACCTGCTCTCCTGCTTCTCAATACAAGGCTTTTCATCCAAAATGGAAGAGAATTCACCAAAGGCTGTCAGTTTTCAGATCTGTTAATGGAAAACAAGGGGAAAAGTGCAAAATTGCCAGGTTGGATTTTTGCTTTTCATTGAAGAAAACAACATAAAAAGATTGAGGAGACTTCCATCGGAGCATTTTGTTTCTTTAGAGCTGTTTCTTTCAAGGAAAATAAGTCTTCCAAACTGCCAAGCTTTTTTGTCCAGGCGTGACAGCATTACCCCTGTCTGGCCACCACAGCGGGGTTGTGTGTTTTGGGACTGGCCCTTCTTTGCCTTTGTCAGATGCCAAGGAGGAGGCTCCTGCTGGGGTAGGAGATGCAGGGCACCATCGAGGAGGTGTCTCCTAAGTCAAGGCTTCACTTATCTGCATCAACATGACACTCCTGGGTATGTGGCTCCAGGTCATCTAAGAAGTCTCCTCGATCAGCGATATCATGGAGAAGCGGTTGAGATGCTCCGGCTTTGCCTGGGGTGGAGATGGTGCAGGAGCTGCAGGCAGCGGTGGGACCTGGGGCAGGAGGCTCTGCCTTACTGGGTTTGTGGACCGAGGAGGGCAGCAGATTTGGGTCCGTCGGATGCTTTGCCAGTGGGCTCTGCCAAATGTGGGGAAAGAAGCGGTGGAAAAAGAAGAAAAATGAAACCACTAAGTGTGGTCTAAAAACGGAAGCTCCCGCTCCACCCCACCTTGTGATCCATGCTGTGGTCGGCGTTGGAGTTCATTTCTTTGATCCCGAAGGGGAAAGGATGGCTCAAAAATAATTTCCCCCCCCCATATTTCTGGTTTGCGCAGAAATAAAAGGAAGAAGACGACGTTTCTGATGGAAGTGAACCAAGTCCCCAGACCTTTCCTCCGGGCTGGCATTCAGCGATCACGCAAAGTCCCGGTGGGTTCATCCTCCAGGTGCTGGTGCTGGGAGGTGTCCTTCCCTGCTGGATCCCACTGGGGTGGATCCTGGCCCCCGGATACCGCTCGTCGCGGATGCTCGGCCGTGGCGCCTTGCTCCTCTGCTCGCATCCCGCCTCCTCCGCGCGGAGCAGCGGCACACGGATGCGGCCGCTCGCCCAGATCGCCTTCGCGTGAGCCCACCCTGCGCTTGGCCCTGATCCCGTCCCTTCACGGGAACGCTTTGCGCTTGTCAGCGTCTTCTCTGCATTTCTATGGTAACTGCAAAAACCTCAGCCCTTTTGTGTCTTCTTTAGGGTTTGCCTTGCGTGTCTGCGTTGGCTTTGTCTGTTTTGCGTGTAGCGTTCCATCAAAAAAAAAAAAAAAAGGGACATTTTGCTACAAAAAACCCCGCTCCAAGCTCGGCCCAAGGTCTAGACGTGAGAATCACTGGGCAAAGACGGTCACGTCTGGACTGGCTGTTGCCACCTGGCTTTAAATTGCCAAAAATCCCTCCAGTGCCAGCGCCGCTCTGTTGCTCCCCACATTTTCCCCCCCCCCAAAAAATAAAAATAATAAAAAAAAAAAAAGATCCCCATTGGCAATTCCTCGTTTCCCCCTGGGCTTTGCCGTGTCTTTTGTACGAGGCCGTCCCTGTTGGGCCACGCTGCGTGCGCTGGGGGAGGCAGCAGCTTTCTCAATAGCAGTAATTAAAATGAGACGCCGTGCCGCTGGCAGCCGGGGTGAACTCCGCCGCTCGCGCATCCAGGGCGAGAGCGAGCTTTTGAACGTGGAAGAGGAGCGTGTATTAATAGCAGGAGGGAGGGAGGGGAGAGTTTTTTTGGGGTTATTTCGCAGAGGTCTCCTCAATAAAGCTGTATCCTGGCTGGATCCAGCCCTGTGGGAGCCAGGGGAGCATCCCAGCTGGCCCATGGACAGGGATAAATCACGAAGTGTCACCTATGAAGGGTGTTTTGCACCGATTTGCCACCAGCGCTGTTGTTTGGTGACGGGGCCGGCCGTGCTTGCGTTTGTTAGGGGCTGAATGAAGGCTTTTGCCTCTGATCCATAAAAGCCGTTGATATATTCGAGCCGCTCTGCGTTCATGTGGAAATCATTGCTCTTAAACGCTGAATTCGGGTATTTTTTAAAAAAAAAAAAAGAGGGATCGATGGGTTTCTCAGATGAGGGATGG
>VZSF01000757.1:227073-237485 GCA_013398295.1 Chionis minor | reverse complement strand
GTGGGTGTGTTGGGTTTTTTTTTGCTATAGGGTTTTTTGTGCAAGTTCAACATGCTCATGGTGACAGCTCCAGGTCCCTGCAGGCAGTGAAGTTTGCCCCACGCTTTGTACACGGGGCAAAACAAAAAGCCCAGCAACAGGGGTTTTTTGAGGGTTTTTTTTGGTTTTTTGTTGGTTTGGGGTTTTTTTTGCCAAGCCCATCCTGACAAATGAAACCAGGGCGCCTCTGCCATGAAATCCACCCAGCCTCCTGGCAGGTCTTTGGACGTGCCGGATGCAAATGGGCAGCAGCTGACGGAGGGCAGAGCTCAAGTTGTTTGTGCGTCCTTAATTGAGGAGATACTTGGTTTAATGGGCTGTCAGAGTGGTTTAAATGAACGTTCAGGTTTCTTGAATCCCCTGGGATTTGGGGCGCGGCGAGGGTACATCCCTTACACAGGTCGCCCCGAGGTTTTTCCCGTTAAGCAACCAGAAGACGTTTACAGCCGGTGCTTAACGTTCCCAAAGCAGCTTTTGTGGGAATAGCCTTTTCACAGGGTCTCGGGGAGCCCTGCTGGTGCTTGGGTGGCTTGATGGGGCTCTGAAGGCCAGTGGGGTGGCGAGCGCAGCCCGAGCCCCAGCTGCGCATCCCGGGGACGGTCCCCGACGGAGCCTCACCTCGCTGACACGGGTTGACACGGCCGCAGGCTCTGGCTCCAGCGTGGGGGTAACCCGTCACCGGCCTCGCCTGCATCCCAGCTGGAAGGAGATGTCATTTACCAAGGCCCCACAGCGTCCAAAAAACTTCTGCTGAGCTTTGAATATAGATACGGGCGGCTGTCGCAGCCGGAACGGAGACTTGACTCTCAAAATGAAAAATCTTTCCTTCATGGCTCTCGGGTTTGAAAAATGGAAGCGGCACATTGGCTCCAATTACTCTGCAGCAGCTCCCAGAAATTTCAATATACCTGATCCTCCGGCACAGCAGCTTGATGCCAGCCCAACTCGGTGGCTGCCAACTCCTGATTTACCCCACCGCAAGCAGAAAAAGCTGGGATTGCTCTCGGCATGGGGCAGGGAGGATGAGCCGGCTCCCCGGGATGGACGATGCTCCGTGGGGTGCAATGGGGGGGCGAGATGGTCCCAAAAAAAAGGCGCAGGGCACGGCTCTGGCCCGGGGGAGAAGAGGGAGCGGGATGGTCCCGGCTGCACGGAGAGCTGGCAGTGAAGGAGGGGGAGGTGGGAGACACACACATCCCCAGCCCTCTCCCACCTCCCCTCTCTCCCGCGCTTGGCAAGGAAGGACAAATAAAAGACAAGCCCAAAGAGGACTACAGGATAAATTGTAATTGGAGCAATATGGGATGGTTATTATAAAGTTACGTGCCAGCCCGCATTAAGTGGCAGCATCTGCTGGAATTATCGGAGATGCCTCGGTGTCTATTAGCAGCGCTGGGCTTTTCCTGGAGGACAATCCGGGTGGGCGGCAGCGGTGCTGCCAAGCCTCTGCTGGAGCCGGGAGGGCTGGGACGGAGCAGGGCTGAGGCTGCTGCTGTGTCGGAATTTCCTCCGGGCCCTGCGGGAAGGAGAAGTTTTGGGGGATGCTCTCAAGAAAGCCACCTCCTGCCCCCCCGCCAAGTGGCTTGTCCCTCTTGATCAGGTCGCAGCGCACACATCTCCTAAGCAATGTGCACACACGTGTGTGGTGCGTGTGGGGGGGGTGTGTGTGTGTGTGTGTGTGCGCACGGCCGCACACCCGCACAGCTCGCATCCTCCCCACACCCCAAGGTGCTCGGAATGGGGTGGGATTTACTTGGCTCCGTGTCTTTCAGCTGGTTTCCAGTTACTGCCTTGATGAGACCGGCACGGCCACCCGCCTCGCTGCCCCCAGGGTCACCACCAGCGCCAGGAAGCGAAACCCAGTCCCCGTTTCAGAGCAACCCCTTGGTGCGATGGCTTCTGGCATGAGGACACCAGCGCGTCTCGGCGACGGGATTGCCCACAGCATCCGCTGTGCCGGCGCTGCTGGGCGGGATGAGCAGCGGGATGAACAAGACCATAGCAACAGCTCTGACGAGAAGTTCAACCAGGCCAAGGGGAAGGTCCTGCACCTGGATCGGGGCAATCCCAAGCACAAATCCAGGCTGGATGGAGAATGGCTGGAAAGCAGCCCCCAGGAGAGGGACCTGGGGGTGATGGTGGGGGAGAAGCTCACCAGGAGCCGGCACCGTGCACTGGCAGCCCAGAACCATCCCCTGCCCCCTGGGCTGCATCCCCACAGCGGGGGCAGCAGGGCCGGGGGGGGATTCTGCCCCTCTGCTCCGCTCGGGGGAGACCCCACCTGGAATACTGGGTCCAGCTCCGGGGGTCCCAACAGCAGAAGGGGGAGACCCCACCTGGAATACTGGGTCCAGCTCCGGGGGTCCCAGCAGCAGAAGGACACGGAGCTGGTGGAGCAGGGCCAGAGGAGGTCCGGAGATGCTGGGAGGGCTGGAGCCCCTCTGCTGGGAGGACAGGCTGGGAGAGCTGGGGGGGTTCAGCCTGGAGAAGAGAAGGCTCCGGGGAGACCTGATAGCCCTTTCCAGTCCCTAAGGGGGCTCCAGGAAAGCTGGGGAGGGACATTTTACAAGGGCATGGAGTGATAGGATGAGGGGTGATGGCTTCAGACTGGAAGAGGGGAGATTTAGATTGGATATTGGGAGAAATTCCTGGCTGTGAGGGTGGTGAGCCCCTGGCCAGGGTTGCCCAGAGAAGCTGTGGCTGCCCCACCCCTGGAGGTTCAAGGCCAGGTTGGACGGGGAAGCCCTTATTTCCGGTCGCACGCAAGCGGGAGGGCTAAAGGATGGGGCGCGGGGAGCACCGAAGCGACACGGAAAGTCCAAAAAGCCCTTTCGCTCCCCAAAACCCTGAAGTATGCCCCACGTCCCGGCGCTAGAGGTGGTCGTTCATTGCCCCAGCCCAAAGGAGGTTTTGCTCCCCGTGGAGCTCTGCCGCCCTCGGCACGCCGTGCTGGAGCTGCTCCCCAGCCTTTTATCTCCCAGCGCCACGCGCAGCCCATGCATTATTTACCACGCGCCTTCCCAGCACGGCGCGGCACGCCGAATTATTCATTTCCCTCGTGGGCTTTTTCCATGGCTCTCTAATCAGAGTTTCTTAGTTCTTTATAAACACTAATGAATTTATTTCCCGATGCCCTTATGAGGGAGATGGGGTTTTTACATCTTCTTCATACGCAGCAAGTTAGGAGCATGGATTCAGGGACTTCAAAGCCACGCGGCCGCCCCCCCAGGAGACCGGGAGCACCAGTTTGCCGCGGAGCGGCCGTGTTGGGCAGCTCAGCCCACGGTGCTCCGAGGGGGGCTCCGAGGGCTCAGCCGGCTCCGGGTGTCCCAGCAGGAGGGTGGATGATGCCCACCCTGCCGCTGGCCCCCGTGCTGGTGGTCCCCGCTCATCCTTCATCCCAGGGATGGGGAGGGACCCTCCTTCCCTCCCAGATTGAGCATTTAGTGGGGCGCTGGGTTCTGCCAGCACGGGGGTGTGACAGCGCGTGCGGTGGCTCGGGGAGCCCCTCCGTCTCAGGGCAGCAGAAGAAGGTGCAGCTTTCCACGCCGGCCAGGTCCGTAATGGCTCCGCAAATGCATTTCCAGCTACAGGGCATTAATGTGCCTCTCTGCTGGGAGGCGGCCGAGCCTATTCCGAAAGCAGCTCCTGATGGGTGAGGGTCACCAGGCAGCGCCCGCACCCAGTTTCTTTCAACAAGTGTAACTGGATGAAGTGGCTTCATCCACCACCCTGGGATTTTTTGCCCCCCAGGTCAAGTCAGGGAGGAACCCTGCGGGTTTTTTTCACCCGGACCTGCTGTTCCCAACGCAGGCGTGGAGCTCACGTCCATCCATAGGCGTAGCCGCGGCCCCCGGCTCGCCCGTGGGCACACCGGGAGCCACCCGGGGTGCAGGAGCATCCCGTCCTCACCTGGTCCCCCTTCCCCTTTGCTGCTGCCGGCGTTCCTTGGGGAGCTTCCCTCCCCTCTTCCCCGCTTTCTGAATCGCACCAGGGTCCACAGGGGTTATTGGGACCCCTTTCCCGGGCACTGTACCCTCCAGTGCTCCTGGTGCCCCCCCAGCCACCCGTGTTCCCTCCCTCACTCTTTCGGTGGCCTCGCACTGCGCTGAGTCAGCAGCTTTTTCCCGGCTCCCTTCTCGTTTTCCTCCCTGTACGTCTCCCGGCGCTCTTCTGGAGCCCCTTCCTCCTAGTTTTTCCCTCTTGCTAAACCCAAACTGCCTTGACCAGGGAGAAGCGGTGCGCGGCGGGGCAGGAGGCGCCAGCTCGGCCCCATTTTTAGCTGGGGGAGGGTTTATTCATTGAGGCGTGATGCCTGCGAGAGCCGGGAACCAGCTCGGGGCTGGCAGCGCTGAACCTTGCTCAGGTGGCGCTGAGCCGCGTTAATAAGCCTCGTTGACAGGCAAGGTCGCCCCTGAGCCTAAACTAATTAGCGCTGCCGGGCTGTGCTCGTGGGGGTGTCAGCCCGGGGGGTGCCGGGAGGGAGCCGTGGCCTCCAACGGGACCGAGCCGGACCGAGGTGTCAGCAGCTGAGCCCCATCTCTGCTGGAAGAGGGGGGCAATGCTGAGGAAGCCTCCTGAGGAGCAGCAAACGCCCATTTTTGACGCCCGGTCTCGTCAGTAGCATGAATGCTGCTACGTGTAGGGGTGGGTGCTACCACCATGCAGAAGGACAGATTGAGGTGGGCACGCGGTGGGCAATTTGCCCAGGGGGGTGGAAGCTGGGTGCCACCTACGAGAAAGCTGGAGAGGGACTTTTCACAAGAGCATGGAGTGATAGGATGAGGGGTGATGGCTTCAGACTGGAAGAGGGGAGATTTAGATTGGATATTGGGAGAAATTCCTGGCTGTGAGGGTGGTGAGCCCCTGGCTGGGGTTGCCCCGAGAAGCTGTGGCTGCCCCATCCCTGGAGGTTCAAGGCCAGGTTGGACGGGGCTTGGAGCAACCTGGTCTGGTGGGAGGTGTCCCTGCCCAGGGCAGGGGGTCGGAACGGGATGGTCTTTAAGGTCCCTTCCCACCCAAACCATTCTGTGGGTCTATGATTTTAGCAGGGCCTGTAGCGATAGGACAAGGGGTTAAAGGTTTTAAAGTCAAAGAGAGTAGATTCAGACTAGATATAAGGAAGAAATTTTTTACACTGAGGGTGGTGAGACCCTGGCCCAGGTTTCCCAGAGAGGTGGGACGTGCCCCATCCCTGGAAACATTCCAGGTCGGGTGGGATGGGGCTCAGAGCAACCTGATGTAGTTGAAGATGTCCCAAACCTCGTGCCGTGCAGGGGGAAGTGTCTCAGCATCCTCCCACCTCCCCATAAAACGCAAACAAAAGTCCTTCTCCCTTCTGAAGCTGCACCCACTGCCAGTGCCCAGGCTGTGGGTGAGCTCTGGGCCAACGTCCGTCTGTCCTGCTCCGCTGGCTTGGTAGCTCCACTGCCAGCCTTCCCTCCTTCCTTCCCTCTCTCCGGAAAGCTGCCTGCCAGACGCAGCTCTCATTAGCGCAGAGACACCCGTGCGGATGGCCATGACAAGCGGCAATTACGGCTCTGACAAAATAAAAGTTTTGAGTTGTTTTGCAAATATTTTTGAAGCCCCGATACCGCAGCAGAAGTAGGCGTAATTACATGTAAAAATGTATCTCCTTTATAGTCTCTTAATTATCTACTCAGGTGAAGCATAATTTGAGGGGAAAAGCTTTAAATCTGCTCATTTCTAATAATAAAAAATGAGGTGGGAGAGAGTTATTTTAATGTAATTAAGAGAAGATACAGCTGGGTGGATGGGCTGGAGAACACGGATCTGTGCTGTGCGCCGGGGACCTCGGGCTCCGCTCCCTTCCCTGTCACCACCCGTGTCCTGGCTCCTCGCTGGGCAGGATGTTAAGGAATAAGTTTCTACTCACATGCAGTGCCAATGTGATTACGTGCCAATACTAATTAGCCTTGTCATCCCAGCCTGGCCAGGACCTGCCCTGAAAAGCCTGGGAATGCTGGGGGACCACCCTTGAGGCTTGTCTGCTCCGGAAGACCGATCTCCAGCCCCGGGCCAGCAGAGCCTGGGTCTTGAGACCCAGCAGAGCAGGTCTGGAGAGCTGAGAAAGGGATGGAGAAATCCCAAAATCCCACTCGGGATCAGGCGAGGTGGGAAGCTGAGAGGTAGCACTAGTGATGCTCAACTGGAGAGATGGTCTCTGTTACTCCATCATCTCCTTTCTTCTCATTACATGGTTGTCTTGCTCACCGAGTTCACCTTGTCTTTCCAACCAAGATTCCCCTTGGGGAGCAGATCCCCTGGGCACCTCCGGGGACTTGGGACTCCTTACTGGGGACCAACGTACCCACACCAGTGGGGGCAACGACACTGCTCCAAGGTGAATTCTGCATTAACTCCCGTTCCAGGGCTCTAGCTTCTGCCAAGCGTGGCCTCACCGGCCACACCGACCACTAATTCCTTCCTTCTCCCCCCTGCCACTTCCCATTCCTGAGCTGCCGGCAAGTGAGGCGCCGTTTAAACCCGAGTTATTCCCACGCAGCCAGAGGAACCAGCGCCACACTTTATTTTCCTTCCAAATGAGCCCCAGGTGAGACCAAAACCAGGCTGGCTCTTTTGGGCTGCTCCTGTCCTGGTTCCGGTGGGGATGGGGTTAATTCCTGGCCCCGGACACCGGTATTCCAGAGCATGCCCGGTATTTAGGAGGGAGCTGGGAGGGAGGAGCCATTTGGAAGTTGCTGCTTGGAGCGGGCTGGAGCTTCTCAGGAGCGCGGTGGGACCCTGGTTGTCCATCCCTCTGGCGGTGGTATTGGTGTGGTTTTCCCTCTTCCCTTTGCCTTAAAACTGCCTTTTTTCCTCCGATTTTCCCTGGGAGGAGGGGGGGTGAGCAGCCACGTGGTTCTTTGGTTTTGGCTCCTTTTTTTGGCTCCCGAGTGGGGCACGAAGGGTTGAGAATAGCACCAGGTCCCAGCAAAGCTTCTGAAAATGGGGTTTTTAGCTGCATTTTCGGCTTTGGATAGTTGCTGGTCGTGATGTTGATCCTCTTGTTCTCCTGGCTGAGGTATATAAATTCTTCCGCGCTCGATGTGCTCCCCGTGATGGGGTTTAACACCTTGGGGAGATGGATTGGGATTGGGATTATTCTTTTACTGTCCTGTGTGATACCAGTTTATGATCTGATAACACGGTTTTCTGGGTGATTATGTTGTGGGGTTTCTGTAGTGGTCATTTTGGGGGGTTTCGGTAGTGGTTACATTGGGGGGTTTCTGTAGTGTTAGTGTCTGGGTGGTTTTTTTGGGGGGTTTCTGTAGTGTTAGTGTCTGGGTGGTTATTTTGGGGGGTTTATGTATTGGTTACGTTGGGGGGTTTCTGTAGTGTTAGTGTCTGGGTGGTTTTTTGGGGGGTTTCTGTAGTGTTAGTGTCTGGGTGGTTATTTTGGGGGGTTTATGTATTGGTTACGTTGGGGGGGTTTATGTCGTGCCCATACTTTGGGCACCGTCTGGAGGAATTTATTAATAATCACACCCAATCTGTGGGTGGGGGACACTTTCCCCACATCTGTCACCTCCCCGAGGCTGGGGAGTCCTGGGTGGCCAACCCACCAGTTTTGCCTTTTTCTTCCCATTCTCCCCCAGTGCTGTGGGGGCCGGGTTAGCGGCCGTGTGGCTCTTTGTCACCGGCCAGGACAGTTGTTTTTGGTGCCCAACGTGGGGCCTGAAGGGTGGAGATAATGCCAGATGCGAGCAGAACCTGTTAAAATGAATTGATGTGCCTTTATGATGTTAGTTGAATAGTTGCTGGTCATGTTGTTGCTTCACTTGTTCCCCTGGTTGAGGTATATAAATTCTTCCATGCTGGATGTGCTCCCTGTGATGGGGTTTGACACCTTGGGGAGCGGGATTGGGATTGGGATTATCCTTTTGCTGTCCTGTGTGATACCAGTTTATGATCTGATAACACGGTTGTCTGGGTGGTTATATTGGGGGGGTTTCTGTAGTGTTAGTGTCTGGGTGGTTATATTGGGGGGGTTTCTGTAGTGTTAGTGTCTGGGTGGTTATTTTGGGGGGTTTCTGTAGTGGTTATGTTGGGGGGTTTATGTAGTGTTACTGTCCTGCCCATACCTTGGACACTGCCCCGTGGAATTTATTAATAATGACACCCAATGTAAGGGGGAAAAGAGGCAGGGGACACTTTCCCCACTTTCCCCCCCGCTTTTCCCAGCTCTGCCAGCTTTTGAGAACTTTGAACAGATGATCCATCTGCTGGGGCAGACACCCGAGGTGCAAAGGGAATAAGGTGACTTTTCCAGGAGCCTGAACGCAGCCGGTCCCAGGGATGCCACAGCTGCTCGTGGAAGACACGGAGCTTCCTGCGCTCGCGTCTCCCAGGGATCCAGCTAGCGAAGGGGGAAAGCTGGGCTGGTTTTGGCAACCTACGTGCTTTTCCGGAAAGACAGGTGGCCTTGCTGCCTCCCTGCGCCGCTCCTCTTATCGTGAATGTCAAGCACTTTACAAACAGAGGTATGAAATGTCAGATCCTGTCCCTTACAAGCCCTGCTTGTAATTTGAATGCCCAGACATGCTCGGTGGCCATCGCGTTCCTGTTTCCTTCCTCTGATAAGCGGCGTCCCTGGTACCGCTGCCTTCCGAGGGGAGGCCACGGAGCACTGCTCTTTATGCCGCTCCGGACCTTCATCCCGATGTCTTCATCCTCCCGAGAGCTGAAAATACTTCGGATCAGCTCTCCGCCCGGCCCTCTGCTTTGGGGATAGCAGCGTACATTTCGGGTGAGGTGCTCAGATCCTGGTGGCTCTGGCATCTCCCGGTGCCTTTAATCACCAGACCCCAGCCTTCCCT
Organism: Chionis minor; assembly: GCA_013398295.1. Classification (NCBI taxonomy): domain Eukaryota; kingdom Metazoa; phylum Chordata; class Aves; order Charadriiformes; family Chionidae; genus Chionis; species Chionis minor. The sequence goes on along the minus strand of VZSF01000757.1, from coordinate 228,606 downwards.
GGCGGCTGTGTCCGCATGTGAGCTCCTCTCCTCCAGGGAGCTCCATGGAGCTCCAGGCTCCATCCTAAGTGCTCTGGCTCCGGGGGTTTTCTCGCCTGGTTTTGCCCTCCTGTTTCTCTTGGATAAGTGGGATGAGGTGTGCTGCACGCCTCTCCCGTGGCTCCTGCTGCAAACTGTCTTGTGGCTCCTCTCCCTTCCGGATTTATTTATTTTTTTTTTCTATCAGTTCTCTGTGTTTTGAGCCCCTCATGCCAAGAAAGACATTGAGGGGCTGGAGCGTGTCCGGAGAAGGGCATTGGAGTTGGTGAGGGGTCTGGAGAACAAGTCTCCTGAGGAACGGCTGAGGGAATGGGGTTGTTCAGCCTGGAGAAGAAGAGGAGGCTGAGGGGAGACCTTCTCGCTCTCTACAAGTGCCTGAGAGGAGGGTGTAGCCTCCTTCTCCCAAGGAACAGGCAATAAGACAAGAGGAAATGGCCTCAAGTTGCACCAGGGGAGGTTTAGGATGGATATTGGGAAAAATTCCTTCATGGAAAGGGTTGTCGAGCATTGGAAGAGGCTGCCCAGGGCAATGGTGGAGTCGCCATCCCTGGAGGTGTTTCCCAGCGGGGCAGACGTGGTGCTGAAGGACATGGGTTAGGGGTGGGTTGGGCAGCGTTGGGTTGATGGTTGGACTCGATGGTCTTAAAGGTCTCTTCCAACCTGGGTGATGCTCTGAACTGTTTGCTGTCATTTTGGAGAACGGCGCTGCTCGGGGTGGTTTGTGCCCGTAGGGAGATACCAAGGCTTCCCCCTTCTGGCATTACGGCTTTTCCCTAGCCTAGGTCCCATGCTGGTCCCTTTCCCACCCCTGGCAGTGAGAATAGCCACCGCGGCGGCCGCCAGCTTTCCAGTTGCTCGTCCTTGAAGTGAAAGCTCTCCCTGAGGAACAAAGGACGTGCCAGCTCCAAGCGCGCAGGTGACATAAAACGCTGAGCTATATCCCGCTCGGTGCCTTTGAGATGGGCTTTCTCGTTTGCGCTGTGGCATTGACACAGTAAAATAATACATAAAACACACATAATAAATTAAAGCAAATACTGCATGCCGGTGCCCAGAAATTTGGAACTTGCTGCATGCTCAGTGCCAGCTAACAAGATGCATTTTAATAATTACAAATGAACCTGTGGCCAAAAGAGCCTTTACTGAGCACACCTGTAATGAATGCTGATGCTGCCGTTCCCCCGCAGAATGCTGATAATCACATTTGCATTAGAGCTGATTTAGGGGTAAACAATAGCTTCCATCTGAATTTGTTTTACAACCTATTGACTGTAGCAGGTAGCTTTTCCTGTTATTGAAATATTTGTAAATATTTTACCAGGCCTTCACACTGCAGTTGTTTGGTTGGGTGTTTGTGTGTGGCGTTTTTTTTTTTATTATTTTTATTATTTATTTATGGTGAATTGACAACGATTGTGTTCACCCTCTGTATAACCCAAGGAGCTCATGGTTGTTTCCCCCCCCCCCCCCCCCCTTACCCTCTTTTTTTTTATA
>VZSF01000757.1:185125-226800 GCA_013398295.1 Chionis minor | reverse complement strand
TAAACCACAGGGTTCCTTGTTTTTTTCCCCCCCCCCCCCACCTTCTCCATCCTTTGTTAGAATAATTGTTCTTCCCACAGTGCCTGCCGCATGGTTTGTAAGCTTATTTCAGGCTCAACTGTGGGGATTAGTGATAACACTGCCTATTGTACCGGGGTTCATATTATTTAAAATTGGAGCTAGAACAAAGACAATTCAATTCCCGTTCCTCGCTGCGTGGGTGAAATCGCCTTCACCGACACCGGCCGGGAAACGCGAGGGACGAGCTGAGTTTCTGCCTGTCCTGCAGCCGGTGAAGGGAGTTAAATCCGGCTGGGTCACCTCCGTTCGGCGTCACGGCTTGGGGCAGGAGGGGAGACCGGCTTTTCCTTGGATTACCCTTCCGTGATGGTTATTATTAATGCCTCGTTAAGTGCTGCCGTTGACCTCTAGATCTCCAGGTAGCTGGTGTGGCAGGAAGGGGGACACGGTGTCGCACTGGGAACGCTGGGGTTTTTAATTTCTCTTTCCAGCTTGCTAAAAGCTCCCGGTGTAGCAGGGTCTTGGGAGCATTCCAGTGGGTCCACACCACCCGCTAGGAGCAGGGCCAGGGCTGCTCCCACCTCCGGTGGCTGCTGCTGGCGTCATGGGCAGGACCAAGCTGTCGCTGGGCTTCTGTTCGTCCCCTTCCCCTTTGTCCCCTTCCTAAATGCCAGGAATGCATTCCATGGGGTTTGTGTCCTCTCAGGGCATGTAGAGCTGGTGTTCCTGGGCATCCGCTGCCTCGGGAGGTCTTCTCCTGGCCTGGTCGGAGCAGAGAAGCTTGTGGCAGGGCTGCGTGGTCATCCTGTCTCTCGTGGTGGGGATGGCTGAGAGTACGAGGAGGTCCCAGGCTGGTGTGACGGCAGCGTTGGCCTCTCTTGGACCTCTCCCTTGGGATTATGTGGTCCCTATCCCTGGCAATTCACGCCTTTGCTCTTTGGGTTTCATTTTGATTTGGGATTGAAGGGATGAAGGTGGGATGCTGCCGTCTCTCCTTCCACGGAGCTTCTACAGCCGTTGAGGTTCTTACTCTTAAGATTGTTGTCAGCAGCATTCAACCCCCAGCCCCACTCCCAACCTTGGAACGGGGTTGGGAATCCCACCCCCCTCCACCCATAGGGTCCTGCCCTCCCCGAGCCCCACACAGCGATGCCGACTTCTCCTTCAGGCTGGGAGATGCCCGGTGTGACCTACCCTGGTCACCGCTGGTGTGTGCCCTGCCCATCATCCTCCTCCTCTCCCACTCCAACAGCAACAGGAGCGTGGGGCCGGGGCGGGGGGGGGTGGTGTGAGAAACCCCAGATACACAAAAGCTGGAGGAACCACCAGCAGCTGTAACCCTGGCAACTGTGTCTCAGGATTTGAATGTAATTATACCTCGAACGTGATAAACACTCCGAAGGGCTCCTTATGCAGAGATCATACTAAACAAGTCTTTGAAATTGCCCTCATCAAATATTGATAGAGGGAGAGTTTAGGGGGGGTGGGAAAGGAAATAAAAAAAAAAAAGGGAAAGAGAGGGGAAAAGGCGAATTCTTGCTCTTGCCCATGGGCCGCGGGTTAATGGGGATCTGTTGGTTTATCACCGCGGCGCAAGCCCCTCCGAGAGCTCCGGCACGTGGCGAAATTAAAAAACAGGGACCAGGCGGGTGGAGGGTGGGTGGGGGAATAAGAGAAATAAACCCTGTCAGGTGAGGCAGCCGCATTAATTGGAGCATTTTGCTTTCTGTTTGGCGTGCAGGAAAGCGATCCCAATAAACACCCTTCATCTGGCCCAGCCAAGGCAGCGGGGTTTTAATTCCTGGGGGAATTAAAGCGGTGTTTCCGAGCATCCGTCAGGGTGGAGGGTGGTGTTGGGCAGCAGAGCCCTGAAGATGGGGATCTCCTCTCGCCTGTGGGTTTGGAGACGGCAGGCAGAGCCTTTCCCATAGGGAGAGGGGGTCGCGGTCCTGGGTTGATTCCGGTGCCTGCAGAGCGGAACGCATGAGGCATCCCTGGCTGCTGGCTCGGAGGGATGCTCTGGCACTCATATCTCCTTACTGGTGCTCATTCCTTGGAAGAAGTTCACCGGGGAGCTTCCAAAGGGGAGTTCACCAGAGGGAGCTGGACTGTGCTGCTCCATTTCCACCCTCTCCTTGATCCCAGTGGGCGCCAGGGCTGTACTTTGTAAAAACAACAGCGTGAGTTGTGTGGGGACGGGCTGTTGTGCTGGGCAGATGCCCCACCAAACACTTCCAGGGGGTTCGGTGAGCAAGAGCAGCCGCCGGTCCCTCCGGTCATCTCCCAACGGCACGTGGGACCGGGAACGGAATGGGCGGAGAACCACTCCGCGGCAGAAAAATGGAGCAAGCTAAAACTCTGTCAAAAAGGCTCTGGAGATGAGGAGGAGGGGAGAGGTGAACGGCTCTTCACTCTGTCTCCGCAGACGGTGCCAGGAGAAGGAATTCTGGAGAGCGCTGACTTTGTGGAATTGTTGGTTGCGAGGTACTCGGTGCTTTTTTTTTTTTTGAGTTTGCCTGGAACACAGGGAAGAGGCAAACGGCCCATCCCGTGGGAACCCTGGCAGCGTGGAATGTTGGACTAACTGCCACCAGGAGAGCCGGGAGGCAAGGGACCACGTGTGCTGGGGTGGTACGGTGGTGGCGCCGGTGCCCGTGTGACTGCAGGTCGCGTCGCTCCGTAGGAAACCTGAGCAGCAGGAAAAGCGGCAGCAGCCGGCCCCTCCACGGGATCCGTCAGGAAGCGGTGGCTGGGGCTGACTGGGAGCACAGCAAACGGGATGTCTCAGCATTTTAGTGGGGGTGATGGAGGCATGGTAGGGTCACCAGCTTAGTGGAGAGCTGGACATCCACGGTGGCAAAAAGAATCCCGGCATCCCACACCCCCTAGTAGGGAATCCCTCTGATTTTCTGGCAGGTCTGGCTGGACCTGAACTTAAAACCATCTCCCGGCACCCTCAGGAGGGACCTGGAAACATCTCCCGAGCAAGAAGAAAACCACTTCTCAGCTCCAGCCGCCCAGATCTGCAAAGCCCATCCGATGCCAAAAGGTGTGCCGGGATAGATGAAGGTTTTCCAGCCCGTGTCCCGAGCAGGAGCGGCAGGCGGTGGAGGTCCGTACTCTGTGCCCATCGATCCGGTGCCCTTAGCTCCGCGCCGGGGCAAACTGGCATCCAGCTCCGTTTGCTGGGAACACCGGAGCCTTATCAAGACCTGCTGGCTGGTTTACGGGCTGTTTATAAACAGCTGGAAACATCTGTCAGGCCAGCGCTGAGCACTGTGACTGTTGATGTAGCTGGGGGAGAAGAGAGACGGGGGAACATCATCTCGAAAGGGTTTTGGCCTGGTGGCTGGTGGCTTTATGCAGCAGAAGTTGGCTCCGACTCCGGCTTGGGAAGCAGTAGGTGCTGTTCAGACTCCTCGGCGCCGATCGCGGATCAGCGCGGAGACGTGTCAGAGGGGAAGAGCTGCAGGTTGTCTTTTTGGGGAGCGTTTTACAAACCATTTGGGGAAAATGGCACTAAACCCACGGCCGCTCTTGCTGCCCGCAGAGCTACTGCCTGAAGTAGCTCCCCATCCAAGGACGGATCCAAGGGGTGGATCCTGTCCAGGGTGTGAGGGTGACCACTTGCTGGACCAGCGAGGACAACTTCTTGTATCTGAAGCCTTTGAGGAGGGATCCAGATGGTGCCTGCATATCTTGTTTATTGGAGGTTTAAAAAAAAATAAGAAAATAAGAAAAATAAATGTCAGTCTTCCTTTCCCACTGAAAATTACCATGAGGAGCCCTTGGAAGGGATGAAGGAAGTTGGGTGTCTCTGCAGCACCCTTGGAAAACGCTCCTGCCCTTGGCGGTAGGTGTCGGCGGCTGCCGAGATCCTGTTGAAGGGAGAGTCGCTCCATCGCGGAGCTGCGAGAGGCGCCAGTAGCAGAGGGCAGATGTGGGTATGGATATCGCCCAAGGGGGGAATATCCATGGAGGCGAAAAACGATGCTTTGACCTTTTGGAAGAGCAGTTTGTGGAGGGGGGGTGGGAGCGGCTGGGGTGCGGCGAGTCGTTTAAGAGAAGAGTGGAATTTTGGGGCTGAGCCAGGTGGAGCATCCCAGCAGAGGAGCTGCGTCTCCCAGGAAGGCTCCAGTGCTCGTGCTTAGGTGGTTCCTTTAAAGGTTAATTCCCACTGGCAGCATCTGGAAGGAAACCTGGAGTGCTCGGAGGGAATGTGACCCCACTACAAAGGGTCTTCATGTTTGTGGGGATTTTTTTTTTTTTGTCTTTGTTTTTTAAATGTTAAAATTTGCTCTTAGTCGTTTCTTTTGGGGTGAAAACCACCCCAAATTTGCCTCCCAGCGCAGAGGCACAAAGGGAGGGCCGTTCCTGGAGTCGGTGGCAGGGTAGACTGCGCTTCCTCCTGCTCCAAGGTGGCAAAATAAAGAGCTCCTGCAGTCTTTTTTTTTTTTTTTTCCCCCCTTTTTTTTTTTTCCTTTTTTTTTTTCTCTTTTTCTCTCCAAGAGTTGCATTGTTAAAACCTTCCTTGGGGAAATCCAGGGAGCGTAATTGCTCTGGTCTGACTCTGCCCGCTGAGCCGCTTGAATTAAGTGGGTGTTTTGGCGTCCTGAGCGGAGCCTTGTGGGAAGTGACCTTCGCCTTCTACCGCCGCTCTCTGCAACCTGCTGCTAATTAGGATGGAGAGAGCCCTCCTTTGTTTTCAAATACTAGTTTACCTCCGTCTTCGCTTTCTGCCGGGAGCTGCCCGGCGTGACTCGGTGCATAATGAACGGGGCACAGCAGATGGTCGTGCTCCGGCGCCGCGCAACACCGCTTTTAACACTGCGAAACGGAGCGGGAGGGAGAGGCTGGGCTTTGAACCGCTTGCTGGGTCTATTCACAGCGAAGCCTCTCATTAGCCAGCGGCGGAATTAACGTCTGTAGCCGCGCTTTGGGTTTTTTTGTTTTTTTTTTTTTAAATTTTTTTTTTTTTTAAAAAAAAGAAATACAAAAAAAAAAATTCATTTCCATGGCTGATTTCGTTCAGTATTTGCAAACTTGGGAGGCTGGGATGGGGAGGGGCAGCGGTGACGCCGGCGGAGATGTGCAGGATTTGGGGCAGGTGTCAGGCTGGTCCCCAGCGCTCGGCGGAGACGGGCTTTGCCTGCTTTTGGACCATTTGCCTGGGTCATCTCTCCTCTGTAATGGTCTGAGAATTACTGGGCACTGGGAAAAGGTTGAAGAGGAATTTTGGCTTTTTTTGGAAAGCGCCTTGCTTCCAAACTTAAAGGAAAAAAAAAAAATAATAAAGGGACAGATGATGAAGTCTTCAAAGGGAAAACTCAGCTCTTCCCCTGTGGGAGAAACTGGAATATGGGGCACTTAGAGGGTTTAAGCCAAATTTGCTCTTAAAGAGGATTAGTTAAACTGTGTTAAGTTTCTGTGTGAACGCCCTCATTCAAATGTAATCCGGTTTATCGTAATTTGCGTTGGAAATGAGTTCGGTAAACCCAATTAATGTCACTTCAATTCTGAATGAGAGCACCCCGTAGGGATTTACCAACTTTGTGGTAATCCGCTTTAAATTCGCACCTTCATCTAACAGGTCTGAACTTTACCTGGTGCTCCTTGTGAGGGAGGGGTTCGCCACGTCTGGTGACAAGTGAACGTGACCGTAGGGAACCCTGCAGATTTATTTGGACCAGTGGAATGCCTCTGCTCAAGCTCTAGAAATACGTAGAACCCAGCTCTCCTGAGATGTCTTGACTCAAGGGCATCTAGCCCAAAAAAAGCACCGAGCAGGTGAGTTAGCTGAGCAGCAGGTTGGAGATGTGGGCTCCAGGCAGTTCAGCTCCCAGGAGAATGTCTACGCAACGCCGGAGCATGCCTTTGGGTGAACCACGTCACGGCCTGCAAGGACACTCTCCTGTTTAGCCTGGAGAAGAGAAGGTTGAGGGGAGACCTTATCACTCTCTACAACTCCCTGAAAGGAGGGTGTAGGCAGGTGGGGGTCAGTCTCATCTCCCAAGGAACAAGTGATGGGACAAGAGGAAATGGCCTCAAGTTGTGCCAGGGGAGGTTTAGTTTGGATATTAGGAAAAACTTCTTTACCAGAAGGGTTATCGAGCATTGGAACAGGCTGCCCAGGGAGGTGGTGGAATCGCCATCCCAGGAGGTATTTAAGAGACAGGTGGACGTGGTGCTGAGGGACATGGGTTAGGGGTGGTTTTGGCAGTGTAGGTTTATGGTTGGATTCGATGATCTTGAAAGTCTTTTCCAACCCAAGTGATTCTATGATTCTATGACACCTAGCTCAATGGCCTGTTGGAGACCTGTGGTCCCATGGGGCAGGAGCTTGGTGGGGTGGGAGTTTGGAGGCCATGTATGGTGGGCTGAAAGAGCAGCTCTGAACCCCTTGATGGGCAGAGGCCACCCTCTGGCTTCCTGTTGGTGACCAATGGGCTGGCTCCGATGTGGCCAACATCAGAGCGTCTGTGAGGAGCGGACAAGAGTTTGTTGCTGCCTCTCAGCCTTCGCGTGTGGTGGCTCTTGGGAGCAAGCCTGTGGCAACCCCTGCTCTTCCCAAATAGCGGGTGGAAGAGCACTTCAGGTTGTGCATAGACAAGGTGCTGTGGGCTCGTTACCACATCCGAAGGCTCCAGACGTGCCCCCGAGCAGCGACTGGGCACACTCTGTCAAGCTAGAGGGCACCTCTGTGCGGAATGTTGCTCGTCATGCAGATCTGTGCATGCTCTTCTGCTCTTACTCGGCTTTGGGATTGCCTCAAAACAGGAATGTGGTACGTTCCTGGACCTTGTAGCGCTGGAAGTGGAAGGTGTGCTGCCCTGGGATCAGCCAGGGGCTAAGACCATCCTTCGGTGCATACTGTGATGGGGCTCGGGTCCCTCCTGGGTGGGTGGTGTGGCAGCTCTTGGCTGGAGCAGGAGGAACGTGTCCTACACCTGAGGCGACGGGGAAAACTGGGATGCCTCGGGGAGTTGAGCAGGCACTCGGTGGAGCGCCGTGTGCTGGAGAAGGCGGTGTAGGAATTGCCACTCGAGGAGGAAAGCGCTCGACAGAGCAGGGCGCGGACCTGCCTACCTGCCATCTCCTTCGCTCGTCACCAGTCTTCCTTCTGTCCCCAGATACCGCCGAGAGATGCTGAAGCTTGGATAGAAGCGCCGAGTTGGCAACTTCTAATATTGCTGAAACATAATCAGCTTTTGCTTCTACAGCAATTAGCATGTTATTACCCGTAATGTTTTGCATGGCAATTTTGTTGTAAACATTTGTACTAATTCACCATAACCTAATTATTTTTATGACATGTAATTATGAAATATTTTTGGAGGAGGGATGGTTTCATTTTCTATTTATACCATTATTTCCTGGAAGTGTTGGATATTTTTAACATCAGGAAATAGCATCTCTCCCCCCCACCTTCCCCAGTCAGACTTTTCTGTTTACTGCCTCAACTTGCCTGGAGAGCGTGGTGGCTGGGACCACGCTCTTAGGGAGATGCGTGATGGATTCCAGGAGAGGCTAATTGGGCTGTAATTTGTGGTAGCGTGATGCTTAGATGGAGGAGGAATGTAACAGGTGGTGTTCTTCGCTGCTCGGCGGGTAGATGCGATGAGTCCCAGTGACAGCATCAACCATGATGTCCCCATTTTATTTAGGGAAGGAGCGATGCGGTGAAGCCGCCGCCGTAGGACCTCCATCTTTCAGGAATGCAGCTACCCTGGGCTGGGGGGGCAGGACCTCTCGAGGGAGATGCTGGTGGGGTTTTGGCATGGGTCACTTGTTGCGTAGACCTGGCACCTGGGAGGGCTTGGTGTCCCTGGACCAGAAGAAGTAGGAGACTCCTCAGCCCGCCCTGTCTCCTAGCTTGGCGTGACGGTGTTGGCGTGCCAAGAGGATGGGGATGCAGGGTACGGGCAGGTAGGTGGGAATGCCTGTCTCCAGTGCTTAAAGGCTGGGAGGATGCTTAAAGACTGGGACACCAGCAGAAGAAGAGCGAGGAGGAAGGCCTGTGTTGTGCTTCAGGTTCCAAGGAAGGAGCCTGAACCGAAGATACGGATGGGAATGCAAAACCGGTGCCTGGCGCGTGGCCGTGGCCAACCCAGCCTGGAGGGAACCCTGCGGGATGAAGGGAGAGGTGGGGAAGGAAGTGGAATTTGCCACGTGTTCTGCTGGCTCGGTGACCACCGCGGCGGGCAGGGGGCTGCTCGTCCGGCTTCCGGAGGTGGCGGCAGCCATCCGGCGGGGGGGCATTGCCTGCGTTCAGCCAACGCTTAATGGGAAGAGGCCTTCCCTAATCTCCTTCACGGAGGCACCGGATAGTAAAACATTTGGAATTCAGGCTCAATCGTAACAAGTATGAGACTTGGCAGGCTGAAAGGCTTGTATGTCTTGCCTGATCTCCAGTCTGGAGAGGTCTCAAAACGGAGCCATGTGTAGCACGCTGACGTGCTAGAAGAATTTCTAAAAAAAAGAAGAAAAAAATAAAAAAAAGGCATTTTTAGCTGGCTGTATGTTATATAAATGAGATTTATTTCAACGCCTGTCATGATAGTTGAAGCAGGAACAAATTCAGTAATCGCTAGCCCTACGGTCGCGTAAGCTCTGGATGTTTAACTCCAGCTACGTTTCTACAGCAGCTTTTAGGTAATTCAGGTAATACGGTCAATCCTTTGCCTATTTTTGTATCTCCTGGTTGGCATCTGGGTTGCCGTCCGGTGCGTTAGCCGTGTTGAGCGTGGCGAGTGCTGCCTCACAAGTTGCCTGAAATGAGCTGTTAATTGTGTGTTACTGGTGAGGACTGTGGAAACCGGGTGAAGAAAAACTCGCTGTTTTTCTAAAATCACTTTCCAGGCTGGATATTAGTGCGAAGTCCCACTTCCAGAATGCCTACGAGTAACCGGAGGTGTGGGTCGGAAATGGTACAGGGACTTTTTGTGACTGTGAGACGTGAGAATCGAAGCGGGCTGTCACGTGAGGAATTTTAGCAGCTCTTTGCCCTCCCTGAATACCAAGAGCCTCCCCCAAATTCCCTCGCACGTGACTTGTCCGACAGCCTTCTTAAATGAGCTTGCTTTGTTCTTGGGCCTGGGAGAAAAGAGACAGTGGCTGGCAAAGTTCTTTTCATCTCTAAAACCCGGCGTTATCTCCTTCATCTTTCTGCAGAAGTAATGAATTGAGATTGTGTAAAGCCTATCTTATGAAACATCTTGAAAATGCCAACTCTGCACTGAGTTGCGATCCAGCCAATACCGCTACTGAGGTTTCCCGTAGTAGAAGTTGCGTATTTTGTGGCCAACTATTGCTGTGATTTCTTATTTTTTATTTTTTTTGCGGATTATGCATCCACAAGGTTATTCCGTACATCAACAAAACAGTTAAAAAATGTGTCAAAACTTGATAGCGCCTTTGATGCCTATCAGCTGAACTCCCTTAAAGACATCGCTCCTAAGCATCCCAGACAGGGATTTTGGGAATGGGTCGAGGATATCTAGAAGGTCCCAAGCAGCTGCTGATCACTTCCCCATCACACTGATAAGAGGGGGGGGTCGCTTTTCTACATGGATCTATAAGCCATCAGCAGGGCCAGTGTAGGTGGAATTGGTGAAAATGAGGCAGTCCTGCTATTTTAATACGTATGGGGAATTGTACCTTGCAACTGGGTGGGATCACACGGATGGGTATTTCTGTATTTCGAAGGTAGCCGGTGAAGGTCAGGCTGTTTGGCCCAATCTCATGCCGTGCAGGTCAGGAAATTGGAAATGGCAGTTGGTTGTGACGGAGAAGTTTCCTAGCTTACGTCTGGGAATAACGCAGTCAAGAGGTCTCTGATATACTTTGATACTCTAGGAGATAGCTGTCAGGTTGTGTCGCTGCCTTGTTTCTCACAGCAACAGGTAAAAAAAATAAATAAAGCAAAAATAGGAGGCAGAGACGTGGGGCACCTCTTCTCTATCAAGAATCGTATGAAAAATCCATCCCTTATCACTGCTGGAGGTCTTATGAAGTCGGAGTTAGCTGTCTGTAAGACCACATGAGCCAGAGCGGTATTTGTGAGAGTAGCGAGATTGGTATCATCTGCTCATAAAAAAAACATCCCAAAATATTCCCCCTTCGTCGTCCCTATCGGAGCACGTTCGCCCCCCCCTCTGATGTACCCTGCTATGCTGCACGCTTTACATAGATGTGAAAATAACGCTTTATTAACGGATACCGCTACGCGCACGGGTAGAAGCGGGGTGGAGATGGGTGGCCGGAGACGGGTGATCTTCTTGAAGCGTCTGTTTTGGAGTGCTTGTCAAAACAAGAGGTTTAAAATGACTTTTTTGAAGGTCGCGCGAGTGTCTGGAGGTTAGTGCACGGCGTACCCACCCACGGCGGCGCAGGAGACCACGCGCGGAGCTGCCAGGTACCCGAAAACCCCGAAGCCAAACGTGGGTGAGCTCGTAGCGGCCGTGAATTTCTTTTGACGCGCCGGGATTACGCCTGAAACGTGCGTGTGGATTTTTGTAGCGCCGGGATGCGGAGGGAGTGTTGAGGGAGCCGACAGATGGGCTCGTCTGTATACGGGGAAGGTGGCTGAGGCGTAAAGTGCTCCAAATTTATGGTGGCCATAAAGACCCATGGAAATGATTGATTCTGCTCATTGCTCACGCGGATAATGGCAGGTTTTAGAATAAAACCGTAACTGATAGCCTCTGAGCTGGGAATTGACTTTCTCCTTCCATGATGTCATCATGATGTCATGCTTTATGGCCTATAATTTTAAAATCGTATCTGGGCCCACGGCTGCTGTCACCGTGCTGGGTTTCATGTGCGTGACATCACACGCGGTGTCAGCTCTGGTCTCTGATGACAGCGCTCTTCTAATTGTGATTTAAAGCACTTTCCTGTCCTGATGGGGGGAAGTTACGGCTTTCTCGGGGCATATCGTGTTGGGGGCCAACTGCTGCCGCTGCTGAGGAGGAAGCGTAATTTGGAAGGGTCGGTAGAGGGCTGCAAGTGTGGTTCTTGGATGCTGTGTGCTCAGAGAAATACGGGTTTTGTGGCTTGGAGGTCACCATCAGGCATTTTATCAGGCATTGGAACAGGCTGCCCAGGGAGGTGGTGGAATCGCCGTCCCTGGAGGTATTTAAAAGATGGGTGGACGCGGTGTTGGGGGACAAGGTTTAGTGGTGTTTTTTGGTAGTGTAGGTTATGGTTGGACTCGATGATCTTGAAGGTCTCTTCCAACCCAAGTGATTCTATCATCAGGGTGAGAATGATTGTTAGGAGATGAAAGCACGACTGACGCGTGTAATCCTCATGTCCTTTGCCTCCTCTCTCCCAAAGGAATATCGAACTGGTGTCCTCTGCGGACAAACAGGAAGCAGCGGAGATGTGGGCCAAGACTCGTGCGCGCCCAGGTTGGTTGGCAGATCTTCGTGGTTCTCTTTGGAACATACCTTCTCCTGCTCGACTGAGGAATCTGAGAATAAAAGCGACCCCGGGTGGTGAGTGGTGTACTTCTTAATTCTAATAAGATGTTTTTTCTTCCTGTCCTGGGGAAACGTCTCTTGCCTCTTCCAATGAAGGATGAGGAAAGGGAAGACCCCTGGTTCTTGGACCTAAGGAAAGGTGATCCCAAGGGCTGGTGGAACACAAGCAGCGAAGCCAGGCCTGGCTATAGGCTGCTCGGATTTAGTGACTGATTCAGGTTGGCATTTGGTTATTGTGGTGATAAGCCTGGTTTCTAACCGGGAGGGATGGACGGACAGATGGACGGATGGAGGGGGGTACTGCAGAGTATTCTGCATTCTGCGGAGAATCCTGCATTCCCAGGATTACAGGGGATGTCATTCCCAGTACTTCACAGGAAAGCACACCAGACCTAGCTGTGGTCTGACCGCTGTGAAGGCGGTGGAGAGCCTGGAGCAGATGTTTTGCCAATAAACTCCAGCACTTTTGTTTCGGGGAGGGATGGCTCCTGGCAGAGGTTGCTTGCTCGCTGGCATCACCGTGCCATTTGTGTTAGCCCACCTAGTGCCTGCTCAGGAGTCACGTTCAGCCCTTTGAACTTCTGTCTGTAACCCTGCGTGCTGCTTATTTTGAAGTGGCAGGACTATTTTGACACCGCTGCTATGTCCCAGCCTCCCTTCAGCCTCCTCCCCAACTGGCTGAACTGTATCTGGATTCCCTGGAACAGAAAGGTAGGCACAGGAGCAAAGTTTATCTTTTTTTTTTTGGTTTTGGGTTTTTGTTTTTTTTTGCAAAGCCCATGGCAGCAGATTACAGCGTTTTCCGTCAGTCCATTAATTATGAGGGTGTTAACTTCCGCGACTAGCAAACACTGGAAATACCAAGGTTGCTTCTTGCATGTTATAAATAAGATATTGGGTAGTTTTGAACTGGCAGAGGTAGCTCAAAACCGGCCAAGTTTACCTGGTAATACCTGGTGCTCTTTTGTGATGGGGCTCAGAGCCACGCTAATGGAAGAGCCAGTGCTTCGTTGGCCAACGCAACTCACGCAGTATCAAGCAGTAAAGAGTAAATGGGGGATCTGTGGTCGCAGGTCAAGCTTGATGTAAGCCTGCTGTCAGTGTATAGGAACAACCCTTCGAGAGTAAAGTGATATTGTTTTCGGATTGTGGCAGATACGTTGTCCCAAAAGCGCACCGGGAAACCTTAGGAAGTTGACAGCAAGGTTCTCACTGGTGTTGTGAGTTTACTCTCTTTGGTGGGTGCCAGCTACGGCAGAAGGAGAAAACCAAATCAAAGACATAACAACAGCAGTGACGCTGATTTCATGCATTTATTTTTTTAAATTTTTATTATTTTTTTTTTAAAAAAAAAAAAAGCGCCCCCGTAGCGCAGCTGGCTACTTGCTCAGTGCAGCAGCACCAGAGAGGAAATTCCTTCCCAGTGCTCACAGGTGATCAACTTACACATTGAAGCATGAAGTTTGATTACCCTTGTAACGTTTTATTAGCTTGCATAGCTGCAAATGTTATTAATGCTCATAAAATTATCCAGTCCCTTAAAATGTCTGTTCCACTGGTGCGCGTCTCCGTGACTTCCTGGGGTAGTGGATTCCAGAAGAGACTGTGCCTGGGTCAGGTCGTATTTTTCTGTTATTTCTCTTGAATCTGCAGCCGTTCTGTTTCCTCAAGTACCCCCTGTTTTGCTGTTAAATTAAGGGGCAGGCTAATGTGAAGCAGCAAACTGCTTTTCGATTGCCAACTTGGCTCTTGGATTGTTTTTATTTTTTTATAGATAGAGATCTATACTTGTGTGTGAGGTATTTGTAAGTGGTTTTCGTGTATATATGTAGGTGGGTGCATATACATGCAAGCGTGTGCCTCTGTACACGTATACACACACACACACGTATGTGTTTACCGTGTCATTTAAGCATTCTGTACCCAACAGGGGGTACAGGGTTGGGGGTGCCAGGGCTTTGCTGCCAGGATCACCATCCCCCTCGGCGTGCTGGTGAGGGATGCTCTGGGAGGCAGAGCAATAACAGGGAAGAAAAATACTGCTCCGAGCCGTGTGTCAGCAGACTTCAGACACAATGGGGCCCGTGTTTCCAGACAAGCCTTTTTAGCTAATTAGCTTAGGAAAAAAATCTATTTCTCTTCTTAAATTCCCTGCCATCCATCTACCTAATAGAGTCAAGCAGCTATATATTGTGGAGGGGGGTATGCAATGCATCATCTATCTCCAGTATTTATCTCATTGCTCCCAGCCTGGTCTCTCCATCTCGCTGTCCACAGGAGCTGCCAGGTTCCCCGTTCTGGCTGCTCCCTTCTGGCAGCGAGTCTCACGCAAACGTTCTGGGGATCTCCTACCCTCCTGCTTTTCCCTCTGCTGTCCCACCACAGCTCAGCCGTGTCCGTGTCCTTGCTCGCCCACTTGTCTTCCTGCAGCAAACGCCCAGAAAGCAGCGACTCCAGCAGCTGCGTGCTCGGGGTGACCTTCTTGCCCTGCTTTGTGCCACCTGGGTAGGGTCTGAACTGGTCTCACCCTCCACCATTCCCTCCGGAGCTGGGATGGGATGGGATGGATGGATGGATGGGTCTTTGGGGAAACCTGGGAGAGCTGCGTTGGCTTCGGCGTAACTCAGGCAGGAGGGTGCGCCCCCTTGAACTTCGGTTGCGTGGCCGACCGTGTGTAATCAAGTGGGAACGTCTCTTCTGGAAAGACATCTAAATCTCACAGACCCGTATGGCAACAATTTTCACCTAAAGGTCCCTTTTTGGATGTTTCAAGCTCCAGCCTCTGGCTGTTGGATTGCAGTTGGCAGGATAAAGAGACACTGATATCCAAAATCGTATTGTGTAGGAATGCATGGACCAGAGTCAAGTTGCTTTTTAACCACCTTCTTAGGCAACTAAATTGACTGAACTCCTTAAGGTTCTCGCCTTAAGGCTGGTTTTTCACACCCTAAATTGTTATTACAGCTATTATCTGGGCTCTCCACTTCTGACGCTTGGTTTTGCAAGCACGAATACAAAAAACGTTCTTGCCGGCGCCAGGTACCAATGTGAAACTCAACTCCCTTTATATCCCACCCGGCACGGAAGGTCTGGTTGGCCACGGCTTGACTCTGGGAGCTTGTGCTTAGTTGGATGTCGACCCCGACCTCTGCTCGCTGCCCCAAACGGGGGCCGCTAAACCCTCCTCTGCGCCCCAGCGAAGCGATTAGCGATGACAAACGCTTCTTTAATGGGGAGCCGGTTGCTTCTTTCCTGGGCTCATTTTTTATTTGCAGCTTGGAAATATATATTTTTTTTTTATTTATTTGAGTACTATGCGAGTCGGCTTCTCCGGCTGAAGGCGAGATGCTGCCGCATTGAGTGGGTGTTTATCTTGAGTTCCTTATTTATTTATTTTTTCAAATCTGTTTTACAACCTCACATTTACTTGCATGAAATTGTTGAAACACCAACACCGCCCTCCCCCCCCCGCCCCCATTAGCTTACCAGGAAAACATATTTCCTACAGATTGGTGACCTGTCCTTGTCTGGAGTTACTGCGCTATTATCCTTCGCGTTTCCTGCAAATGCTCTCAGCCATTTTCCACCGCGTCGCTGAAAACCCTTGAACGTTAATGGTGAGCTGCTGCGGTCCGACCCCTCCTTCCTATCTTGTTTTACTGCACCGCTTGTTTTAATAGCAGAAATGAAAGTGTTGGGCAACGATTTCTAAAGCTGTTTAAACACAGAACAAAAACCCAAGAAAATTCTGGAACAGAGCGCCTTTGTTGGCGGGAGTTGAGGTTTGTAAATATTTATTCTTCGTGAGCAAGAAAAAAAATAGCAGGCTGTTGTGGTAGAAAAATCAGGCGGTTCAAATTTGATGTGACAGCCCCTGCGTAGGAACTGCGGGTCTGCTGAAATGTCAGTAGGTCAGAGCCCTTCTATAGGCACCTAAGCTCCTCCACCGCTGAAATTCATGAGAGCGCTTTCTACCCTTTGCTCTGGCCTCAAAACCCGACACAAGGGTGTTTGAGTTTCTGGGTTCGTCTTGGTGGATCATCTCGCTGGTGCCCAACCGGTGCTGCAGCCAGCCTGTCCTCCCGTGTCCGCCTGCGGAAGGAGTCTCCTCTCCCTGGTGCCTCCTCGTGTGGACCGGAGATGCTCCACCTTCCACAACCCACCCGGCGCAAGTAGGACCTCACTTCTTCCCCCTTAGAAATTAAAAAAAAGCTTCAAAATCTGTATTTCTCCTAACTCGACAGCTTTGCCATAGATGCTGTGCAGTGTGCTTGATTGGGAAACGCGTATGAGAGAGGCTCCATAAAACCAAGTTGTTGGGCAGGACGTATTTACCGACTGATGGACTTGCCCTCGTTAGCGCGGGCTCTTTGCTTGGCCACCACGGTGTGGTGGTGGTTCTCTGCCACGGCTCTCCGCAGGGCACCTGAGCGCCTGCCACCCGCTTCTGGGAGAGGATTCTGTGCTGTGTGGATGCAAGGGGAAGACCTGGGAAATTGTGTTTTTTTCCGAAAGGAAAACGATATTCTGTAACAGCTGCTTTTGACTGGCCTTCAGATGCGACGTGGAACCCCACCACGCAGTGCTCTGCTTCCCCTCTTGCTCTCGGCTCTGCTTCTCTGGCCGCATTCTGGAACAGGGTGGAAGAGCGATCCCAAAAAAGCCTTCCTTGGCTCCTGCTAAGGGTTGTCATTGCTCGTGGGGTGCGACTCCCTGGGTGCAGATGACTGGGGCCAGTCTCTTTTCAGTGGTGCCCAGTGACAGGACAAGAGGGAACGGGTGCAAACTTGACTATGGGAAGTTCCATTGGAACATGAGGAACGTCTTTCCTTTGGGGGTGGCAGAGCACTGGAAGAGGCTGCCCAGAGCGGTGGTGGAGTCTCCGACTCTGGAGACATTCCAAACCCATCTGGCCACTGTCCTGTGGAACCTGCTCTGGGTGACCCTGCTCTGGCAGGGGGGTTGGACGGGATGATCTCCAGAGGTTCCTTCAACCCTGGGGATTCCATGATGAAGGCAGAGTTTTCAGCCCCAGCACGGGTCTATATAGTTGGAGATTTTCCGGCGCGGTTGACAGAGCAGAGGTTTTCAGGGAAGCCAGCACGGTTAAAGGACTTCTGTGTGACTGATACAAAGGGTTCTGGTTCCAGAGAAAGAAAAATCCTGGGAGCTAGGTCTGTCCTGCAGCAGGGACTTGATGGGTCTCTGCCTGCGGAGAACAGGAGCTCGTGGGTATCGCCCTCTCCATTGCCAGAGCTTAAGTGTGACTTTTCCCGAGTGACTCTGCCTGGCTAGACCCTCTGGAGGCGGCGTGAGGGAAGGAGCGTCGGCCTCCTGGGGGCTTGGCTCTCCGGGAGCTTTGCTTTCCTGCACGGAAGGGAGGTTACTGTAGCGCTCTTGCACTTTGCGGAGTTAGAGTTGGGCGTAGGAAGTTTTTCCCTAAAAGAAGTGAATTTAACGGGAGTATGGGAAAGGAACTGAAGACATGCCAAGGTAGCCTTTGTCCTGCTTGGTATTCTCGCCTAGGAATACTCTCTCCTGCTCTGCATTAATCTCTGGTTTACTGTGCAGCCTTGGCGCTCGGGCGCCGAATCCCCAAAGGAAGCCTGCGGGAAGATATTCATGGAGGTCACTTCACCCTGGATCTTGGGGGCGCGATTCGCTTTTTGTGAGCCATAATTCATTCCTGCGGCGGTACCTTGATTTCCCCATCACAGCGGGCGGGCTGCACTTGGACCGCCGGAAGGAAAGCTGGGAGCTGAACCGAGCAACGACTCCTGCAACCGGAGCAGCCGGGATGAAACGGCTTCGGCCAGGAGCTGGGAAGATGACAGGCGCGAGGAGCCCGGCGTCTCCTTTGGCTGTGACCTTCGTGATCCTGAGCGAAAGGTCATGGGTGGTAGCAGATCCTTGCAAAAACCAAAATCCGCTCTGAATCCAGCAGCTGAGAATATTCGGCGTGGGGCTGGCGGAGAGCTCGGCGCGGGTGCCGGGCTGTGGCATGTGATGGGCGTTAGCAAGCTGCCCGGTTTTCCCCTCTGCCGTTCTTCAGGATGTTGTGTTTGGGCAGGAATTAATGGATCTGGGAAAGGATGCTGTGGTGGAAGCGCCCCGGTCAGGTAACGGCAGGCCTGGAGGTGACCGCGTTGGCTCCAGCAGCTGTTTGCCTGCCCTGCCGGCCGCCTGGCACCGTGCCATTAAGAGTTCCACGGCTCACATCCCTGTGCTCTGAGCTGTGATGCTCCTGATTTTCCAGCATCCACTATTGAGAACAGCCACTTGACGTGCCCTCCGCTGAATCCGTCACCCTGACGAGTCCATGTTTCACCGCGGATGCTCCATCTCCCCTGCCCCGGTGTCAGGCTTCCGCGGCGCCTTTCTTTGCGTCTCTGGCTTTGGTGGGACTGGGGAGAGCAGGGAATTTTTATCTTCTCCCGTGCAGTTAATTAGGAAGCATTCCAGGCTGGGCTGTTTGGTGGGGAACGCATCCAGGCTGTTCGGCCATGCTAGCAGAGAACAGACCTTGGAGGAATTGCTGATGCCGCTGCCTAATTCGGGATGAGCTCAAATTCCCCGGCCAGCGTACTCTAACCTTTAAGCCTCAAGGTTGCAGCCCCTACTGCAATCATTGGAGGGGCAAAAAAATAAAAGAATATTCATCTAAGAGAGGAGAGGTTGGTCTCTCCTTGGCCAGGGATATCTGCCTGACTGTCTTTTAGGTCAAGGAATCGGAGCGGGATTTAGCCGATAGAGGACACCGAGTTCTTGGGGAAAAATAAGCGCTTAGTGACTCTGAGTGTCCTTCATGCAACATGTCGGCAGCAGCCCTTGCTGGTGGCTGTCGGCTGAACAAACCGGTTTGGTATCCTGCATTAAATGGCCTTTGGGATTAGGTGATCTCTGTGACACCCCGGAGCTCCTGGAGAAGCTCCTGAAGGACCTTCCAGCTCCCAGTGAGGGGAGCAGGGGTAGCATCCGGCGGCGTCCAAGTGTGCGCCTCGTTCTGCCTCTCCTCACCAGCAGCTGTTGGGGCTTCTCCAATGGAAAAGGGACGGATAATCTATTTACGTGTGATTGACACCGGGAAAACATTAGCGAACCCTTGCAGTAGGGTGGCAGCTCATTGAGATTCAGGGCCAGGCTACGCTCCGGTGCTATTCATCCTCGGAAAAAGGCACCACCTGGCAGGATCATTCACCTCGACCTTGGGTGACGGAAAGAGATAGCCACTGGCTCCCGGTCACCAGCGGGGGCATGTCACTGGAAATGACAAACTGGAAGGGGAAGGAGCCACGGGGCAGGGAGAGGGGCGTTCCCCGGGGAGCGCGTGAAAGGAACATCTGACACGGATGAGCTCGCGGAAGGTGGGAAGAGCAGCTGTCGCCACGCAAGCACCGTTGTCCATCCTCTCCTGGATAGGTGGGCGAGAGACTCCTGCCTGCCGCAGCGGCGGGGAAGCACTGGCCGGGGGCCGGAAGGCTTGGAGATGGAGTGGCGTGGGGAAGAGCAGGCTGGAAGCTGGATCATTTGGGACAGAAATGCCTCGCTGAGCCAGACCAGTGGTTCCCCTACCGCAGCTCCCTGCCTCCATCACCATCAGCAGCCGGTGCCCTGTGGGGAGAGAACATGGGTCTGGCCCATCTCGCCGTCCATTCCCCTCATGCCCAGCATCCGTGGGAGGAGGTATCTCTCTTGTCCCTGTAGTCTCTGATGTGGTTTTTCTCTTTTTTCTTTTTTTTGGAGGCTGAAAGGGTTGGGGCTCTTCAGCCTGGAGAAGAGAAGGCTCCAGGGAGATCTTATTGCGGCCTTCCAGTACCTAAAGGGGGCTACAGGAGAGCAGGGGAAGCACTTTTTACTAGGGCACGTAGTGATAGAACGAGGGGGAATGGCTTTAAACTGGAGGAGGGCAGGTTTAGATTAAACATTAGGAATAAATGTTTGACTTTGAGGGTGGTGAGGCACTGGAACAGGTTGCCCAGAGAGGTTGTTGAGGCCCCATCCCTGGAGGTGTCTAAGGCCAGGCTGGATGTGGCCTTGGGCAAGCTGGTCTAGTGGGAGGTGTTCCTGCCTGTGGCAGGGGGTTGGAACTCGATGATCTGCAAGGTCCCTTCCAACCTAAACCATTCCATGATTCTATGAATCTGTTTAATCACCTTTTGCTGCCTGCTGGCCCTGTGGTTTGACGCTGGTTGACCATCACCCACATCCCCGCTGAGTTTGTTGTTCTACTCCTCGCTGTTGTAGCATCACGTCTGTACCAGGGTTGATGAGCCTGGCTCTTCCAAGCCTTCCCCGGCGGAGGAGACTGGGTGACGCAGGGTGGTCGCTAGCGCTGTGGCGTTACCTGCGTCTTCACCACAAGTTCTGGAAGTTCAGCCATCTCCGGCAGAAGCTAGTTTTGCCGTAGCCTGGCAGCTGGAGGGAGCTGCTCGGCGTGGTGCTCTGCCACCCCGCTGGGTGCGGGAAGTGGCTACAGCCACTTGGGATCCTTCCTAAATCTACAGCAAACAGAAAGCTTTAGTATCAAAATTTTGGACAAAGCAAAGGAACATCTTCTCTCCGTCCTGCCCCATTCCCATCTCTTGCCATGCTTAAGCATCTTGGCTTAGGTAGGAGCTCCTGGAACTAAGATGTGTCGCAGGGTTAAGTGTCCTTGCTGACCTGACTTGTGATCTTTGCTCCTGGCTTAATTAAGGGTTGCCCCCTGATTCTCGGTGCTTTTTTTCTCTCCTCGGTGTGTTGTTCCCACCCAGGACTCAGTGGGTTCTTCTGATACCACGGCTCTTCCAAGCTGGAGCTCCAGGCAGCAGGATGAGGGATGGTGCCTGCTGGTGGGCTGTTGTTAATCTGTGTTGACTTGATAAGTAAGCTCTGAGTGGATCACTCTCCTCTGGGGAGGCACGCGTTCGTAGTCATTAACCTTTATTTGGTTTGGCTTATTTACTCAGGTAGCGAATTAGGTCAAAGTGAAGTGGTTCGCATTAAACTGAGCGATGGCCACTTGAATCTGGAGTGACCGCGTCCACACAGAGGTTACTGCAGTTTAACCCAAGCACTTTAAACCTACCCTGGCTGCTAAGAGGATGGATTTCCATCACCGGCCCTGCCCAAGCCTTGGAGAGGACAGCCCAGCCCTGCTGATCCAGCATCTCAACCTCCCTCTCTTCACCCAGCTGCCCCTTGGAACGGTGAGCCCGGTTCTTGGCGGTGTGGCCACCTGCTTCTGTGCTGATTTAGGATTCTAGCTGAAATACGATGAGTAATGCTAATTGCTGTGGTTAGACCCCTTTTAGTCTCTCTGTGACTTTTACAGCTCTTGCCATGCCCGGGATAGAAGAATAAGGTTCCCGAGAGGGACAGAGCAGTCAACTGGAGGAGCAATAAGTCTCTTGCTTATTGGCAGGTGCTGGAGGGTTGTACGAGCGCTGTAACTTTTGTCGGTTTTTGGCGGAGTAATAAGAAATGATCAAAAAAAAACCCAACAAAAAAAAGGAACCCCAGAACACCAGAACATGCTCCTCTGGGACCTGGACACGGTCCAGCCGTGGCAGCTCCCATCCAGGCCCACGTGTTACAGCTAAAGCGGGGTTTTGCCTGTATTGTTCTCTTGTTTGGGGATAGCTGGAGCTTCTGTCCACTTGCTGGTTCTCTTCTGCACCATCACCTGTGTGTTAGACCTTTGCAGCTTGCCAGGGCTTCTTCTGGCTCTGTGTTCCAGTCCAATGGACATAAGCCCCCCCCACACCTCTGTCTCCCAAGGCAACATGCGTCTAAAGAACGCAAGGTGCTAAGATACTCCAGCAGGGTTGGATGAAGACCTACTCTAGATGTGTTGCAGAATGCAAGTACTTCCCGCTTGGGATCCTTCCTAAATCTACAGCAAACTTTAGAGCTTTAGTGTCAAAATTTTGGACAAAGCAAGTGCTTTTAGTGTCCGAATGCCTCCCCGGGCAGTAGGACTTGATTTGCAACCATTGTCTTGAAATGGCAAGCTACCACCCTTACTACACGTGTCGTGTGGTGACCCCATTGCTCCTCCCCAATGCCAGGTGTGATCAGCAATTGATTTGCCATGAGCTCAGTGAGACCCCACCTGGAATACTGGGTCCAGCTCCGGGGGTCCCAACAGCATAAGGGGGAGACCCCACCTGCAATACTGCCTCCAGCTCCGGGGGTCCCAGCAGCAGAAGGACACGGAGCTGTTGGAGTGGGGCCAGAGGAGGCCCCGGAGATGCTGGGAGGGCTGGAGCCCCTCTGCTGGGAGGACAGGCTGGGAGAGCTGGGGGGGTTCAGCCTGGAGAAGAGAAGGCTGCGGGGAGACCTTCCAGCCCCTGCCAGTCCCTAAAGGAGCTCCCTAAAGGAGATACTGGAAGAAATTCCTGGCTGTGAGGGTGGTGAGCCCCTGGCCGGGGTTGCCCAGAGAAGCTGTGGCTGCCCCATCCCTGGAGGTTCAAGGCCAGGTTGGACAGGGCTTGGAGCAACTTGGTCTGGTGGGAGGTGTCCCTGCCCAGGGCAGGGGGGTGGAACCTTTTGAGTTGATCTTTAAGGTTGATGTTTAAGGTCCCTTCCAACCTACACCATCCTGTGATGGGTCAGCCAGGATCAGCCTGATGCAGTGGCCTCTGTCAGTAACTATCCCAGTGCTTAATGTGGGTGGTGGGACGCCAACATTAATTAATTGTGCCGAGCCTTCAGGAGGAGAGGCTGCCGTGCAGAGCTGCGGCTGGGAGGCGGAGTTCAAGCTGGGATTTCTCGGAAGCCGAGGCTGGCATTGTGCCTTTGATGCAATTTGGCCACCCTGAGCCAAGCCCGACTCGGACAGATGCTCTGATCCAGCCCTGGGGAAGGTTCCAGCTAGCGGGAGCCGCTCTGGGTGGCTGGGACAGCTTTTGTCCTTGAAGTTTATCACTTTTCTTTGGGCACCTCCCCTATGAGGAAAGGTGACTTTACTCCCCGCAGCCGACGAGTGGGAAGGAAGGAAAGGGAAAGGGAAAGGACCTAACGTTGCTGTGCGGTGCCCGAGATCAGTGGGAAATGGCCACTGCCCTCCAAACCCCCAAACTTCCCTGAAAGTGAGCGCTTTGGTGCGGAAGGGAGCGGGGAGACTGATCCGAGCTATTACCCTAATGAATAAACAAACCTTTTAGAAGCCGGACTCCTCGCGCAATGTGTTATTTTTAACTTAGTGGCAATTTGCATGCTAGTCAATTTGCATACATTAAATACATCTCCCCTTCTGCATCCAGTTCCCCCCTCCCCTTCACTCTAACATCTCATTACGGTGCTGCTGGGACCAAGGAGCCGGGGGCTCTGGAGGGAATATTAATTTGCCCAACACATGCTGTGTAGCTTTTTATCACTTGCTGCACATTGGACCTGGTGTCTTTGAAGTCGCTAGTGCCTCCGAGGGCCTTCTGCTTGAGGTAGCTGAAATGGGAAAGAAAGGGAAAAGGGGGGAGCCGCTCGGAGGGGAGAGGAAGGAGATTGTTTAGCTGGCGTTAACTTGACAGGGAAGAAAATGAGCAATGTGGAAAGCTTTCCAGAGGTTTAGAGAGGGCCTGGGCACCTCGTTTTGCTCCGTGCTGTTTCGCTGGGAGCCGCGGAGGAAGGCACTGGGGAGGAGGAGCGGGCTGGTGAGAGCCTGGAGAGAAGGCGGTGGGATGGAGGAAGGACTGGTCCCGCCGGGCTCTGCCATGCACGGTGGCTCCGGGGCTGGCTGGCATGCCTTTGGAAGTGGATGTGGACACCCATCCTGGTTTGGTGTGCAGGGATTTTGGGAGGCGGCAGGTGGGAGCCATCGCCAGCCCGTGCCTCAGTTTCCCCACGCAGGATTCACGGTGCTAACTACTCCTAGGGAGCTTTGGGAGCTGCTCCGAGCGCGTGCTGTGGGGAAAGCGGGGGCAACGCCGCGACCTGGGCATCGTCGGTGTGGGAGATGTCTTGCTGAAAACACAGAGAGACGTGACATCCCTCTGTCTTTGATAGACAGAGGATTCGTTTTGCAGCCGTAAGATCAACCCACAGGCTTTCAAAATGCTGCTGACGCTGTGGAAAAAGCTTTTGCTGTTATATAGAGGAGCCTGGGGGGGGGTGTGTGTGTGTTTTTTCCCCACAGCTCCAAATACTGACCAAAAACCCTGGAAATGTTTTGAGGAAGGAATGAGAAAGAAAATTTCTTCCAATTAGTTCAGCATTTTGCAACCCGTTCTGGTTGCAATCAAGCACATTGTACGGAGCTCAAGTGTTTCTTTGAAAGAGCCTTAGAAAAAACCCAAAACAAAACAAAACAAGGAAAATCAGCTGGGGAAATGAATAGAGGAAGTGACCCAAGTCTAATCTAGACTGATGGACTGGAGAAGACGTATCTTCACCAAGTAACAAGGTCCCTTCGCGCGTCCTGTGTCACACCCGACTTAGCCAAAACTCCCACAACGTTCAGGAATGAATGTCAGCAGCTCCTTCATGCCAAGAATATTTGGATGTCAGCAGAAAGATGCAATGCTTCTGATCTGACTGATGCAAATGGGATACGGGAATCAGGGGTGAGGTCAGCGCCGGGATCCAGTTCCCATCTTGGGCAACTTCCCTGCTCTGAGGGTACCAGAGCGAAGGGTCTCGGGCAACAGACAACCGACCCTGTCCTTCTCCAGAAACCTTTCATGTAATAAGCTTGTTGTGCACCACATAAATGCCAGCAAAGGGGCATGAAGGGCACGACACGTGGGTTTTGGGGTTTTTTTTAATTAGAGACGTGAAAATCCGTACCCTGATGAAGCAGGCTTTGTGCTGCGTGCCGTTTGGGCATGACCAAAGAGAGCTCCTGCCCTTCTGAGTGCGTGGCCGGATATGGAGGTGGTGAAAAAGGTGCCTAAGGGTGAAACATCTCACCCCAGATTCAGCAGGGGCTGAAGGAATAGTGATGGTGGTCAGCCAGGAATAGAGAAAAAGAGGAAAAAAAAAACCCTTGTTGGAGAATGGTCAAGTCTATCGCAGCTGGAAGCGGCAAGTCCAGCGCTTTAGCACGTTTCTAGGTCCTTTGGATGAGAGGTGGGTGTAGAACTGGAGGAGGGTGCCCATAGAAAGGCCGATCTTTTCTTGGAATTGTGGAAGGAAGCTGCTTCCATCCCTGGGCGAGCGCAGCGATGGAGGGGCTTGGGCAGTGGCTTGGGTTTGGGGTTGGTGAGGCTTGGTTGGAGATGCTGTGTTGGGTGTGCTGTGATGGACTCAGGGCCACCTCCTCGGTCCCAAAGGTGTCCCGTGACACGTCCGGCAGCGCCATGCCTGCCTTTGCAGGGGGGAGCCCACCTCCGACCCTCGAGACATCCCTGAGCTCGCCTCCCTCGGTCAGAGCCCGCTCACCCTGCCCTCTTCTGAGCGCTGCTTTTCGGAGGGAATATCACGAAATGTGTCCTTCGGGGGCCGCCCTGCCGTACAGGATATCGTAAGAGCTGCCGAGTGAAGTATCCGGCCCCGCTCCCTCCTGGCTGGCCCCACCAGCGGGATTGTTTCCACAGCGAGAGAACAATACCTCTCCTTCCATCCAAGAAACATTTATTACATGATACGTTTCAGATGTCTCTTCGGGGAGGAGGGGAAAAGCAAAGGAGAAATAGATCTCTCTCTTTTTTTTTTTTTACGGCGGCGCGGCATGTTCCATCCCGTAATGGATTAATTATCCCCGCGCACAGGCGGGGCGGGGGGTGGGGGCGTTCGGAGCAAGCGCCAGGGTTGCTTTCCAAGCGGAGCAGACGGGGATATTTCTTGCCTCCATTTCGCGAAATAAAAGGGGTAATTAATTAACGGGGAAGCTTTCGCATTCATTATTATCTCCTCCCCCTCCTGCTTTTCCTTTTCCTCTCTGATTGCACGAAAAGCAGAGAAAGGTAAGGAGTTTAGGAGCCCCATCATGCTGCTCTTTCCCAAGCCCTTATCCATCTCCCTGCCTGCTTTCCTACCTCTACCTCCTCTCCTCTCCCATTAAAGCCCTCGGAGGTCAGAAGCATTTCCTGGTTTTCTTTTGCGTGCCCTGAAGGAAACGGTCTGGGGCCAGATTATCTGCCGGGATAAATTGGGGCTGATGTACAGACTTCGCCAGCGGAATATTTCACCGCCCTTCTGGAAACTCCCTTCCATCCATCAGATGGTCTAGAGAGGAGAACCGGCCCTCCGGGCCTCCTCCTCTTCAGCTGGGGAGGAAGGCATGGGATTAATCCTGACAACTGCAAACACTACCCAGGTAGAATACAGAGGCTCCAAAGCCCACGAGGTAAATGCTCTTACGATGCCATTTCCTCGTTCTTTCTCGTTTTTTATTTCCACCTAGCCAAGCTGCAACTCGAGCAAGGGATATAAATCCTGCTGTCCCTCGGCTCCATCTGCTCATGGAGCTAAAGCGATATAAAGCATGTAGCTGGAGTGAGCCAGTCCATTAAGGAATATTCTGTACAGCGGGCTGAGTCCGAGACAGAGCCAGGGATTAGAGGACATCCAGGAGCGATGGCAGCCCCTTTGAACAACGCATGGCTTCTCCGAGGCGCCTAACAAAAACTACCTTTTCCAGGGATGGAGACTTGGGAAAACCTCTTCTCCGAGCTCCAGGTCCCATTTCTTTTAACGCGGTGAGACCCAGAGATGGGCAGGTGGGGAGGCGTTTCCAACTGAACCTCTCCCTGGAGGTGGCCAGGAGCGCTCAGCTGAGGATCCGGGTGCTTGCCGGAGGCATGGTGCTGGTCCGTGCCCAGCTGCCATCCCAACTTTCAGTCGGAGAGCTGCCGGATGGCCCAGCCCAGAAAAACTCGGTGCTTCTTGAAGCGTGGTTGCTGGTGTTTTCCCTCCCCTCGAGGCGAGGAAGGGATTTTGACCTGTATCCAAAAGGATATATGGATATATAGCGGAGCTAGGAGTCAAAGCCCCAACCATCATCTCTCTCCGTACCCAGTCCTGTGAACGTCTGACACAGTTGGGCTGAAATTTAAAAAAAATGACAACAAAACCAAAAAAAAACCCCTACCAGAGCCCCAGAGCCACCACACGATGTGCCCTCCGCTTTTTTTCTGTTGTTTTTGATGAAAAAAGTGTTCTAGTGATCAGGGAAGGAATTCTCGGCGTCTCGGAAAGCCTCTTTTATTCTTTTTGTCTGCCTGCCTGGTGTGCTCGCGTGTCGTTTGCTGATCTTGGCAGCGGGTGGGAGTTTGTGGAGTGAAAATGTGCAATTTCTCCCTCTCCCGCCTTTGGTACACAGCTTAGAAGGATGGGTTGTCCCGGCTGCGTCCCTCCGAGTCGCCGGATAAATAATGGGGATATGAAGAGCTGCTGCCCAACTCAATGTTGCGTTCAAAGGCTCTCGGTTGACTTAAGAGCGGGAGAGGCTGTTTCCAGTAATAGGTTGCCTGTTGTTCTTCTGCCCGAAAACGGGTTTAATGAAGCATTTCTGCTTTTCCTGCCCTCTTCCGAACTGCTCAACCTTCCTCCAGAGCTGGGTGACTACAGCAAAATTGTGTCCTGAACGTGTTTGTTTGAATTCTTAAGTGAATTTGCCTGGGCGATATTCCCAACCTTTCCCTGGTACCTTTCCAAGAATGTTTAAGCGATGAGATTTTTACTGGCAGAAAAATAAAATAAAATAAAATAAAATGATGAGAAGCAAATTTCCAAGTCGCATTTGCAGGGTTTTTTTTACCACTATCCATACCTGCAAGCGCTAAAATATCCTGACATGGTCTTTAAACAGATTGGGGAAGATTCTGATGAATAACGAATTGTGATTTCTTTTTATTTTCCTTCTGGTTCTGGTTGAACTCTTTAAGGCTCTTGAGTTTTTCTTTGTAATCATGTGGCCTAGAAACTGATTTTGTCTAGGTCTGCAAGGATGCGACTTTGTGGCCGATTTTGCTGAAATGCAGATGTTGGTCTCTCAGCATTTCTTCAAATGTTGGGTTTGGTCCAGTTTGGACCAAAAATTGATTTTATTTCCCCCTCCAAATTTTGCTATGAACAAGGCAATTCTAGAAGCAAACTTTAGCCGCGGTATGATGTTATATCCCTCAAACTGCTGCTACTCTGTGTAACCATCACATTTTCTTTAGCTTCGTCTGTACTGGTACAGGCTTTCCTAGGGTCATACACTGGAACAATTCAGGTGGGAAGGGACTCGGGAAGCCTTTAGTCCAACGTCTTGCTCAAAGCAGGGTTAGTTTTGAGATCAGCCTGGGGTTTGAAATCCTCCAAGGAGGGAGAGCAGGATGTACAGCATCAATCCGTACCTCCGTTTGACTGTCCTCGTGGGGTCTGTGGTTGCACCCAGTTGTTTCAGTTGATGCCTGTTGTCTCCCATCTCCATCTTCCTGGTAAACCCCTGGCTCCATCTTCTTGGTAACCCCCACGCAGGTACTGGAAAGCTGCTGTTATTTCCCCCTAAGCCCAGCTCCCTCATTATGGGGCAGAAAATCCCTGGGGACACCATTGTTCTTCATCCCTCGTGTTCTCCTGACCCATGGCTGTCATAGGGCTTCCCCAGCTCCAAGACGGTCAACCAGTTTCCTGGCTTTCGGCTGGAGATGTGGAGCTGACAGGGAGCCGACGCGAATGCGCGGCCCTAAGTTGGGAAAACCACCGGCAGGGATTTCGGAGAGCGGAATTTGCGCCGGCATCCTCGCTTCAGCTGCTGCAAGTCATTTGACTGTGGGGTGTTTCTTATGAAATGTGTCTGCTTCAATGGGTTATTGCTTTCCAGCAAGATTCGATTTCATCGGAAGACAACTGACCAGCTCCCTTCCTAATAAGCACCACCAAATCATCTGGTGTTATCAGCAAAAGAATGAGAACTGGCAAAAAATTTAATTTGAAATGCAGAAATAACTAATGCTGGGGAGAAAACTAACTTTTCGATGCTGCTAGGGACCAGTGCAATGCCAGGGGATTCACTAAGCAGCGCGGTTCATATTTTAAATATTTGCTAAGTGAATGTAGAGGCAATTGTTTGGTGAAGTATTTGTCAAATAAACTCAAACAACAAATGCATTTGAGGAAATTGGATTTGTCCACCTGATATTGCAGGAACAGGAGAAGAGGCTAAATTCATCAGATAAACTGTTCATCCGAACTGTTTGTTCTCTATCCACCCTCCGATCATTATTTTCGAGAGACTACAAGCGTTGTAGGCATGGCGCGGAAAATTTATAGGAAACAGATCTCCGGCTGCTGAAGCCCACAGTCTGCGTGATGGACGTGGCAGATAGGGGAAGATTTAGCACTCAGCAGTTTGGGGAAAGGAGAAGAGCCTGTCTTGGTCTCCAGAGTTATGAATTCTAGCCCTGCATCCCCGTTGGCGATGTGCCGGGCTCGTTTCGTTCTAGCTGGCGGCGGCCACCACCACCTTGGTCATCCTGGTGCCGATCAAACCCCGAGCTGAAAGTAGAAATAGCTAGAGCTAGGAAGGAAGTGGTGGGTCAGGTCCTTTGGGGCTCGAGCACCCACTGGGACACTGATTCCTGGTGGTTTCTACAAACTGGGTCTCCTGGCTTCCTCCCAGCACCCAAAATGAGGAGGTGATTGCTGCAGGGTCTCCCAGCTGCGGTGATTTGAGCTTGAGGAGGGGCTAGGTCATGGGCAGGTGGTGTCCATCTCCATCAGCTGCATAATTAATGGAAGCCTTTGGCCAGGTGTTTAAAGGGAGATGGGTGGATGGGATGAGGTTGGTTTGGCAGGCAGGGAGCGCAGAAACCAGTCCTGGAGCTGCCCTGGCTTTGCAGGGTGCCATGCTCGGGTAGCAGAGATGGGCTCCTCGGGGTTAACTGCTGGGATTTGAGGATATGGTGGCTGCAGAGCAGAAGGGGTGGACACAGTCTCTAAAGCAGCCTGGAATAGTCATTGAGAGAAGGAAGAGAAGGTGGAATTTGATTCCCAGAAGAGCGCCTCCAGGGAAGTAGCTGAAAGATAGATTCAGGAAAACAAGTGATGTGGGATTGCTGTTGTCAGAGCACGGACTAATTCCCACATGGCTTAGGAAGCTGCGGTCAGGATAGAAGGTGACTAGTTTGGAGGTGCAAGGTGTAGGGTCAGGAGCTGAACTGTTGAGCTGCAGAAGGCAGAAAGCTGAAGCTGTAGCTCAGGCTTGAAAAAGGAGACGGAGAAGTGGTGGAAGAAGCAATGGCGGACCTCAGCCTCGGTGGGAGCAGCAGAGCAGGTAAGGTACGAGATTTGCTGTGTGGCATTTGTCATGTTTTCTCTGGAGGGGTCTCAGCTGAGATCTTGAGGCCTGTCCAGGTACCAGTCTCTTTTCTCCTGAGACCTGGATCTCTACAGTGGGGCTAAAATAATGTGTGTTGGGCTGGCAGCGGGCTTACTTTGCTCTTCCTGTGCACAGAGAGTTTCTCTCTAGGGCTGTCAACCTTGTGTCTTCCAGTGCAAGAAAAAAATGGTGCCTAGAGCCTCTGAGTAGAAGCCTTTCATAGCAGAAATGAGCAAGGTATAGAAATTCCTAATTTGTAGTTAGGTAACATCTAACTGTGAAAACCTATGGGTTAGAAAATACAGGGCTTCCCGCTGTGTTTATTCCTTGGGTCTTCCGGTTGTTGGCTTTCGTGCGGTTGTACCCTGGGGAACTGGGGTACGTTGGCCTTGCACGGTAGTGAACACCACGGGATGGTATCTCTGGCTGCTTCTCTCCATGACCTACCCGCTGGGCTCCATCCATGGTCCGCGCTTTCAGCTTAGCTTTCAGACTCGCTGCAGTTTTGCCAAGCCAAACCCAGGTACCAGTCAAAAAAAAAAAAAAAAAAATCCCAGCTCCTGGTGCATGTGGAGTGCCAAGGACCATCTCTTCTGTCCGCATGCTCTCCTGCAAGGTCCAGGTGGGTCCCAAGACCTTGGGTGCTTAATCAGATTAAAGCAGACCTGGAATGTCTTGGTTTTGCTTGGCTGACCTGGCTGGATCTTCCCCTTCTGGGTTCATACTAAAATCGTAGAGGGATGGTGGCTGCGTAGCCTCAGGAGGAGAGAGCTGCTCTGGTGGTGGGTGGTGACCATGCTCTAGTGTTAACCCCTCTGAGCTTTCTGACCTGCCTTCCTGAGCGGCGGGGCAATCTGGCTGTACCCATAATAGAGCCTTCATTGGCGTCTCCCAAAAATAATGGCTTCGTGCAACCACAGGCTGGGCGTTCGTGCTTGTGTTCGTTTGGTCAGCTAGGGATGAGGTGTGCGGGAGGATCCCATGGGAACGGGAGGTACTTGAATGCAAGCAGGGTGCCTACAGGACTCTACTTGCTGGTTGCTCGAGGCTTGGCTGTGGCAGAGGATGGGCACGGTGGTGGGAATGGTCAGGGATGACTTCTCTCTGTGTGGGTAGGCAGGAGCGGCTCCTTGGTGGTGGTGGTGGCCCAAGCAGGGCTGGCTGTGCTCAGCATTTCTGTGGGATCTGGATGTGGCCCAGGTAGGGGTGTGGAGGAAGGATTTGCTTCCCCTACTCTGAAAATGCAGGTTAGTACATTCAGCTGCCTTTCCTCTGTGTTCAGCTTCAAGCAAGGGATTAAATTTCCAACTTGAGCTCTCAGCATCAGCGGCTGAGCCTTAGGTTTGTTTAAAGAAAAAAAAAAAAGATAAAAATCCTTGACCAGAAACCTTGAGCGTTGGCTTCTTGTCCTCCGAGCTCATGTTCTGTTGTTCCATGAGTGGTACCCCAAGAGCTGCACCCACCCCAGCCCCACCAGCTCTGTGGCTTTGGCTTTCCATGGGAGGCAGGAGGGGGCTCCTTATGGGGAAATCCTCCCCAGGCAGTCGCTGACACCCAAAGGAAATCCACCTGCTGGAGCTCTGTGCTGCTCTGATGGGGAGCAGATGTGTGTTTGGGCAGGTGTGGTGTGGGATGGCTGCCAGCCTCAACCACACACGTTTCCAGGGCAGACAGACCTCCAAAGATAAGTCTGCAGTTCTGAGGAAAGGGGGTATTAAGTTTTTTGCCGCAGGGCAAATGCTGTATCTGCTTTGTAACGCAGCTGCTGCTGAAGTCATGTCGTTATTCCGGGCAACTCTGTAAAGAGGCAGATCTGGCTTTTTTTTTCTCTCTGATCAGGTACTGACTTACCTGTTTTCATTCTGGAGCTTGCAGCCTGGATAAGGAACTTCTCTGGGCGAAGTGGTGTGTTGTGCTGGGAAGTTTTGTTATTTCTCTCCGTTGCAGTCGGTGGAGGTGTGCTCTGTGGCTCCGCAGCGTTTTCCATGAATGGGCTTGGTTGTGTTTCTTGCCCTGGGCTTTTTGCTGTCTTCCTGGCTTTCTAGGCTTATCTGAAAGAAAAAAAAATAACCCGAACCATCAACCAACCAACCAACAAACCAGCTACAACTCTGGCCATTCTGTGCATCCAGAGGCGCAGATCTGGTTCTTGGGCAAGCGCGTGGAAGGTGTGACCTACCCAAACATGTGCCACGCGTCGTGTGGCTGCCCTCCGGCTACAAGGGCGACCGAGGGTCTCGCCTGCACGGCTCCATAGGAGCTGGTCAAATAAATACATAAAAAACCCCATGTTTTAATAGATCTCTGTGTCGAGCATGGGAGGAAGCCAGGAGCTGATCTGCAAGGGCAGTGTGTCCAGGTGGCCAAGAAGGCCAATGGCATCTTGGCTCAGGAATAGTGTGACCAGCAGGAGCAGGGAAGTGATTGTGCCCCTGTACTCAGCACTGGTGAGGCCGCAGCTCGAGTGCTGTGTTCAGTTTTGGGCACCGCAGTGTAGGAGGGACATGGAGGTGCTGGAGCGTGTCCAGAGAAGGGCAACGGAGCTGGTGAGGGGTCTGGAGAACAAGTCTTATGAGGAGCAGCTGAGAGAGTTGGGATTGTTCAGCCTGGAGAAGAGAAGGTTGAGGGGAGACCTTCTCACTCTCTACAACTCCCTGAAAGGAGGTTATAGCCAGCTGGGGTCAATCTCTTCTGCCAAGGAACAAGCAACAGGGCAAAAGGAAATGGCCTCAAGTTGTGCCAGGGGAGGTTTAGGTTGGATATTAGGAAAAAATTATTTACTGAAAGGGTTATCAAGCATTGGAACAGGCTGCCCAGGGAGGTGGTGGAATCGCCGTCCCTGGAGGTATTTAAAAGACGGGCAGACGTGGTGCTGAGGTACATGGGTTAGGGGTGGTTTTGGCATAGGTTTCTGGTTGGACTCGATGATCTTGAAGGTCTCTTCCAACCCAAGTGATTCTATGATTCACGCCTCTGGTCTGGATTCATGCCCCTGGGTCTACTGATGGCTTGGGGTGGAAGCCAAGAGCAGAGAGAGGAGGACGGAGCCTTGCCTCCGCGCTTGCAGCATCTCCTTTGACACCTGCGCTTCAATTCAGGGCCAGATGTCTCGTGCCACTTTAGTCCCTGGCCCAGCTACATTAGAAGCGGCGCTAATCAGCCTTTAAATGCCGGGGTCATTAGGAGAATTATCTCCATATTTTATGGAGAATATTTTGGTGCACTGCTAGGCTGCGGGTATGGCTCGTGGAGCGGGGACTCTGCTTTCCTGCGGGGTCGGGTCCTGAGGTCTTCCCTGGATCGCTGCGGCTTGGCGGGGGGGGATGTGGAGTGTTCTCCCAGCCCAGATTATTGTGTATAGCCCTTGTCGTAGGACACCGCAAATGAGTGTCGGGGCTGCCTGTTGTAATAAAAGGGCAGAGAAATTAACTTGATGGAGCAGGCTGGCGAAGCAGCTTGTTTGCCATCTCCCCGAGGAGACGGAGCCATTCAGCGCCTTTGTGGAGCAGGGTCTGTCGCTCGATTCATGCGCGTCCTGTAGGCTGCTGATTTATTTAGAGCTCATTTTGCGCCAAACAAAGCAAGGACACAAAAAGGCTTCTCCGACACACCAGAGCCAACCCTCTCTGGGCTTAAAGCTGATGCACCGAAGCTTCTGGAAACCTGTGCTGGATGATAATCTTGCGCTGTCGGGTTCTTTCCTTGTGTGTGTTAGGTTTTTTGTGTGTGTTTTTTTTTTTTCTCCCCCCACTTTACTGCGTGAATGAAGTCAGGATTTGCTTTCTTGGATGAGCCCCCTCACAGCAGTGGCTGTGACCTGATCTAACAGCCTCCACGGCCCCGAGGAGTCTCCAGCAGAGCAGGCAACAAATTAAGGGCTGTAACTCACTGTCCCTTGCCCCTGGGGACAGTAAACTTGTCGGGGAAAACTCTACCCCCCACCCCACCCCAGCTGATTTTGCTTTGGTTGCTGTATTGAGGGTGGAAGCCAAACCAAGGCGTTGCCTAATGCCCTCAGTCCTGGGGTGAACAAGGGGAGCTGTGACCTCCCCATCTTGGCTCTTCCCGAAAGGTGATGAGGCTGTTGGGACTGAGTGCGTCTCCTCCTTGCTCCCATCCGAAGCTCGGCGGGATGCGTGGGGACGGGAGAGGTTTCCGCCTGTCCCTTGTCTCCCGGAGCGCCGTGGGATTCGCTGCGTTCTTATGGCTTGGAGAGCGTTTGGACAACTTCTCCCCGCCTGCAGGAGCCAGCGGAGCTTTTTCCTACTTGACCTCAGCTGTGAAGGTGGCTGAAAAGAAATTGCTCAGGGCTGGATTTGCACTCTCTGCTGGACATGCTGAGCCGTCCCCTGAGGGATTTGGGACACGGGGAAGATGGTGCCGGTTAGGAACCTGCCACCTGCCCTTCTCCAGCAGCTTCAGCTGTTCTTCTTTGCTGTCAAATCCTCCTGAAAAATGTTTTACTTGGGCCTTTTTCTCATCCTTGAAAAGGAAAATGTTTATTTTTTTGAAACAAAAAGCAAGCAATAGAGAATTCGAATAATTTTCATAACACTTAGGCTTTGTCAAATCCCATTTTCCTTGGAGGGGGGGAGAGGAAACAAGGCAAGAAGGAGACAGGGGAAAGTATCTAACTCGTGCCAGGTGCATGTGTAATTTTTGACAGTATTTCCCTTTGCTTCCTTCTCCTCTTCCTCCTCCTGCCACGTGCCCGCTGGCAGGGGCTCTCTTCCAGGGTTCTTCTGCTTCTCCTGTTCTTAAAATTGATTTCTCCGTGGGACTGGCTGTTTGGTTGTCATACTCCAAGCTTCGTCTCGCTCAACCATTGGCCTCTGAACTTCCAGGTGGACTCTTGCCACTGTGTTTTCTTTTAACACCCTTCTTACCGTGGTCGTTTCTGTTCCTCTCGCGCGTTCTGTCTGACCGAGTTTGGGCTGGCACCTCCTTTTCACCATCCACCCTGCCTTAAAACCTCGGAAGCGGTTGCTGCCTGGGGGGGACCACCGGTACAGCTGGTGATGTAGACGGGGAGGGGGGTGAGCCGACGTGGCTCCCGCTCCTCCTCCCTGCTCTGCCTCCACCGGCAGAAATCTTCATTTGCAGGGGGGGATTTTTCTTGGCTCCTCTCGCACGGTTCCTGGCTCCCTCCGCTCAACTTTGAAGCGGTGATTTAGCAGAACTTGTTTTGACAGAAGCGAAGGATATTCCCAGCCAATTAAAAATATGGTAATGGAAAGATGGGAAAGAAACGCGGCGCTTCCTCTGCTTGAGGGGTTTGTTGTTAGCTGTCGCTGTGCTTAGAGGGATGAAAAGTGCATGCTGGAGGTTCATGTCAGATTGAATGTTAAGCTCCCAAGCTACAACCGTGCTCTTGGGAGCAGGGAAACAATAATTCATTACTGATGGGGATGGAAGGATTACTTCAGTAATTTGCTTATTGACTTGTATTCTTCCTCGTGCAGGCACGTACATGCGTATACACAAGCACGCGCAACCGCAACGCTCGTTTTATTAGCGGATGGCTGAAATGTAGGATCGTTCAGATGGTTTGCCCTTGGGTACAGCATCCAAGATCCTTTGCAGTGACAAGGACGGGCCAAGTGAGCAAGGCTTAGAGGTCTTGGAAGACCCGGGCTCCCATCCCAAGTCCCACCTGAGGCTTTGTGCATGTTTCTCTCTGGAGTATATCTGGCGGCCGTGGGTAATAGGTGGCCTGAATTGCTCATCATTCTCTTCCTCTTAGCTGCTGGGGTGGGTAGGGAATGTTGTGTGAGGATCCCAAGCAGGCAGAGTGCCGCGTTGAGCTCCTGTGTCTCCATTCGCTGTCTGTGGGAGAGCTGCTCCACATGCAGCTCCTCCCATGGGGTTGGGTTGGTGACTGTCGCGGCCGAAGCCACGTAAATACATGAGAAATGAAAACCAGGCGTGTTAGAAGTAGCTTGCGAAGGTTCCTTTCAGCTGTCCACAGGGTGAGCCACGGCTGCTGGAAGTCTATGGCCTGATTTTCTTGAGCGAGACAGCAGGCAGGGGTGACAAGCCATGGATGTTCTTGAGGTGGCACCTTGGACTGTCTTCAGAGATGTCACTCTAGCAGAAATCAAGAATATGGAATAGAAGGAGTGGCAAGAAATGGGAGATACATCCTTCCTCTTACTCCAGGAGAGTGGTGTGCTGGAGAGACAGAGCTTCACAGGCAGGATCTCTTCCTTTCTTTCTTTGCCGCCCTCGTGATCCTCATCCGCTGCTATTTGGTCATCCTCTTTGGTTTCTCTCTTACCCCTCCTGAAGGGTTAAAAATTCCTGGATTGGACTGGAATTTCCAACTGCCTGGCGAGTGTCCTGCCCTGCTTGCTGGAAGTGAACATGGTGAAAGGAGTTCAAAGGTGTCGGGCAGCCTTTGTAGTCCCACTCCCAGCTTTTGTGTGGCTTCAGAGAAGCCCCCGTGCTCCTGCTCCACTCCTACTTGTTGGTTGCAAGGGTGAAGGCATCGGGGGAGGATTTGGCTTAATTCCCTTTGTGTGAGCCGCTGGTGCAGGAGAGCTGAGGTCCTGACATCTCCTCTTAAGCTACCTCCATGCCCCAAAAATCTGGCAAAATTTGCGAAGGTGGCCGCGCAGAGCGACGGAGGGTTGAGTCTCTTTCTCGCAGGCAGGCGGAGAAGCTCGTAAAGGGTTACAGCAGGCGGCAAGAAAAGACAGACTCTACAGCTACTGCTGGTTTTTTAACAGGCAGCCCAGACTTGTAATATCAGCACTTACTGAATTAATTTGCTATGTAGCACCAGTAAAGCTCAAAGTTCTTTCGGTGAATTCTAGTTTTGAGAAAAATCAGAAAGGTAATTACTCGGTGCGGTCATTAATTACTCGCTACTGGACATTTTCAAAGGTGTAGTATGAAAAGCCTGAGGCGGCTGTTAAGAGGAGCTCTAATGCTATTGATCTATTTGTGTTTATTGTGAAATTTCTCTGCCGTTTATGACGTTTTATTGAACCAGGGTGGGGGGAAGCAGGTGTTGGGGAGCTGGGGAGGGTGAGCTGCCTTCTCCTCCCCGTGCTTGGCTGTTGGCGTTGCCCTCTTGGTGGGACAGTGGTGACTTCCCGGTGACTTCCTTGGAGGAAAGCCCGGCAGGATGGTGGGCACGGGGCGCTCTGACCACGGCACCCCTGCACAACCCGGGCTGTGCTGGGGCACGATGAGAGACGTGGCCGGTACGGCAAACCCACCGCAGGAGAAGTGGAGCCCAAGTGACTCGCCCCTGGACTGGCAGAGGGTCGGTGGGCAGCAGAGGGAGCAGCGTGCGGATCTCCCGACACCCACATCTGCGCCGTCTTCAAATGGCCCAACTGGCTCTTGAACCCCTTTCACTGGCGCTTTCGGTGCTGCATCTGGCTGGTGACGCTTCTCCAAGCCTTCCCCGCGCTGCAGGCAACTCCGTTCCTCCGTTTACGCCTCCCTTCTCGTGCTTCAATCCCGCCGTGGCCACTCACTGACACGAAGCCTTCTTTGGAATTGGACGTTATCTGGGGGGGGAAAAAAGTTATCTGCCAAGGAACTGGGGGCCAGGAGGGGCGGGCAGAGCAGTTGTATGTGCTGCGTTGCTTCGTTCCGCTACGACCCCTGGGATAATCCTCTCCTATTCCCTCAAATCGGAATAGCCTAGCTGCCATCCCTGAATGCTGTAACACGGAGATGAGGTTAATCCTGGAGGAAAGGTGTAAGCCAACAGCAGCAGGACCCTTTTCCAGTGAGCTGGAAAGGCAGCAGGGAACAGCGACAGCTCCTGGAAAAGGGCAGGATTGGCAGCTGGTTTCTGGGGGGGTTTTCTCAAGGTGGACCAGGGTCTGGGGAGGCTGGTGGTGAAGTGGGATTTGTTCTGGCTTTGTTCCCAGTAGTGAAAGGTGCTGTCTTCCCATGTACGAGCTTGGACAGAAAATGCCACCGTGCCATTATTATTTTCCCCACCCCTCACCCTGTACCTCGAAGAAGTGGAAAAAGCAACACACATTTAACGGCGCCGACGGGACGTGGCTGTTCAGCTCGTGCCTCCTGGCCTTTCTCCTTCTCCCGTCCTACTTGGAATGCAAAATCAACTCACGCCCTTCTCACCCGCTTCCCACGGGGGGAAAGGTGGCCTTTAAATCGTAATATGATTGCAGACGATGTTGCAGAAGGGGAAAATGAGATGAACTTTAAACTCCCCTTTGCTTTACAAATTTGTTCATGTCTTCCCTCATAGCTGCTTAGTCATGCCTATTAGATTTACGGCTTTCTGGGAAGGAAAAGTGGAAGTGAATCTTATTATCTGTTCAGCATCTGACTCGGTGCCTTCCTCTCCTCCTTTGTCTGGTTTAATCAGAAATTTGCAGAGGTTTTGATTGGACTCTTTTGATCAGAGCGCAGAATCCCCCAGGTCTGGGCTCCTTTAGTTCTCATTAGCAGAAGGAATGTTTTTCCCGTGATGGCACACATCCTTGTTCAGCTAATTGAAGAATCATCATGGTGACTTTATCTCCTTGCTACTCTTCACGGGTACCTTAGATGCCTCCAACAACTGCCCAGGTTGAAAAGGAGTAGGATTGAAACCAAAGAACAGAGGGGACCAGTTGTTGAATTAATTAGTAACCGCTGAAGGAAGCGCATCCCATCTTTCTGTGCAACACGGTGCCACAGGATGAAATTAAGAAAATGGAATCAAGAATTTGGCAGGTTTTATAAGGAGGCTGGGTCGGCATTTGCATATCAAAAGTAGCTGGAATTTTTGGAACAGTAGCATGGGGGATCTTGCTCATTGTGGTTTTAAGAGTTAAATCAGTTTTGGGCTATTAAAGACTGCAGAAGGAGACCTGATTTGCATATGTGCTGTCGGTAGGAATCTTATACTTCAGCCTGGCACGTCCCCAAATTGGACACTGGACAAGATGGCCGCAGGCCCGCTCCCGCCTGTCAGTTCCCCTGGTCTTGGATTTGTGGTGATGGGGTGGAGGAAATGGGAAGGAACGGGCAGGAGGGGGAATATTTAATAGCGGAGAGGAAGGTCTCTGGAGCGGGCTGAGAGCCAGCGGGTCTGCAGCAGCCGCGCAGGAGCCTGCACTCGGAGCAGGTCACGGAGCTGAAGCTCATCCCTGGCACTTCTGCAGCCATTTCAGTTAATGTCATCGTTGGAGGCAGAGCCTGGGGACGGCAAACCCGTGCTCCTGTGAAATGTGATAGTGCCGGTGCCCTGGGGTGGTTCTTTGGGAAGTGCTGAAATATGCTGTGCCGCTTCCCAAAGCGTCGAAGGCATGTGGGAAGAACCTGATACCTGGTGGCTCCTTCCCAGGTGGTGCCAGAAGGGGACCCACCACCCGTTCAAGTTGAAGAGACCTGTGTGGGAGCAAGACGTGTTTATTTCTTTATGTATTTCCTCTTTTTCTTTGCATTCTTGCTCTCCCTTCCATTCTTCCTCTCTTCCAGCAAGGTTCTCCCTTGCTGGAAATCGTTCAGGTGGTGCTGGATACCTATGTAAAAGAGGTATCCATAGACCAGAACGATTCCATATCCATAGAACCAGAAGTCGTTGGTTTCCATGGAGGATATTTTTTCCAGGGATGGGTTAAATAGGCCAGAGAGCAACATCAGGCCTGCCTGGCCTTAAAACCTAGAGCTGACCTCAGCAGTGTGACCTCCACCATGTGTTTTCTCCCAGGCCCTGTTTGGGTCAACGCTTGCGAGTGGATTTTTCAAGACCCCTGTGTCAGTGGACAGGTCTTGTGGCCACGCTGCCAAGTCCTCCTTGGAAAGCTGGTTGTGATAGCTTTGTCCCGACCATCCTTTCCAGTCAATTCTAGTGCAGAGGGTTTGTAACCCGTGAGCTGTTCTTCCGGGCTGGAGAATTGAGTGATGAAAGGCAACGTTTTGTAAAGCTGTTGAATGAAGGATGGCTTTTCTTACAGGGCACTAACCCATCTCATCATCCTACCTATGTCCAAATGGACGCCCGAGTCCTTTCCCTGATGGATGAGGGGACCAGAATGGTGGGACAGCCTTGCGCCATTGCCTGGCTTGAAGGACACAGCTTTGTGAACCTCAGCAAAGACCTTGAAGCAGGTCAGAATAAAGACTGTGGCACTGGTTG
The DNA here is from genome assembly GCA_013398295.1 of Chionis minor. Classification (NCBI taxonomy): domain Eukaryota; kingdom Metazoa; phylum Chordata; class Aves; order Charadriiformes; family Chionidae; genus Chionis; species Chionis minor. The sequence goes on along the minus strand of VZSF01000757.1, from coordinate 186,953 downwards.
GCAGGACCTACATTGTACAGCCCAGCGGGACGAATGTCTGCAGCGGGGACGAGTTGTGGGTGAAGCTGTTGCCATTTTGCCCCTTCCCAGTGGGGAAAACTGTACTTTTAAGTCCATGTTCCTGGAGGAGCTGGTTTGAGGAGTGTGCAAGGAGCTGTGGGGCGCACCATACTGCGTCAGGCTGGGATCAGTCTTTGCTGGTGCGAGGGTTTGCAGGGGGACTCCAAAGACCCTGCGACCACGTTGGGTGGTACTGGTGGGTCTGCTGTGTTAAAGGGAGCAGGGCAGGACACCCTCCTGGGACAAGGGTCTCAAAAATCCTCTTATTTCCACGCAGCCCCAAGCCAGTTGTGGTGGGCACTGGGGATTCCTCACTCTGGTGCAGCACCGCGCCGTCACTGGAACAGAATTGGGGCTGGATGCCAGCCTTTGGGATCGGAGAGGGGTTCACTTGGCCCGTGGGAGGCAGTCAGTGAAGCATGAGGAGGTGCGCGATGCTCTCTGTCCTTGCGACTCCCTAAAACACAGCCTGATGGAGGCCATGGGAGACGGTCGCCTAATTTGGCGTGTCTTTTTCTCTGTTGGTTTAGGAGATACGTGGGGCCAGGGGGTAGCCCAGCCTGCAGCCTGGTGTGGTCCGGCCGCTCCGAGTCTTATTCCTCTGTCTGTGCCCTGGGGATGTGCGAGCTGCCTGCGGTGCCAAAACACAGGTGACTTTTGGGAGCAGAAAGGTGCTGAGTAAGCACTCCCTCCTATTTATCATCCCATTTTCCAGGTCTGATGGCCGGGGGGAAGGGGAGGGAGTGGGAGAAAAGGGTGCGAACGAGTGAAAGGCATTTCTGAGCCGTAGCCGTTTATCAGTGTTTCAGAGATCCTCCAGCACGGCAGCCAGACAGACACGCGCGCTCCCCCCGCCTCCTGATCACGTTATTATATTACACCTGACATTCCTTTCTTCCACTAATATGTTATTTTTGGTCTGACAGCTTTATGAAGGAGGAAAGAGAAATAGAGAGAGAGCGGGAGAGGGAGAGACATGCACCCGGACAGACACAGACAGTATTCATTCCTTATCAGCAAGGAATGGGTCTGGCTCAGACACGAGAGATCTGCTGATTGAAACATCGCTGTCTCCAGCAGCTCACGCTCTGTCATGGAAGGGGGGGAGATTCTCAGAGCCTCCGGAGGGGAGGGGAAGGGGCAGGATCAAGTCTGGAGGATCGGTCCTCCAGGGATCTCTCCTTCCCGGCCCAGGACGCTCCTCGAATGGAAGGCTGGGATGCCTAGTTGGTAGGAGAAATCAACTGCTACCTTGGGATGCTGCCGAGGTGGTGGGTCATCCGGTTGACCGCATCCCTCCCCTTTAGCGCCTGGCTCTTGCGTTGGGTAGAGAAGGTTCTACAGACGGAGAGATGACGGAGAGATGACGGAGAGATGACGGAGAGATGACGGAGAGATGTCCTGCCTGGGGTGAGGGCTCGTGGAAGAGCTGTGACCCCAGTGCGTTGGGTGTCCCGGTGCTGGTTTCATTTTGCGGGGAGGAAGAGGGGAAACGAAAAAGCCTGTGTGTGGGAAAGGCCGCGTTGGCTGCAGCCGCTGGTTATTGTGTACCGTTCAAAGGCCAGCGGGCAGAAGGAAGCGTGTGTGGGAAGTGGGAGAGGCAGGAACGAAACCTTAAGAAGTTCACGCTGTGATTGTGGAAGTGGAAAAAAAAAAGTGTGAAATGAGCAGGAGTTCATTTGAGCCAGGTGTTTGCTGGCAAAATGGAAAAGGAGAAAACAAAAAAAAAAAAAAAAAAACGCGGGAAAAAAAATGGGGGGAAAAATGT
>VZSF01000757.1:139584-185034 GCA_013398295.1 Chionis minor | reverse complement strand
AAAAAAAAAAAAAAAAAGCCGGGAATGAAAATGAGGGTGAAAATGTTCCAGTATGGAAAAAAAAAAAAAATTTGCTGACCTCTTGTCTGCTCTGCATCCCACGATTCACCAGGTGAGCTGGAAAATCCCCAATATTTGTTTTCCTCATTGGAGAGGAGGCTACAGGCCAGCCTGGGCTGTCGGTTGGATGGGGGCAAGCCTTGGCAGCCGGTTCTCTCCGGGGCTCACCGATGCCGGCAGCGCTGGTGTCTGCTGGAAAATGAAAGGGAAGACCATCCCAGTACCCTGTGCATCCATATGCTCTTCTGCCTTTGGCCCGTACCCTCATCCCAGGATGCCTGACCTCACCGAACACGTACTTCTGCGACGATACCTCACGAGCCGTCCCCAAAATAACCCCTTTTGCGATCCGCAGGCTGGGCTGTGTCCTTCTGCCAGGGAGAAATGGCTTCACCCCTCTCCATTCCCACATCGTGGCGAAAACGCCTCGTTCCCAGGCATTATGGGAGAAAGGCCGATCAAACAGAGCAATTAATTCAACAAACAATACAATTAAGCCATGATCCCAGTGTATTTTCCACCCAGAAACAGAATAAACAGCCCTCCCAGCATGGATAAATAAACTCACAGATGGAGGCTTTTGTGACTGGCGAAGTTTTCCCTCCACAGCCTTCTCGAGAGCGCATAAAAGCTGCGGAGTACATAAATCTCTGGCTCCCCATCCTCACGGATGGGGGAGGAAGGCGCGGGCACGCCTGCTGTGGGGCAGATGTGCCTTGGCTCGGGACGGAGGGAAGGGACCTGGGGACGGCGCAGAGGCGTGCGCCGCGAGGCTGCTGGCAAACAAAAGCTGTGGCAGCTGGCTCCTCCGAAGGTCCCCCGAGGCCAGCTCTTGTCACGGCCTTGACACAAAACACATGGCGTGAAAAGCTGCGAAGGAGGAGAGCGACCTGCTTCACACTTGGCTGGACTCACTTGTTACCACAGGAACTGATGGAAAGCTTTTTTTTTTTCCTTTTCTTTTTTTTAACTGGGTTTCAGAAAGGTCTGGGCTGGTGGTAGAAAAAGAGGCATTTGCAGAGTCCTTGAGCAGCTTACAGAAAGCAGAACCGAGCCATTTATCCAAGGAAAAGGGAGATAAATATTCCCAGGGATGACACTGGCTGCATGGAGGTGGTGGGATCCAGGCTGGCTGCTCCCACCCCTTTCTAAAATCAGCTGGAGACTGTTCTGGGAAAGGCCTTTCCATCACCAGTCAGCACTGGCCTCCCTCCTGAGTGGTGGGAGTCGGCGAGATGTCACCTGCGTTGGGGGCTGGTGGACAGCAGGATTGTCAGGGCAGCGTGGGGAAGGATTTTGGCCGGACACCTGTGGGAAGAGCGGCTGGAGTGGAGGTGCTCTGCTGGCATCAGGGATGGAAAGGATGGAAAGGGCAAGGCTCGGATTATGTTGCAGCTTTCATGGTATTGGGGGTTGTTCCTTTTAGGAAGGAGCCAAGCTGGAAGCAGGAGGGAATTGTGCAGTTTCAGAGAGGTGTGAAAAGCCTCCGTGCTGTGGCCCTGTGTCTGCGGTGAGGGGTTGCGGCAGTCTCGGGTGCAGGTGGTCTGGACAGAGAAAAGAAAGGTGTTTTTTCCCCTTTTCCCTCCTCCCTCCTCGGAGAAAATCCTATATGGTCCTTTGCCGTATGACTGCCGTCCTGCTGGGAAAGGCTGGCTGGAGACCAGGGGAGAGGTGGAAATCCTATATGGTCCTTGCCATACGACTGCTGTCTTGTTGGGAAAGGCTGGCTGGAGACCAGGGGAGAGGTGGAAATCCTATATGGTCCTTGCTGTATGACCACCGTCCTGCTGGGAAAGGCTGGCTGGAGACCAGGGAAGAGGTGGAAATCCTATATAGACCTTGCTGTATGACCACCGTCCTGCTGGGAAAGGCTGGCTGGAGACCAGGGGAGAGGTGGAAATCCTATATGGTCCTTGCTGTATGACCGCCATCCTGCTGGGAAAGGCTGGCTGGAGACCAGGGAAGAGGTGGAAATCCTATATAGACCTTGCTGTATGACCGCCATCCTGCTGGGAAAGGCTGGCTGGAGACCAGGGAAGAGGTGGAAATCCTATATGGTCCTTGCTGTATGACCGCCATCCTGCTGGGAAAGGCTGGCTGGAGACCAGGGGAGAGGTGGAAATCCTATATGGTCCTTGCTGTATGACCGCCGTCCTGCTGGGAAAGGCTGGCTGGAGACCAGGGGAGAGGTGGAAATCCTATATGGTCCTTGCTGTATGACCGCCGTCCTGCTGGGAAAGGCTGGCTGGAGACCAGGGGAGAGGTGGGTGCTGCAGGTGAGCTTCAGCTCTGCAGAAGCCCCTCTGCTCAGCACTGGGTGGGCTTTGGGGAGCAGGTGGAAATCACTTGCCCACCTAAACTCTTCCCCCCCCCCCCCCCCAAAAAAAAACAGATGAAGCTGAGTGCTCTCCTTTTTCCTCCCAGGGATGTTTCTGCGGTTCTTCCTTCCTTCCTCTCCCACCACCTTTGTTCTGGGTGCATTGCTCAGGACCATGCCAAACACCCGAATGGCGTTTTGGGGTCCCTGAGTAGGGACTGGAAGCAGCAAACCTGGCATCAGCCCTGCTGCTCGGCGGGCTAATGACACAATTAGCTGGGGAAACTACTCGTGGCCTCGAATTGGGTAAATCTGGGAAGAGCTGGGCCAAAACCACTCAAGTTTAGGGGACATCCTGCATGCGACGCACTCGGGGTTCGGCGCCTGTGGGTTAGCGCAAAAGGATGCTTGAGCCAGCAGGCAGCTCGTTAGTGTGGCAGAAGTTGTAACGATGCTGTGCAAGGAGGCCCTTTTGCTGCAAGGACTGTCTGTCTGTCTTTACAGAGCTGCCCGTCGAATATGAATGATGGCTTCTCAAAATCGAAGCCTTCGGGGGCATCCAGTGAAGGCCAAGTCCCGCGCTGTCACCTAGCCAGGGGTTTCTCGCAGAGATGTTTGCTTGAACTGATCTTATATTTTCAGGGACCTGCCCTGCCGTGGCTTCACATTTATTGTTGCCTTTGTGCTGCTGTTGCCCGTTAAGCAGCGGTTTTGGTGCTTCTCGGAAACTTCCTGAGCCTGCGTGCACCGTAGGTCAGGCTTGGACTTGGAAGACAGGCAGGGAAAACATTCCTTTCGTCCTGACTCGTGGCTTGCCTGGGCTGAGATCAGAGCCTTTCCACTTCCAAATAGGAAACAGCTGCCATGGCGTTCGTTCTCCAAGAGCTCCTAGAACTGGCCATCCTCCAGCTTCCTGCAGGAACACCCTTCTGCGAGCCGGGAGGCTCCGGGTGGGCTGGCTGCTGCGACCCTGCCCTGTCCCTGAGCTCGGCCGCGGGTGCTGGACGGCCAGATCCTGGGATGGAGGACGAGAAGCTCCGTGTTATCAAGCGAGGGCGTAAACTACAGCTGGCTCGAGAGATGTGGCGAGGGAATGGCCAGCAAAAAGCCACGTGGCTGTGCTGCGTTCCACAGGGAAGGCCTGAGGGACTTGCTCCTCTTCACCATCGTGGGCTGCTACACTTTGTCCAACTTGGCACTTCCCATCAGAAACCTCCCTAAATCAGAGCTCGTACTTACTTTTCAGGATGTGGGTCTTGCTCAGTAGGAAGGCTCTCATTTTTCTTGCCAACTTGTTGGTTTAGTAGAATAGACTCTTTCAGTTGGAAGGGACCTTCGACGATCATCTAGTCCAACTGACAACGATCATCTAGTCCAGCTCTCCACGTAGAACGGCTCTCGCTGTGTACGGGCAAAGAGGCGCAAAACCCTCTTCCTCACGGAACAACGTGGTTCATGTCTTGCGCTGTGGTGCAACTGATGGTGCTGACACCTCTCTGTCCTACTGGCGCTAGAACTAAGGTGGCAACCCATCTTCCAGAAGCTGGCAAAAGTCTGGCTGGGAAAGGAGCTGCTCCAACCACTCTATGGACACTTGTTTAACCGGTACTTTCTTATACGTCTTAAAATTTGTACTTGTCCTTAGCAAGGCGTTAGCATTAAGTTGTCGCCAAGTGCTCGGTGATGGTATCTAGTTGGAAGTCCTGCTGGGTGATGGAACATGGTCTGCGCTGGTGCGTCACCTCCTGGTCCTAAGGAGGCTTTGTCTGTACAGATGTGCTGCCAAGGGTTTCTCCACGACACACATGTCTTTTTTTCTCCGCAACGCACACTCGAGCTCTTCCAGGTTAGAGGCGGAGCAAGGATGTGATGGGAGGACACCGGGTGGCTTTGGCACGGTCTGCAGCAGGAGTCTGGGTAACGTGGGTTTGCCCTGCTTTGCCATGGGGGAGCTGCGTCTCCCTGACCCTCCGCCCTTGCTGTCACCTTCCTGTTGTCGTTTACAAATTCTGGGGCCCCTTTTTAGCACATACTGTCGCTACCCCATGACAAAGCATGCTTCCCTTTTTCCGGCAGCGCTCGAACAGACTGTTTGTACGCACTGACATGAAACCAGCTCGGCTGGAATGAAATAATTTATAAAAGTCACAGGAGGATTTGGGTATTGGCACTTCATTTCCTGCCACTTTCACCAAGCTGCAGTTAGCGGGGACCTGAGAGATGGCACGGTGCTACTTGTCCTGCCTGTCCTCTTTCATCCCCTCACTTCCTTTTTTTTCTTCCTCATTTCCTTCCCTTCTGAGCTGGCCATATCATATGGCTCCAGTTTCACTTTTATTTTTTGCTTTCCTCTCTTTGCTCATTTCATTCTCGATTTTGCTCTCTTCCCTTTTCTTTTTGCTTTCTTTTTTGCCTCTTCGCATCCTTCGTCTCTCGTATTCTTTTCTTCCTCTCCCTTTATTCTCCCTCTATATTTAAACCCAGGCAAAAACAAATTATTTATGAAGGGCTGTAATTTATGATGTGTTCTTAATGTCTTGGAAGACACAGATAATTTATTTAATGAGTAAAGACATGATAATTCACAGATGATGATTCCAGTCAGAAAATTAGTTTCATTAATTTGCTGTAAATTCTCTGCCTTGATTTAGTGCAGAAGGAGTTTCTGAAACCCAATGCAAGTCTTTGCCGTGGTATTTTGTGGTGTTTTTTTTGTCATCACCAAACCAGCGTGTTGGCTTCCCCCCTCCTCGCTATCTCTGTTGCGCTCCCTCTTTCTGCTTATGTCCTGCCAACAGGAAGCCACAGAGAGCAGAAGCATTTTCTTCTTTTGCAGTGCATGTGGTTGGGAGGCTGGGGGGGGAAAACAGGGACAGAGGTGGCATTCCCGTTCCAGGAGATGATAAAACAGGCAGCGCTGTCTCAAAAGTTTGTTTTGCGCAACCGCGTGCTGCTCCCCGAGCTTTTGCTGGGTGAGTTCATCTCTAAGAGAATAAAAAAGTCGGTTTCCTGGTTTTAATAGAGTATAAAAGGTACTTTTTCAAATAAATTTCAAGGCAGATGATTTTACAGTAGAGTCTTGCTGATAACTGCAGTATATATAAATATTATAGGAAACCTATAGAATGATTCACGGTGTACTATTGATCTAATCAGATTTAACTAAGTGTTTGCATCATGCCTTATTAATCACAGATAATAGGGCTCCAAGGACACCTTGCAGAATCAGGGCTTTGCTCTTCACATGGCCACGTCTTGCTGGGACCACTGTGGTCCATGGAGCTTTCCCCAGGGATGAGTTCCCTACTGTACTTCACATTTTTCCAAAATGGGTCTACTGATGGTGCTCTAAACCACCTTTATTAGGGACACTGCTCTGCTGTCTAATTGATGGGAGCGTAGGAAAGTTTTCCAGCTTTTCTGGTTAAAAAAAATTGCGATGGCAATTAGTGTTTCTCCTGTACCTCACGATGTGGGATGGAGAGATGTGTGCTGCCCCTGGGACTGAGCAGTGAGTGCATGAACCGCAGTAATTCCATGTGCTGCGAGCCCATCCTCTTTTCCCTGTGTCCACAGGTAGATGGGACGCTCTGCCCGGAGCAGGTGGTGGGTAGACTTGAGGAGCATCCCAGAGTCTGAGGAGGAGATCGACCAATGGAGCCATCTTCTGCCATCTCTGGTAGGCACAAGCCAACTGAGCGCGCCCACCGCTGAGGTCGGTCCCTGTTTTGTGCCAGGATGAAGGGGAGACTGTAGAGCCCCTTCCGGTATCTGATGGGGGCCTACAGGAAAGCTGGGGAGGGACTTGTTACAAGGGCATGGAGCGATAGAACGAGGGGTGATGGCTTCAGACTGGAAGAGAGGAGATTTAGATGAGATATTGGGAAGAACTTCCTGGCTGGGAGGGTGGTGAGACCCTGGCCGGCGTTGCCCAGAGAAGCTGTGGCTGCCCCATCCCTGGAGGTGTCCAAGGCCAGGTTGGACGGGGCTTGGAGCATGCTGGTCTAGTGGGAGTTGTCCCTGCCCAGGGCAGGGGGTTGGAATAAGATGTCTTTAAGGTCCCTTCCAGTCTAACCCATTCCATGAAGGCCATGTTATGAGGGATGGGGAGAGGTAGAAGCACATTACTGCGTCCAGCTGTAAGAGGCCTCCTTGCCATCTTGGCTACCTTTACAGAACAGGTATGATGCTCTGGGAATGGCAGGCAAAGGACATGATGAGATAGAAGAGGATTAATCTGTGCAAGTACTCTCAGTAAGGTTAGAACAACCAGCCTCTCGCATCAAGAGCTGCATGAAGACCAACACCAACAAGAAACAGTGGCAGGTTATGGTCTGTTGAACGTCCGTAAGTCCATGTGGCTGGATGGGATTCATCCCAGAGTACTGAAAGAGCTAGTGGATGTTCCAGCAGGACCCTTCTCAATCATCTACTGAAGGTCTTGGGGGTTTGGGGAGGTAGCAAGTGGCGGGAGACTAGCCAACGTTATTTCAGTTTAGAGGAAAGGCATGAAGGAAGAACCAGGAAACTACTGACCTCCTAGTCTGAGTTCAGTGCCTGGGGAAAAAAAAAACCGGAGATCAAAACAGGCACATCAGGCACAGTCAACATGGGTTCACAAAGGGAAAGTCCTGTCCAATTCTGTTCAATGTTTTTATCGGTGATGTGGATGCAGGAGTTGAATGCGCCATTAGTAAGTTTGGTGATGGTACAAGATGGGGAGGTGCTGTTTGAATGCCTCGAGGGACACAAGAACTTGCAGTTCTAAGTATAAACTGAGAGAGGAGCATCTGGAGAGCAGAAAGGGCCCTGGGGGTGCTGGTTGGCAGCAGGTCCTGTAGGAGCCAGCGGTGTGCCACGGCAGCCGAGGGGGCAAACCGCATCCTGGGGTGCATCAGACCCAGCACGACCAGCTGGTCAAAAGAGATGATCATCCCACTGTATTCAGCATCGGTGCAGCCCCACCATTTAAAAAAAAAAGGATGTTCAGGTACTTGAGTGTGGGCGGTCAAACCCTGGGACAGGCTTCCGAGTGAGGTGGTCGATGCCCCAAGCCTGTCGGTGTTCAAGAGGCACGTAGACAATGCCCTTAATACCACGTTTTCACTCTTAATCAGCCCTGAAGTGGTCAGGGCAGTTGGACTAGATGATTGTTGTAGGTCCCTTCCAGCTGAGCTGTTCTTAGCCCCACCGCAGTGGTGGCATGGAGAGGATGCACTGGTGGTACAGCACGTAACGGGGGATTGAGCCCAGGGTGAGACCCTATTGGCTCCTTGCAGGTTGGGAATAAGGTGGCTCTGGGATTCATCTTTTGAGTGTCTAATCTCTGTGGACTATAACATGCAATTCCCCAGACCAGCTGCATGATGCCAGCCTGTTGTTCGTGCTCCCTGGCTGCCTCGCTAATTGAAGGGAGTTGTGTTTCTCCTTGGGTTTGCCCTTGTGGCTTGTGTATTTTGATAACCACAGCTGAGTTGATGTAAGCGGGTATTGAAAGAAAAAAATTGTTTTAGGAAGTTACGAAAGTGCATCAGACTGGGAAATTCCTCCCCCCCCACGCACACACGCACACTCGCTGCCCATGAAATCCTGTGTGGAGGATTGCTCGGGGCTGTGCTTGGCTTGTGGGAGGTGAAAATTTACCTTTCTGCCGGGGTAGTTAGCGTGAAGTTGAAAGCCTTCAGGAATTTGGGAAAACGCTTGAAAAGCGGGGGATCAAAAATTTGATTAAACGCCCAAACCTTTTTGACAAATAAGCGATGTTGGTGAGATTTGATTGTGCAACTCTTTCAGGGTCCTCTGATCAGCTCAATCAGCAGGAGCTGATGAAGAGTTGTAAGGGATGGCTCCTTTCGAGGCAAGGTCCTGGAGGTCTGTCACCTATTTGCTGCCTGTTCTCGTGCTTCTTGAGCTTGGGATTGCTTATTTTTCTTGCTTATACCATGTGAGCCAGACTCTTGCTCGCCACGAGGGTGGCTTCTTGTGGGTACTCGCGCCAGGTAAGCAATGATAACCATCATAATGCTGTCCAGCAGAAGCGCTTCTGGAGTGAAGGGTGTGCAGGTCAAGGGCTTAGCTGCCTAGGGCACCTCTGGTGCTTGAGCCTTTTTTTGGTGGGAGTCTGAGCCATGATGGTTCAGTTCTGGCTGAGCAGAGCCTTGCGTAACTTCCAGTTGCTCCTTGGGAGCGTGTGCAGCTGTGGCTGACCCCGTCTTGCTTCCCGAGATGCTCTGAGAGCCGCTTGGTGCGAGCACAGAGCTAGACACTAATGGACCATGGCGTGTCCTTGTCTAGTGCCTTTGGAACAGGAGCCTTCACACCTTGAAGTAGCACCACCACCACCTCACAGCTCGAGGTGGTTTTCTAGCATGAGAACGGTCTTTGCATCCTCTCCAAAACTCCTTTCTTTGGAAGGAGATGGGGGCTTCCCTGTGCCAGAGGACCTTTGCGTGGATGGGTTGTGCATCCTGGGACCTGCGTGCTGAGCTCCAGAGAAGGATGGGACCCTAGTCTGCATTCCCATTGCGTGACTCTTGAACCTAAATTCTTCCTGCCCTCTAAGGGACCTGTGCACTGGGTATAGGACTTGCTTGTGTGAAATTCAGGCCTTACAGGGGCTGGCGTGTGGGGAAGCCTAAGTGTAGGGGGAGTTTTATAGGTGAAGGTCACTGTGGCCTGGTGAAGGTTGTGGGTTCAAAGCCTACTCACAGCTCAGGAGAACATAGTTTTACTGCACTTGGCTCCACTGCTGACCACAGCTTGCTCATCCTTCTTTACTAGCAGTTGTCCCAATGTGACTTGATTGCGTTGCTCTTTACGAGGAGCGAGAGCTGGATCTTGGCAGCGTTTGTCTTCCCTCCCCAACGCGGGGGACGAGGGCCTCCCCAGGTGCTGTCTCAAGCGTGCACTTGAGTGGTTGAAACCTCTGCTTGGAGCTCGACAGCTGAGCAATGAATATCCCATGGAAAAAACGTCCCGCCTTCCCCCACGGCGGCAGCGGAGCGGCACGTTGGGACCAGCTGTACAAACACGGGAGCGCGGCACGGCCGTTAGCACGTTCCTCGGCAGTCCTCCTTCCCTCCATGTCTGCGTCCCTCCCAGTCTCTGAGGTGGTGGGAGGTTTGGCCTGAGGTCTTCAGATGGGTGAGACAGATTCTGCCTCCAGTGGGAATGTCCCTCCCAGAAGCAGTTGCTGCCCCGTCCCACCGCAGGAGCAGAGGAGCAGCCAGACGTGGTACTCCTGACCTTCTGTTCAGCCCCCGTCCCTCCACGTAGCTTTAGAGGACTTGATGGACGACTTGGATACTATGGGTTTGGTAACAGGCCAGCCACCGTTCCCCAGAGTGGTCGACAGCGGCACTGTATGAGTTTTCTGCAGAAAACAGTTCCTCTCTGCACCTGTCTGTGACATGGCCAGTTTGCCACGTCCAAAAGCAGCGGGCTTTGTCCAATGTCTGCTTAACGGCATGCATGGCTGCTCTTGCCTAGACAAGGTCTCTATCCCGTCGCTCCCGAGCTGGCCATACGGAGCAGCTCCAGCCTAGCAGGAGAGAGGAGGAGCGCTCGTCCTTCAGCTTGGTTTATGCTGTTCTTGGTCTCCTTCAAGCTCTCGAATAAATCATTGCTTTCCTAACAGTGGCGCAGAGCTCAACCCTGCTACTTCCCTCAACAGCCCTCAGGTGTCTTGCCCTCAGCATCCCTCTGTCCCCCCACCCCTGTGTGCCATGGCGATGTCTCGGGAGTCGTACTCGCGGAGCTGGCTGAGGGACACAGGCTGCCATGGCTTGACCCTGAAGGGTAATGGTGATTATCCCTTTCCCCCCCCCTTTTTTGTTTTTCTTTGGTTTTTCTAGTTGTTTTGAAATCTCTTTTCTCGAGGTGGCGTGATGATGTTGGCTTTGGTGGTTGTGCCAGTGTCCTCAGCAGTTGCCTGGGGCTCTTCCATTTGGAGGAAGCACCCTCTCTTCCCCGTGGATCCCGCTGCACCTGTGTCCCTGCAGGAACATCCCACCCCACCAGTCAGGTACAGTGGCCTTCTTTCTTTTGGGTGGTGAAGTGACAGGACACGAGGAAATGGCCTCAAGTTGTGCCAGGGGAGGTTTAGGATGGATATTAGGAAAAATTCCTTCATGGAAAGGGTTGTCAAACATTGGAAGAGGCTGCCCAGGGCAGTGGTGGAGTTGCCATCCCTGGAAGTGTTTCCCAGCGGGGCAGACGTGGTGCTGAGGGACATGGGTTGGGCAGTGTTGGGTTGATGGTTGGACTTGATGGTCTTAAAGGTCCTTTCCAACCTGGGTGGTTCCATGTTTCTATAATTGGCATAGCAGAAGCTGCCAAGAAGGCACAGAAATTGCTTTCCTTTCCCTGTAGCTGCAAATAAATAACTCCCCTGAATTCCCACTCTAGCCTTGCTAGACTGTCTTGGCTGGAAGCGAGATAGGTGGCTTGCAGAGGGATCCACCACCTCCTGAAGACGCCAGGCTGCACTGGGAGTTTGAAACGTCGAAGCCCTGAGGTTATTGTGGTCCCAAACGGAGCAGTTGATCAGACAGGCTCCCTGGGAAAGGTTGTGACTTGCCTGGATCCCAGGTGGAGAGGCAGTAGAGGCCTCCCACAGCGGCTCGGGCTGCCTGCTAAATGCAAGTTCACGTCCTGAGACCTTTTTGAGAGCACGCAGAGGAATATCTGCCTGGGGACGTCAGTAAGTAGCGAGTCCACAAAGCAATCTGTTGGTGTTAATCTTGTATGGCGCAGAATAATAGTGCTCAGCATTAGCTAAGTGCTGGGCAAATATTAGTGTCTTGTTTGGTTTTGTTTTTTCTGCCTTTTTTTTTTTTAAAAAAACTTGTTGCAGAAGCTGGAGCTTATCACACTCAGTAAGCTACAGTGCCTGCTCCTGTGGGAGAGCTGGCAGGAGCCTGGCTTTCTTCCCGGGGAACCTCTGTGGGTCTGAGGATGGGATGCTTCAGAGGGGTAAGTGGGAAAACCCCTTCTTATTTGCATTTTTTACATTTTTTTTTTTACATTCCCCCCCCCATCTCTTGATTCCTGTATTAAAGGCTCTCCTGGTTAGCTGCTCCCCACACCTCCTATCCATAAAAATCCCCCTGCAGAGACTCTCGGGGGTGGGGGGGTAACCTCATGCCGGGGTGCAGCATGCTGTACTTGCGTCTGCTCCAGTGTCACCTGCCCTCTCTAATGGTCCGAAGTTCAACATGGCCAAGTGCTGGGTCCTGCGTGTGGACCAGCAATGCTGTGGCCAATAGGACCAGGGCAGTGACTGTCCCCCCGTGCTCGGCACTGGGGAGGCCACAGCTTGAGTGCTGTGTTCAGTTTTGGGTGCCACAGTGCAGGAGGGACATTGAGGGGATGGAGCATGTCCAGGAAGGGCAACGGAGCTGGTGAGGGGTCTGGAGCACAAGTCTCCTGAGGAGCGGCGGAGGGAATTGGCATTGTTCACCCTGGAGAAGAGGAGACTGAGGGGAGACCTTCTCGCTCCCTACAACTGCCTGAAAGGAGGGTGTAGCCAGGAGGGTTCGATCTCTTCTCCCAAGGAAAAGGCAACAGGACAAGAGGAAATGGCCTCAAGTTGCACCAGGGGAGGTTTAGGATGGATATTGGGAAAAATTCCTTCATGGAAAGGGTTGTGGAGCATTGGAAGAGGCTGCCCAGGGCAGTGGTGGAGTCGCCATCCCTGGAGGTATTTCCTAGTGGGGCAGATGTGGTGCTGAGGGACATGGGTTAGTGGTGAGTTTGACAGTGTTGGGTTGATGGTTGGACTCGATGATCTTAAAGGTCTCTTCCAACCCAAGTGATTCTATGATTCCACGATTCCTGCAAGCGTCAGGCTCTGGCAGGTGCCAGGCTGTTCATTGCCGTTGTGCTCCTCCATACAGAACAAGGTGAAATGGAAACAACTTCTTTGGCTGCAGCTATGCCATCTGGGAACTCATAATGGCCAAAGCACTTTTAATTATGAGCTTGTTATGATTATGCCCAGCTTTGCTGTTTCCTCCCATAGAATGGGCCAGCCCTCTGAGGTCAAGATGAACTTCAGTTACAGAAATTCTGGCACGTGCACTTAGGGAAGCTGGAGAGTTTCCCCCTCCTAAAACTAGGCACCTGCAGTGTGGGATCTGTTGTTCCCCAGAGGCCTGTTCTCCTGGCTGTAATGTTGCTGAAAGCAGAAGAAATGCACTTATTTCTGGACACGAAAGAGCCTTTCCCTTTTCCTCTGGGTCTGCAGTGCACCAGGACCCCTGTGTTCTCCTCCCAGCGGTCCGATGGCCGGGTCTGATGGACGCAAGAGGCCTTAGCCCCTTGCCCAAACTTCTCCCTCCGGGTCTCCAGGTTGAGATTTCCTAAGCTAGGCTCACTCCCTGATGCGAACATGAACCCTGAGCCCTCTCCGGAGAGGGAACGGAGGGTCTGGAAGCAGAGGTTCAACCTGGGTTCCCCGCTGGGTCCTCCTTCAGTTCCCCGCTTCTGCTGACTCTGGCTGCAAAAGGGCAGGTCAGGTGCCAGCAGCCTTGTACGAGGGGTCTCTACAGCACCGCAAGGGCAAAAAAGTTCATTTTCTTCTGGCTAGAAGCAGGATTAATTGGGGAAACTTCCAGCGATACTGCATCTCCATCTAAGCACTGTTGCCCTGTGTTTTGCTGGATGCCAGTACAGCTGTAACGGTTATGGCCAATTAATTAGAACCACTTCCCCTTGTTTTCCCCTTATAAATCACTTCCTCTTTAGTTAGCCCGCAGAGAAAACAAGGGAAGAGTGAAATAAGTCTGAAGTAAAATATGAACCTCCCTTTTATTCCATATTTCAGACAATAGCAGTCTGCAGGACACCCGGGGAATAGGCTTTCTGAGCCAATGCTCCGTGAATTCACACTCTCTTTATGAGCCTCTTCAGTGTATAAAGCGAAGTCTTTAATGGCTGTTGCGGTTCCTTTTGAATGGCTGTGAAGTCTGGGTCACCACAGATCAGAGTAAATTCCCCTCCCTGTCACCGCCATCAGAATTAGCTTTTTCCGAGCGGCAACGCCTGATGAGGGCGGGTCAGCTTCGGAGCTTGGCCATGATGAGGATCTTAATCAGGGCTCCAGCCAGTGTGCTCGCCCTGATTGGGAAGGAAGAGTGGGGGGGTGTGTTCTTTTGCCTGTGTGCATCTTTATGCTCTGTTTAAAGTCTTTCAAGAAATTCCCTTTGGCCAGCCCTACGCTCTATGGGTAGAGCGGCTCTGCCACCGCCTACAGGCAGATCATTTCCATTCTCCATAAAAACGGACCAGGCGCTCTGTATATAGCTGTGCTTGGGTGGGGTAAGTCTGGGCCAATACTTAGCTGGTTAGAAGGTTAGTAGGATCTTGGCTTGGCTTCTTTACTGTCCCCACTGAGGGCTCTCATCCATGTGCGCCACGTATAAGAGGCCACGGGTAGGACTGTGATTTGCCCACGAAGCGGCCGATGTGAGATGGGTGTTGGCGTCCTGCACCGTGGAGGGACATGATGCTTTGAACGATGAGGTGGGGGAAGAAATAACCCAGCCCTGCTTTCCAAATGTCTTTGGTAAGGGCCCTCCCCTGAGGAGCGTTGAAGGTGGCAGGGTGAGGATGAGCAGTGAGTTGCTGTTTTAGCTGTAGATCAAAAACTGGCTAGGAGAAGTGCACGGGATTGCTGATTGATTCCAAAGCTCTGGCCACGTTGAACTCTGCCACTGTCCCTTTGTTCCCCGTGTGGTTCTTGTGGGTTCATCCTTTGCCTGTGTTTGGTACAGGAGCGAATGGTCCACTGCCGTGAAGCCCGTTACATCTCCTGGGTCTATAGGAAAGCTGGAAGCTACAGAAACATGGGTAAGCCTGAAGAGTGGGTGCCTCTTACGTGCTGCACTTTGGGACAACTCTTGGGTCTTCCTGTATGGAGCCTCTGTAGGCTTCACAGCAGACCAGTGTACGTTAATAAATCCCACCTGGCTGTCCTGGGCAACTGGGCTGGCAGCAGTTCTTCTACCACCAGCCCCAGTAGTTTTGGAGAGGGCCAGGGCAGATCTTCAAGAAGGCGATTGTGGTCTCGACTTCAAGTCCCCCAGCAGGTGGAAGGACATGTCTGTAACTGGGAGAGCGTCCGTCTACAAGATGGGTCAGGCCAGAGGGCCTGGCCATTGGTGTCGCTGGTCCTGTTGTGTGAACGGATCACACATTGATCCCAAGCCCAGGCTATCGATGTGCCACTCTTGGTTGTTGCAGGATGCTGCTTTCTGTTTTCCATGAGCTATAGTTCCCAGTCTTTGTTAGCTTCCCGGAAACCTTTGCAAATTAACGATGATCTGTGTGGCCATACCTACTTCCCAAAGCTTTCGTGAAAGTCTGGGCACTATGTGAACTACGCTCAGTTTCTTTTTTATCCCAAATTCAGAAACCTTAAACATGCTAGCCCCTTGGCATTGTTCCTAAGAAACCACTCACCAGGCAGTTGGAAATAATCATACAGATAATTTACTTGAACACTGCCGATATGCGCGTTTTGGTCTTCTCTTTCTATTTCGCAAGAAATTGGAAAGAGGGGCAGTGGCTTTTGAGAAACAGAGGAAGGTGGTTATACAGGCAGCAATTCTTAAATTTCTTTTATGGTATTAAGGGGGGGGGGGGAAAGCAAACAAACCCCAAATCGACAAACCGCCCAACCTGCAAGTAGCAGTAAGTAAGTAAGTTCTGTCCTTTTTTAATATAGAACAAAGTTAATTGATGTTTTTTCTTCTGTAAAAGTATCCAAAGGCTATTTGGAGTTCTAATGAGATCTGATTAGGCTCTTGTTCTGAAGAGGGATTAACAAAGCAAAGAAGTTTGGGAGGGAAGCAGATTTTGGCTGACATGGTTGTATTGTTGCAGTCTTTCCCCCCCCCCCGTTCCTAAGTTTTCATCTTCCAAAACTACAGTTTTTAATTAAAAAAAATAAAGGGGGAAAAAATCTCGGCCTTTCAGCTCTGCAGCACATACAGACAAATAAATTAAAAAGTGGGAGAAGTGGAACTAACCCAATAATCCGTGAAAACCTAATTTCCCTCACAAGCGTCGCTGACGCAAGCGTCTCCCCTCTCCCTTCCCCTTCTCCAGTTCAGGGGCAGTGATTGGAGAAATTGGCTAACAAGATCAGAAAATTTAATTACCGTTCTGCCTCCCCTTCCCAAGAAATTGGATGTCACACTTCCTTGTAGCCTGCTTCTAAGATGTGCTGTAGCCAGTTTTCACATGACTTGAACCTGACTCCCTACCCTCTCCCTCCACTATCCTCCCTGTATTCCCCGTGGAAATATCCATCCAGTAGAGATAATCCTTGGACCAGGAGCTGCGATGTGAGATAGACCATGGCTGTGTTGAACGCCGCGGTAAAACTCTACCTGGCCTAAATGGAACCAGTTTTGGCTCCTGGTGTTGGAGGGAGTGTCAAAGGGGAGAGAGGAGGAGTTGGGATACATCATGGAGCATCGTCTCTGGGTGCTCCCCATCTCTCCCCTTTCCTGGTGGAACAGGCAGAAGGAGAGGGTGGGTTTGGATTGGCGTTACTCTTGTTGTTCTGGTTTTATGCCTGGGCCACAGACAAGGGCGAATGAGGGTTCTCCTGTCTGCTCGAGCTGCAGGTATCACACCTAAGCTCCTTCTTTTTTTCCTCCTTGCTCTCGGGCTGAGGCTTTTGCGGGAGCCCTGTGGATACTGAGGAGCAGAGGCTGTTTGACCTTGGTCGTCGCAAGGGTCTGGGCAGGGCAGAGATGAATTCGGTGCAGAAGAGAGGAAACACGGCTTGTTCTGTCACTTTTGTCACTTTTATCATCGGGAAGGGATCTTGGATGTGTAATTAACTAAAAAGGAGGCTGCTCTGCATAACACAAGCCCGTTGTACCCAGCCCAGCAGGCCCAGTGACCCCATGGCTGGGGATGTCACCAGAGTCCCCTGGGAGCGGAGCGGCCTCGCTGGAACCAGCTGCTCTATTTATTTTTTTCCATTTGTATTCCCAGCGTGTCCTTTTTCTGTGCCGACTGTAAGCCCGGCTTAGAAATTCAGCGCAAGCCACCTTATCAGATAATGAATAATGATTTATTGAACATATGGGTAAACAGCACAGATAAGATATAAATACACTTCGGAAATGCAGTTGTGTCTGTAAGAACGTTTGCCAAACCAGCGCCGTGGCGCTCGGCTCCCTTTGCAGCGGCCACAAAGGTGTCTTCGGCGCGGGCTGCCACGCATCCCCCCAGGTCCCTGTCTGTCCGCACGACCCCACGGGAGAAAACTTAAGGACTTGAGGGGGCAAAGTCGTCTCCCAAGAGAAACTCCCGGGGACACGGGTGTTTATTTGCTCAGTGGGGCACGTGTGAGGGCTCGTGCTGGCTTTGCGGAGCGTGGGTTCACGTCGCTGAGCCCTTTGGTGGGTGTAAAGTGTGCTGGGGTGCTTTGCCACGTTCTTCCTCGTGTCATTGTACAGCTCGTGAAGAGCAAGGTTTGCTCTGCCAACGTGACATGCGGGTACCCAATTTTTGCAGGTCGCGCTGCGGCTGCCTCCGGAGGAAGGTGGGAGGCAGGATTCAGCCATTGGACATGGCGTTGCGCTTGGACCGTGGCGACCAGTGCCACTTGCAACGCCCTGAGTGTGGGAAAGGCTTTCCCCCAGTTGGGCTTTTCCTTTTGGAGCAACCCCTTCCCAGCAAATCCCAGCTCACTGGCCTCGCTCAACTAAGCTCCCCGTGCTGCCGGTGGAGCCTGCCACAGCTTTGCTGCTGAGCAATGGAAAACCCATTGGGGACCCCGCGTGGCCTTGCTATTTTAGGATTTGCCCGAGACGCCTCCACCCTTGCCAACCTCCGGTGTCTGCTCATCCTTCTCTGCGTGTCTTCTCCTAAAGCGCTCTCTCCTTCTGCGGTCCTTCCTGCCCAGATGCTTCCAGCTCCCTGTGGCAGGCGGAGGAGAATGGGGTGCCCAGCGATCAGCCTGGCCCTCCTAATTTCTTCTCCCTACTGATATCTGTTCCTTCACTTTTTGCCTGGGTGCCCTGCAGTTATTGCAGCCTCCCCCTGCGCCCCAAGGTCAGGGATAAACGATGGCCGCGCTTTCCCCCTCGGCTTTAATCATCAGTCACTGAAGGTGGTGACGGTGACGTTCGAATCCCGTAAACGAGGGGAACGTCCAGCCTCGCCGAATGGGTTGTTGGGCGTCTGAGCCGCAGACGTGGCAGGGTTAGAAAAGACCCGGCTGACGGGGAGATTATTTCAGTTTTTGATTGTCGTGATCCCGGCTTTCGGAATTGGGGGAAGCGGGCAGAGGCGATGCTGGGGGTTTTTGTGTTTTGGTGTGTTTTGTTTTTGTTTTTTTCCCCAGTGAATATGTGATAATCCTGTAAGATGCAGGGTGGGGGCCACATGGTTCAAGAGCCCTCTGGGATCATATTTGGCATGTGGCGGTGGCGGGGAACGGGGCCATGGGTAGGAATTCCACACATGGGAGTGTGGGAATACAGCTAGTTTGGGTTTTCCAGCTTCGGTCCCGCCATCGGCGAGTGGAAAGATGGTTAGTTTGATTTTTTTTTTTCATGTAGTGACTGTGGCATTGCTTTCCCTGAGGCTTTTGTGGAGACCTGAGCTATCACTCTTTTTTTTCCTTTTAACCTTAAGATTTTTCAGTGTCTCGCTGCGCGAACGCCTTCCTCTCTGCTTGTGCTCATTCTCGCCCCGCTCTCCCCCAGCAGGCCCGCTTCGCCGTCGTGTGACTTCTGGGCTAAAAGGGAAATTACAAAAAGCCCAGGGACCCAGCGCTTGATAAAGCTCTGCGATCCCATCGGTGGGTGAGCCACAGCCGCAGAGAGAATTTGATTTGCATACATTTCCGACCCTGAATTCCTCCGGTGCTCTTCGGAGTCACCATAGCTAACGCAATCTCCCAACGGCGGGGCTCACGCGCCTGCAGAAACACACCTATTTGCTTTCTTGGAAAGAGATTTACTGAAGCGTTTTTCATGTTATTGTCCGCCCCAACCCCTTTTCCTCCCTGTCAGAGAGGATTTTGTGCTGCTGTGGGAGACTCTTTGATCCCAGTTAATTCTTTGACGAAGCTTCATGAAACAATAGGGGGGGGAAAAAAAAACTGGGGGAGAATCCTTCCTGCTCAAAAAAAGGTGGAAATGGTGCTCACTGGGCAAGGCGGTGCAGCCCGGAGGCGAAGAGCCACGCTTGTTGCTCTCGCGGTGTTATTTCACTGGCGGTCACCAAGCTGTGAGTACTGCTCCGGGCAGGGACAAGATGTGGGGAAAGACCATTTTCCTGAGGGTTGTGGAAAGGGAGGAGGGTGGAATTAGGGCGAGTGATCATCAAAGTGGCGGTGGGGAGTCGCCTGGGTGGAGGGATGCAGGCCACGTGCATGTTCCTTGCTGAAGATGCTGGAGGAAGGGGTTTAGAGATGACACCAGCCTGAGCGGTGGGAGGAGGACAACCCCGTGGCTTCTGCTAGTTTGGAGTTGCAGCTGGACTCTGGGGCACATCTGGAAGCATTAAACCTGAGCTCTTCTTTTCCAAGGTCTCTCGCGTGGCTTTCGCGGGCAAGTGGGAGCGGATGTAGCCACGGCTTCGGGTCCTGCCATGTCATCTTCACCTTGGTGAAGCGTCCGCCAAACGGAGCTATGTGCCAGCGCCCGCACGGAGTCGGGGGCGCTGCGGGATCGGCTCCCGTGGGAAAGTTAGCGAGCCGTGTCCTGTTGGCCTTGGTCATTCTTCCTTCCCCTTCCTTGTGCCCGGCTGCCCCGTTAATTGATTACTCCACTGTTCAGCTGTTGCTTCTGGAGCTGAATGCGCTGAGTTAAACCGCCAGAGCAGAGAAAGGGAACAGCGATGCTGTGTGCCAGGCTCGCATCTTGAAAGATTACGGCACAATCTAATGAGCTCATTAATTTCATTTCATTAACCAAACACTGCTTGTGGAGAATGGCAAATATTTAAAGAAGCGCAGCAGGGTCAGAAACACATTTAATTAATGTTGTCACGTGATACTGAGAACAGGAGGGGGGGAATAAATCCCGATGCCATATATTAACATCCGCCGTGACTTCTCTTTTATATTTAATGCGCTTCTCGGGTGAAAGTCCTCTCGCTCTTGCATCTCTGCCTGGCTCCTATTATTGCAGCGCATGAGCAGCCCCCCGACTTGACTCTGTTTTCCCTTCCTCCCAGGGTCCATGGAAGCTGGGCGGTGCCGTTATCCCGTTTAGAGGGGGAAAACTGGAGGCAAGAGGAGAGGACTCCATCACGGTTGCGCGACAGGTCGGTGGCAGATGATGCTGGTTTCCCCGGGGCTCTTCCCTCTGGAAGGCCATGCCTACTGTGATTATCCCAGTAAATTAGTGGTAGTCCGCGCCCAACGGCTTCCTGTTCATCCAGCTGGGCGCCCCGGATGTCCCAGCGGGAGTGAAATTGGAAATGTGCTCCAACGATAGGGAAGGGAGAAGGGCAAATCCTTGCTCAAACCCTTTGAAGTTCGGCGCGCTCGGCTTTGCTGTTTGTAGAGACCGGTGTGAGTGACAGCAGGTTCTCATCCCGCTTCTCCCCCGCGTCTAAGAGAATCTGGATCTGGGGGTTTTGGTGCGAACCAGCTGCGTATTTATTTAATCTGTCTTGTTGAGGTGGGCTTTGCTAAAAGCTCATTTTGATTTGGGGGAGGATATCTCATTTGTGGTTCGGCGGTGAGGTCTGCTGTGAGGCGTCTGATGAAAACTACATATTGCTTTTCTGATTGTCCTGGTACACTCTGCTTCTTTGGGAAAATTGAATTAGGATGGATACCCAGAATGCACCTGAAGGTCTGGCTTTCTCACTGGCAAATTACTTCTGTGGTTTCCAGTTCAAGAAGCACCCAGCTAAAACTATCCCAGAGCGGGGGGAACTGTATTTTTTTCACCCCAAATTCTGTCAGCACCCTGGTGTTTTGTGCATGGGGAACTGTACTTTTTCACCCCAAAGTCTGCTGGCGCTCCGGTGTTTTGTGCGTGGGGAACTGTATTTTTTCACCCCAAAGTCTGCCGGCGCTCCGGTGTTTTGTGCATGGGGAACTGTATTTTTTCACCCCAAAGTCTGCCGGCGCTCCGGTGTACGTCCGGCTTTGCGACATACTGGGATGCTCTTAGCTCCACTTTTAAGAGAGACAGGAGGTGGCTCTGATTTAGGGTAAGTGGCCAACTGAGCTTGCCTGGGATGCTGGTAGGGCCAAGGCTGCACGAAAATCAAGTTGCCCAAGGAATGGTAAAACCAAACCAGCTCTGCTGTAAACGGTTAATTTGACAGCGCGCTCGAAGGGAGCCGTGCCCTCCTTGAACTGCCAATACTGCTTCGTCTCAATCGATGGCTGGGTGTGAATTGTTCTTAGCTAAGAGTCCGAGCGAGCCGGCTGCGGACGCCTTCCCGAGGCCGCGGCTCCCTCGGGACACCTCTTCATTCTGCCAGCAAACCCCAAGGTTTCACCCGGCCCCTTGGAGCGGAGCCGTGCCGGAGGTCCGGAGATGGGGGGGGAATACCTCCGTGCAGGCAGGACTGTGTTTCCCTTGCCGTAAAAGCCGATGCGTTATACTTGGCAATATTCCTTAGCGGTGATTAGAGCAACATTAAAGAAGTGTCTGCTGTTAATGCGGTATTGATGATGCGAGGAGTTCAAGGGATTCCTGGCTGGCCAGGTAGAGCACTCGCAGCGCCGGGGTGGCACAGGGGGGCTGCTGTCATTAATTGCCGCAGGCGGAGGGAGCAACCGGGCTGGAAGGGCGAGCATAAATTGTGAAGTGCCTATAAATTAAGCCCTTTGGTGACAGCTTTGTCCGACAGCTTTCTCGGCGTCATCTGGTGCTTCCCCAGCCAGCGGGTGGGGAGCGGAGGAAGGCAGAGAGCAGGAGAGGGTCTCCTCTTGCTTGGTTTGATGGCATTTTGCCCGTTACCCCATCACTCACCCCTCGCCTTGTCATTATGTGGTCGTCTTTATTGCAATAAAATGAAGCCGTGCTTCAGGCTTGTGAGTTCATCTTCCATCATGGAGCGCTAACCCGTGCGGCTGGAGGCTGGGTGCTACCCGAGGCGCTCAGCGGGAAGCGGCCTCGCTGGGCAGAACCTCCTGCTGCTGAGAAGCTGGGATGGATGGAGCTCCTGGCTGGTGCTGAGGGGTCTGGGCATTGCTCTGGAAGCGCTGGCCACCCCAAGTGTGAAGCTGTGCCCATGGGATGAGGGATTGGTCCCCCTTTGCTGCGGGCATCGCAGTGCTGGTGGCCCAGGTGAAGCCCCTTGGGGGATTCTGAGGGGTTGGTCGCTGTTGCTGCTCCCTATGAGAGAGGACAGAGCATCCACAGAATTATAGAATCACCCAGGTCAGAAGGGACCTTTAAGACCATCGAGTCCGACCATCACCCTAACACTGTCCAACCCACCCCTAACCCATGTTCCTCAGCACCACGTCTGCCCAGCTGGGAAATACCTCCAGGGATGGCGACTCCACCACTGCCCTGGGCAGCCTCTTCCTGTGTTTGGCAACCCTTTCCATGAAGGAATTTTTCCCAATATCCATCCTAAACCTCCCTTGGTGCAGCTTGAGGCCATTTCCTCTTGTCCTGTTGCCTTTTCCTTGGGAGAAGAGATCGAACCCTCCTGGCTATGTCCTCTCAGGCAGTTGTAGAGAGCGAGAAGGTCTCTCCTCAGCCTCTTCTTCTCCATGGTGAACAACCCCAGTTTCCTCAGCTGCTCCTCAGGAGACTTGTGCTCCAGAGCCCTCACCAGCTCCGCTGCCCTTCTCTGGACACGCTCCAGCACCTCCGTGTCATGTCCAAAACTGAAGACGGTATTCGAGGCCATTGCACTGAGAAATACCATAGCAGAAGCATCTGCGGACGTAAATTCCTGCTGGTTATTTGGTTGCAACCTTTCTGTTCACCTAGATGGAAAGTCTCTGCGATGAAGTGACGGAGCCTGTGTCCTTGGCCGGCAGATGTTTGTGGGGAGCCCTGGGGCTCATTCCGGATGAGTGTGTGACGAGCGCCCGGGAGGCAGATCGTAACGGTTTCCACGGTGAGTTGGTTGGACCGTCCTTCCCGTTTCTGACATATGGGCCTTGGGCAGGTCCAGCTTGTGCCTTCTGCTTGGGTGGCTGTCCCTGTACCCAGCCCAGTGTGGGAAGAGGCAAAATCCCTCCCCAGGACATGACCTGCTGCGAAGACCTCGCTTTCCCTCAGGGAAAAGCAATGGTACGGTGTGACCTGGGGAACAGTCCCTCCAGGGTCTCCAAGGACAGGAGAGGTAGGAGAGGTCCTTGCCTGGGCTCAAGTCGTGGCCCAGAGCAGGTGGTGTGAGCCATGGGGAACCTGGCAGGGCTAAGCTGCGTTTGGGCGACCTTGCCAGGCGCTCGCAGCATTGGGAGGCCGACGGCATTTCCGTGGTCCCGGTGACATGTGTCGCCCTTTCCCCAGGTGGATGTGTTTTTGGTCCGTCCTCTCCTCGGAGCTGGCGAGCGAGCGTGGGCTTTCTCTCCTGCCCTGCAGAGCAGCCACCCACCGCATCCTGCTGCACCGCATCCTGCTGCACCGCTTCTCCTGCCTGGCAAAAAGAAAACCCTGTCATCTTGCATGAAGTCACAGGGACAAAAGTCCCCGGTGGCTGCGGCAGCAGCTGTGCCTCTCGGCCCTCGCTTTGCAGCGGGGCTGCCCCGAGGAGCCGCGGTTTTGCTCTTCAGCGCCTATTGAAGCAGCGCTTCCCCCTTGCTTCCTGGCTCCCCGAAAAAGCCAGGTTGCACCCGGGGATGTGACAGATTGGCCGGTGACCTGGAAGGACATCAAATGGAAGGATTTGAGCTTCTGGAGGGGGCTTGTCCAGGGGAACTCGTGGGTGGAGAAACAAAGAGCTTTCCAAATACCAATGCTGTCTGTTCTGCTGCTTCTCGGAGGGAGAAACTGGAGTGAAAGAGCACCTGACAGCAAAATGCTCCCTGAACTGCAGCTATTTCACATAATTCCCATTCCCAGCCTCTTTGAGTAAGTGTTTGACCATCTTTGAAGGTGTTTTCTAGCTCACCGGTGTCATCTGTGAACAGATTTTTCTTGCCCTGCTCTCTGAAATTTGGACCACGACCAGTTTTCCTACCCCTTTTATACTCGAGACACTTGAATCCCTGTCAATTGGCCAGCTCGTGGAAGCGGAATAAACTTTTCTTTTAAATCTTTCCAGCCTTATTTCAAAATCAGAATATTTACGGGATCAGTGAAAAAACAGCTTTGCCGGTAGAAGACTGAAAGACATAAAACCAAAATTGTGAATTTCAACAGAACGTGAAATAATACTGGTGTTTTTGGTTTTTTTTTTGTCTTTTCAGGGAGAGAGATATTCCCTGCTCGTGAGCTGAAAGGCAAAGATTTTTTTCCCCCAGCTCTAATAGTGGCACCTTGTGCTGTCAGAATCGATGGCTTAGATTCTCCAGATACTTCAGGCTTCAATAGTTATGCTCCCTTAATTGAGGTATTACAGATACTATGGATTTATTTTTTTTTAGCACACCCTTTACTTTTCATTGTTTTCCATGGTTCGATGGTTGCCTCCGTGGGTGAATTTGGAGCTCTATCCAGAAGGTAAACAGAAATCCTTAAAAAAAAATAATATATTTAGACTCGCCTTCTTTTATATATATATATAAATTTGTCAAAATCAGACTCTTCTCTGCAGCAGCATTAAAGGGAACCGATTGATTGCTGGTGTCTGTGTCGGAAGAGCGGAGCGAGGGAGCCGGGGGGAATAACTTCCATGTGGCAGTTGACGTCCGACCTGGCAGCAGTGGTGCCAGGCATCTGCGGTGGATGTGGAGACTGATGGATGAACAGCGAAGAGAAACTGCACGAGTGAAGCCCTGGATCTGCTGAAGTCCAAGCAAAAATCCCACTGGATTCCATGAATTTTCACCTTTGGCGGAAAAAGGAGGCTAAAAAAACCCCACCAAACCAGGTACTTTTCCTTCAACTTTGGCCCAAGCATTTACTCGTCTTCCAACTCCAGTTACTAGTTGATAGCTGTTGATTTCCAGTACCCACCTCCAGAAAAATCCAGTTTCTTTACGCCTAGGAGATGTGCGCCCAAAGGCATGGACAGCTCTTGGAAATTGGAAAAACTTGGAAAAACTGCTTTCCCAACCAATGTTTTGGGTAACTTTTGGTAGCCCAACACTCGGTCCCTAAAATATCCTGCTTCCCTGCTCCGGCTCTTCTGTCCCAGCTGTCCTTAGGCACTCCGGCAGCATTCAATTCAATTCACCACATGTTGGGCTGTGGCTGAAGTATTTTAGTTTTCACTTATTTTCCTTTTTTACCAGAGAAGAAGAAAAAAAATCTTTCTTTTTGTTTCTTATGGAAAAGTTTAGACAAAAAAAGTGGTTTTCATTAGAAACTCCCAGGGGAAGGAATCGGAGACAAAATCCTGCTTTTCTGACTAACTCTTGTTTCAAACACCGAGGCAGAGTGAATCTTTTCTAAGCCCTTTTAGAGGAGGGATTGTAAACAGAATTGTCCGTGAAAATGGAAAACGTCTTGCACATCCTAAAAAGCGCCGGGCCATTGTTGTGTAGGGGTCGCTACCGCTCCACCTCGTCTGATTAAATATGAACACGCTGCATTTAAGCAAAGCCTTCAGGCAAGCTTTCCATATTCATAAGACAATGGCTTTATCGGGAAAGGAGGCATTTTGGGGAAATGTCAATATGAATATTACAATCTCTTTGCTCTTTGTATTGTCCTCTAAATCGTCAAAGTGAAGTTGTGGGAGATAATGCGCAATTATGCTGTCACTAAAGTTTGTGGAGCCATTTTGGGGGAGCTTTTGAGAGAGATCCTTCTAGCCAAGGAGGGGCTGCACGTTCCCATCTCTCTATCAGGCTTCAAAATGGACTGAAAACTGCATTTTTCGGCGTGTATGGGGGAGACTGACTGATGTTTGGGAGTGAGGTGGTTCTCTCTGTCCCCTCCAGCATGAAAGTGTGACAGATGTTGTGACCGGGAGCTTCTGGAGGACCAACAAGAGGAGATCCTGATAACTCGTGTGCTTGTTTTTGGGAACGTCCTTGGGTCTCCTGGGCTTTCTAGCAGTCACAGCCTCCGTGACTCAAAGGCATCCAGTGCCATCCGAAGGACAGAGCGACAAAGCTCCGGCTTCTCTAGCTGGCGTGGGTGGAGGGCTGGGCTTTTGCCCGGCTCCTCCTGGCACAGGGACCGGATCTGCAGGTTCCGAGAGGAGTCTGGGCACCGGAGCGAGGGGCTTTTGGTACCTCCGTGGTTGTGGGGAGAAAACTCTTCTCTCCTCATGTGCTGCCTTTCTTGTTTTAATTGGTGACACGTTCTGCGGAGGGCTCTGGGGCAGCAGAGTGGCGGTGAGGCTGGTACCGTGCTCTCCGTGGCATTTTGCAGCCCTGGGGACACTCTCCCCTTGCCTCGTTTTATTTTTGCGAGCAATATCCCTGTTTAGGGGTAAATAATATTTTTAATTCTTTTTTTTTTTAAATTTATTTCCCCCATTTAATATTTAAACGTGCTCAACCTTTAAATGGCGGTGTGCTGTGTGGCGGCCGGAGCTGGGAGAGCCGGCGAGCTGGAGGAAGCGTCCATAAAACACAAGCAAGTGGCTGGGATGCGTGGGAGAGCAGGATGGGGGAATGGGTTTAACTCCCCTGTTTCTGCTGGGCTGGGTTAACCCTTTCCTTGCTGCTGGGACACGCAGGAGTCTTATCCCGATGGCTCTTTCCGCTGAAAGAAGGAAGGTGCTGGGCAATCGGGGCGACGTTTCGTTAACATCCACATGGGCTCGCAGGAGGCGTCGCTTGCTGCAGCGAGGACCTGGGATTGCCGAGCCAGGAGGTCTCTCCCACCCTCTTCGTTTTCCCCTCTTGGAAGGTAAAATCTGCTTATGCTTGCCAGACCCGTTTGTATGGCAGCGTGGAGCCGGCTTAACGTGTAGCGGGCGTCATCTGGGTTTGGGATGAAGCCTCATCCCAAACGAGGTCGGAGGGACCTCGCAGCGTTGGGGCTCCTCTGCCCCGTGTGGAAACTCCTGGCTGGGCTGCATTGACCATTGTCCTCTCCTTCTCCCAGGGTGGAAGGGTGATCTGCTCGCACAGCTGATGCTGCTGGGAGCAACGGCTGGGCTCCCAATGCCGGCTCCTGGTGGCCAAGATGGAGCTTCTGGGCAGGAGTGAGAGAAGGTGAAGGAGCCCAGAGGAGTGGTGGGTGAGAAAAGCCTCGTGTTGCCAAGCGGAGTGGTTTTATTGCGAGAATTAACGGTATTTACTGTGTTTTCCTAGAGCCCCAGAGCCAGATTTCGTGTAGTTCAGCTGTCACCAAAATGCAAATACACATTTCTAGCCTCCTGGCCTCGTTGACATCCTGGAAAATGAGATTCCAGAGTGTGAAAGAGCCAGTAGGCAAATACCTGCTCCGTCTTCAGATCCCGGAGCAGAGCCTGGCGGTTTGGAGAGGCGGTGCTTGGCTTCACTGGTACCAAACGTCTGCCCGAATTCTCCTGGGCTTGTTCAGGCCATCTCCGAAACCCACAGGGCTTGGCCTGAAAATCTATTTTTTAACGGCGTCGATCTCGGTGGTAGCGCGATGTTTTATTTAATGGTTCTCTCTGGGTTTCCTTTGGGCATTCTCAGTCGTTCTCTGCCCTGCAATCCTGTCCTTGCTAGTTCCGCCGGATGGAGGGTATCCCTGCCGGTGGGGTCCCCCTTGCCGGCGTGGCGGGATGGGGCTGGGAAGGTGGGAAGCATCCCGGCGTGGGGCTGAGCAGCCTTGCACGTGCCAGGCTTTCTGCTGGCAGGGAATTGGGGGCGGATGACGGGATAGCAGCACCCTCGGCGTGTGGCTTCTTCCCAAGGGATGGGGAGCCAGGCGGATGGCCAGGGCAGCAGGCAGCGAGCCAGAGACTCCTGCTGGGTGTCGGGAGAGGCCTTTGGGAAAAGAGTGCCTGCTTTCCCTCCTGCCTTCTCTGGTTTGTTTTATGTTTGGGGTTGGGTTTTTTGTTGTTTTTTTTCCCCTCCTGTTCCCATTAAGATAATTAAATCAGGGGTTATGATTGCGGGTGGGGGCAGGAGAAGTGTCAGACATTCCTCCCTGGGTGGGATCCTTGTACTTTCCTTCCTGCCACAAACGCCACCTCCGAGCAGGCGTCCGGTCTCATTCCTTTTTTTTTTTCTTTTTTGGTTTTGTTTGTTTTCTTTATGAATAAATAATTGCCGTGGCAGAGAATCAATCAAAAGGCTTTCGCTGGGCTGATTCCTTCGGGCTCGGTGGGGCTCTGAGCGGTGCCGGGCACGGTTGGCAGCGTTGGCAACCTTCTCCCTTCCCGCTGGCTTTCCTCCTCCCCGGCATCCGCCTGCGGACCTGTGTGTCCCCCCCTGCCTTGAACGCCCTGCCGGGTGATGCTATCCCGGGCCACACAAGTTGAAGGCGTTCCCAAAGGCTTCCAAGATTTTCCCAAGAGAGTGCGGGCGGGTGGCGGAAATGACACGGAGGAGCCGTTTATTATTCTTTGCGTGGCTCGGGCGCTCGCGCTGGTTTTGGGGGGGAGCGGGGGAAACTTGCTGTGGGGTGGTTTTGTGGTTTTCCTTTTGGTGCGTCAAATATCTTGAAAGATGTCAGGTGCAAATGGTGTGGATTGACTGTCCTGGTTCCCTGGAAGCCAACAGGCATTTGCAGGGAAAGATTTCCCATTTAATATCAGTTAAAAAACAAAAGTAGGGGCCAGGGCTGCTGCTCTGGGCACGTACTAGCGTGGAGGTGCTTTTTTCCAATGTAAAAATGCCTTCTGACAGCGTTTCCCTGAACAGCAAGGAGCAGAACTTTGTTCCTGGCCTGAGCGCGCCTCCACAGAAGGGAGAGGATGGACCTGAGGATGTCGGGAACAGGCTGGGACGCTTAGAGGCTCTGGCAGGGATCTGTTGGATTTCTCAGCCTGCCCGGTGATCTCGGTTTTGCTCCAAGCGGAGCTCCTTGGTGCCCAGCATCCCCAGCACACGCCACCCTGAGAGAGTGCCGAGCAGGCCGCCAAGCGGGATTGGCGTCGGCGTTAAATCCGTTTTGGTCTGGGATGTTATTGCTAATAATCACAAGAAGGGTTTGGGGTGGAAGGGACCTTAAAGCCCATCTACTGCCACCCCCCTGCCCTGGGCAGGGACACCTTCCACTCGCCCAGGTTGCTCCAAGCCCCGTCCAACCTGGCCTTGAACCTCCAGGGATGGGGCAGCCACAGCTTCCCAGACGGCATCGCAAGGATGCCCAGGGAACAGAGAGAGCGTAGAATCCTAGGTAATATGGAGTATTTACTGCCGTGCCAAACGGGCAGAAGGAATAAACAGGGATGTGAGATTTGGAGAGCTGCAAAGGGAATGCATAAGGACCGTGTCTCGCCGCCCCGGCTGTGTGCTGCCGGCTCTTCTTCCTACGGAGCAGCGAGGCCCCGGTGTGGCACCCTTTAAACGGGCTGGTGGTCGCTCAAGCAGCTGCCGGGTGTGTGGGATGAGAGCCGGGAAAAGAGCTCTGGGACACGGGAAAGGCCCCACGGGGGCTTTTGCATCGGCTGTTACTGGTGCACCCTGGCTTTTTGTTGGAGGAGAGGGGAACAACGGCAAAAAAGGCGTAGGTCTGTAAACCTCTGTTTGCCAGGTAGCCAAACAGCTCGAGGAACAGGTCTCTCCGAAACCTGGGCAAGCTCCTCAAGCTGTAACGCAGCCACCTGCCAGGCTGGAAGAGCCAGCTGTGGATTACACCTGGCTTCAGCCGATGGTGGGTTTGTGGGTCAAGCCAAATTTGGACCTTCACACCCCAGCTCGTTGCACCTTTCCGAGGAGGAGGAGCGAGGTACTTGTCTCTCAACCTCTATTCCCGCGTGAGGGTTTGGGATAGAGTTTGTCAGCTCCGTATAAACTTGGATATTGCTGGGCGGGGTTCTCTGGGAATTGCATTTAAATCTCAAAACGCTCTGCGTTTGCTTTTTTGAAACCCTGCCCCCCCCATCAATTTTGGGTTAAGTCCCATGCCACGTTGGTCTCCAGCCTCAAGGAAGCACGGAGAAGCACATGATGTCATCACTTGTGCGCTGTCACGTGCATTTAAAACGCCGTCAGACTCGCTGAATATTCGGTGTATATTTTCTGTCTCGGCAGACTGTGTTGGCTGAAGCGGCGTATGCAAATGAAAAGCTGTACCTCTTCCATAGGTGATTACGAGCTGATCCGGAGTAATTGGTGTTGAACTGAGCGGGTGGGTGGGAGAAGTCAGCAGAGGCAATAATTAATCAAGTGGCTTCACGTACGTCTAGCCTGGATGCGCATCCCAGGATACCTTCTCTGAAGGCGGGACAGGCTCCTTGGAGCCCTGTGTTCCTGCCGGAGCGTTGCAGCCTCCCTGCAATAACGCCTCTCCCGTCTGCAGCTCGAGTTTACGCCAAAAAAACCTTGTTTGGGTTTTGCCCAGTGACTCCCGAGGGAAGCGTGTTAGGAAGTCTTTCTGCTCTGAGCCTCTTAGCCTGTATTTCTAAACTCCAGCGTATATTAATTCGCAGCTGCTTTGTTCTCATTTGTTCTTCCACTGAAATGGCTCTTTTTCACCCATGTTTCCTCCCTTCCTTTCCCCCCTCCCCGCCCCCGCCTCTGGTTCTCCGTGTATTCCTAGACCACAGCCATGTCCCTTCTTGGCTTTTGTTTTGCCAGCCTAAGCGAGCTGAGCTCTTTTCATCTCCTCTCAAAAGGCCAAGCTCGCTGTTTCTTACGTCAGCCTTTTTTTTTTTTTTTCGCAGCCCTTTTTGATCTGAAGTGGGCCCAGCCTCTTAAATCACAGCTTTGAAAGGTGACGGAGCCCTTTCCGTGGAATCTGGGCTGGGCTGGTGGGTGCGAGAGCAAAGAGCCCCCGTTCCAGCCACGATGAGGGAAGTGGCAGTGCTGCCAAAAAAGCAGCAGCGAGGAGCTGGTTTTGCAGGCAGGCAAGTCCCTGGTAAAGGGAGAATTTTTCCTCTCGTAGAACAGGACGTATGCAAAAAAAAAAAAAAAAATAGCATTGATTTATCTCGGTGGCTTGTTAAGAGTTAATCGATAAAATAACAGTTGCCACCTTATTACGAGAAACTAGCTGATTAGAAACTTGATTAATGGGATGATTTTTCGTGACTATAATTAAAGCACTGCATGGCTTCTCATATAATTGATATTTAATGCTTACACGGAAACCCGGTTGTCTGTAAGAAATTAGTTTGGGTGGGGTTTTTGGTGGTTTTTTTTTTTTTCAATTTTCCCACCTGTGGGTTGGGCAGAGGAGAGACCAAGTGGCTCATCTGGCGGTGGAGGGGAAGGAGGGAGAAGGGGATGGGATGCCACTGGTGAGGACCGGAAAGCAACCTCTTCGTTAATCCTGAAATGGCAGAGGAATAATGTTTCATAGCCTTGCGCGGGCTAAAATGGCTGGTTTGGGGTCTGTAAGCAGGAGAGAGGTGGGTTTTTTTTACCCGAGAACAGAGGTCTCCTTAGTCTAAGCTGCAAAGACCCAATGAAAAACCCAACCTGGAGACAAGACCCCAGCTTCTATCAGGGGGTGATGGGAGAGCAGGGAGTCAGCCAGCCAACATCCTCTCTGTGACCTGAAGACGCAGTGCGCACTAGCAGGTGCTTAGTGAAAAATCAGAGGAAACGTGGTGAACATGGAGCGGTGCTTCTCCTAGTGTCCTGTTCCAGCTCTGGCGTCGATGTTAGGGAGGCTTCCTCAGCCCCAGAGGTTGGTACCTTTGTGGTTAATTGTCCTGGAGGAACTTTCTTTATGGGCTTTGTGAAGTTTTGCACCGTTTCCTGAGAGAGGCACTGGAGTCTTCACAATGTTGGGTGCTTTTTTCTGGAAGATCTGCTCCAGCCCGATCAGCCTGATGGGGGGGGAAAAACTAGCTAGTTTGTGTTCCTGGAGCATCAGAGTCTGTAATTTCAGTGGCTTTCCCTGGCTTTGAGGTCCATTAACTCCTCAGCTAAAACTACCGCGTTGAATCTCAGTCCCTTCGCCTTGCGCATCCTTCGGCAGCGCTCATGGCTACTTGTGATCAAGGCCTGGTCCAAAACCAGATGGAAAAAATAGAAGGCTGGGTTCAGTGCCAACTTTAGTGATTTTGGGGCTGGTGTGAAGGACGTGAAGACGTACAATGGAGATGGAGAGCTGTGCCAAGTGTTCACATACAGGTTTTTACACTGTGGTTTGTACTGTGTTATATGACCTTAATTACGTTACCGGGATAATGCTGTTTGCATTTTCTCCACTGAAGAGAAGGTGTTCGGTCCTAACCACCGTGCTCTTTGTCCCTTTTAATTAGCAGCATTAATCCAGATTTTCTTCCCTAACAGAGGCCTACAGCCCCCACTTACAGGGACGCCGGAAGCTCTGTCCAAGCGAGCCTCGCGACCTCCGCGCATCCCAAGTTTTCTCTTTGTGTTGGCCAGCGTGAGCGGCAGCTGGGATGGGAGATTGGGAACGGGCTGGGGCAGGCAGCCTTCCAGCCCTCGGATTGGCATCATCCGTGCAGGGGGAGGTCACGCTCGGTCTTGTTCCCCGTTGAGGTCTACGCTCTTCTCTTCCGCCTCAATCTGTCCGTCAGGATGGCGACTTGCTTGGGGTGTGTATATGTACACTGAATGTCACACACACACACCCCCACCCACCCCAGGGGAATCTGCAAATCGAATAACAATCAAACCCCTCGCCGCTGTGGTATTAAAATTTTGTTTTGTTTTTCTTTCCCGCCGGCGAGAACCAGAGGTGGGTAGACAGTGTGAAATGGTGTTTATTGCACGTCTGTTGAATATCTAACGCGGCTGTGTGACCTCCCTGAAGAGTTAGACGAGCCTTTGCACCACGTAATAATTCTCAAACACTTAGAAATGCATACAAATGCTCCGGCAAAAAGAGAGGAATTTTAGACCTCACATGCTGCAGGTGATGGATGCTGCTGGCATCCCAGCAGCTGCCCGGATCCACAGGAGAAGACCTCTGTCTCTTTTATTTTTATTTTTCTTCTTGTGTGTCCAGGAGCAAAATGTTCATGCGTTCTTCTGGAATGGCAGAGCCTACAGTGGGAGGTTTTAAAGCCGATAGCCCGGATGGTTTTTGAGAGGGATGCTCTGGAAAGCCCTGACGGCGCGAGCCGCTCTGCAGTCTCTTTTCCCTTGTAGTCAGCCAAACCAGCAAGAAATCTTCAGCACAGAGAGTTTTCTTGTCATTTTTATTCTGAAGTAACACAATGGAATGTGGGGGGGGATGCCAAATCTGCTTTGTTGGGATTCCGTTAGATGCTCTTTTCTCTCTTTTTTTCCTTTTTTTTTTTTTGAAGCTGAGAGTGCCTACAAATCTCTATTTTTTCCTAATATTAAAATATAAATATTTTTCCTCTGGCTTCAGATGACATTCTTTAAAAAGTAAACTCCACCGAGCAAGCATTTTTATCCTGAAGTATTGTCTCAGAGCGCCGACTTCTCCTTTCCGTGGCAAAGGCTTGAATCATCGGCTAGGAGATGGCAGAATTTTTCAGGGTTGTGGTGTTCGATGCAGAAAGGAGGCTCGTTCCAAAATGCGTGTTTCTGGGAAGGGATGGAGCCTGGGGGACATATTTTAATGTTTTTTTTTTTTTCTCCCAGTAGCTCTGTAACTTTTTCCATGGACAAACTGGGAGTGAAGCTTTACTTCACTGGAATTGTACACAGCGTGTGGTTAACCCTGGCATAAACATCCCGAGAAGACCCCAGGAAGAGTCAGAGCCGTTGGGCTGAAATCAGGACTTATTGGAGGAGTTAGTGATGCAACTTTTGGCAAATTGAGCCTGCGTATACCTATGGCTGTTGGGTTGAGAGATGTTCGCCATCTCTCCCTGCTCTTGGAGGGGAGGGGGGACATCGCTTCAAGAGTTTGCTTTTACTGGGCTTGGCTGGTGGAGGGAACCCGTTCCGTATCACGGAGTTGGCTCCTTGGCTAATCTTGTTTGGATAGCTGGCAGGTAGATAGGCGGTAGGTTGATATTGCCTATATTTGCTTTGCTAATATCGGAAGAGTTTCAGTGTCGCTGACTCTGGAGTTTGTGTGCTGAGAGGATGAGGCTGCGGCTCGCTCTTGAAATGGGTCAGAACCCCCTGTTTACCAAAGTTTGGCTTGGGAAGGCTGTTTCGCAAGTGGAGAACTTGGTTGAAACAGCCATGAACGTAACCCCGGTTGTGTATCGTCGTGTCGCCTGGAGAAGGGTCTGACAGCAGCGTGCGTGCTGTGCGTGCTGTTGCCAAGAGTCATGGGTACGTGTGTCTCTTCTCTGGCACCGGCTCGTGTCTGTGCTGTAGGAGCTGAGCTCTGCATGGAAAACCCTTGCTCTGCAAAGCTTTCCTGGTGTGCAAACCTTCTGCCAGCTGCCAATTAATTAGTGATGAGAAACAGGTTCAGCGGTCTCCCTAAAATCCTGACTGTGGGCTTGCGTCTCCCACAGAAAGCTGGGATGTTGCGGGTGGACTGCACTCCCCAGACGTTGGGAGAGTTGGGTGACCTGGTTGTCTACGCTCCTGGTACTCTTCATTTATTGATGTGGTCTCCTTGGGAACGCGCTTGCTCCTGGAGAAAGGGAGTCGTTAGAGTCTCTTGAAGGAGAGCAGGAGGAGCCACAAGAGCTTACAAAGCTGGACTCAGTCGGTGTCCAAGACGTCCACAAGAAGGACATGGACCCGTTGGAGCAGGGCCAGAGGAGGCCATGGAGATGATCCAAGAGCTGGAGCCCCTCTGCTGGGAGGACAGCCTGGGAGAGTTGGTGGGGTTCAGCCTAGAGAAGAGAAGGCTCGGGGGAGACCTTAGAGCAGCCTTCCAGTATCTGAAGGGGCTCCAGAAAAGCTGGGGAGGGACTTTTTACAAGGGCGTGGAGTGACAGGATGAGGAGTGATGGCTGCAAACTGGAAAAGAGGAGATTTAGATGAGATCTCAGGAAGAAATTTTTCCCTCTGAGGGTGGTGAGCCCCTGGCTGGGGTTGCCCCGAGAAGCTGTGTCTGCCCCACCCCATCCCTGGAGGTTCAAGGCCAGGTTGGACGGGGCTTGGAGCAACCTGGCCTGGTGGGAGGTGGCCCTGCCCAAGGCAGCGGGGTGGAACGAGATGATCTTTAAAGTCTCTTCCAACCTAAACCGTTCAATGATTCTCTGTGGTTTGCAGTCTTTGCAATGAGCTCCCCCGTGTCCGTTGCTTACCTTGAGCATATTTCTCCCCTTGTTTTTGGGTTCAGTCCCTGGACATGAGCATTCTGATCCGAAGCTCAGATGTCACAGAGCAAGTCTGTCCCCTCGACGGGACCCAGAGGGCAAATCCAGGTGCTTTGTGGCTCTGCAATAAATTGCCACGAACCCCCTTTGCATCACCCACTCCTAGCTGCGTGGCAAGTGGGAGGTTGCTCAACCTCATTGGCGGGTCTGGGCAGGTCAGAAGAATTTGGGGATGTGTTTCAGTTGTCTGCTAGGAGCAGTGACAGTTGGAGGAACGTGGCAGGGACAGGACAAGCCCGCCTGGCTCCGCTCTTCCAGCGCAGCCGTGCTCGCTCGCGCTTTGGCAGTGGCAAGGAAATTTCTCACTCATCACGAAGGGGCGGGCGGGGAAGAATAAATTAGTTAAAAAGATTTTTTTTAAAAAAAAAAAAAGTCCAGCCACTTTTCATTTTCCAGAGGGCCTATTTTCTTAACTGTTCCTCCAAATTATCATCGCATTAGATTTATTCTGTTTCCTTGATGTTGTTGTTATTCTGTTTATCCCACGTCACTCAGCGAACGTCTCCCGTCTCCTTCCAGCCAACTTGCACAATACATTACAATTACATAATTATGCCATTGTAATCAAATAATTAAGTTCCACATGAAACACGCATTAGAGCTCACAAAGGAAGGAGCTTCAGACATGGGCACGGAATAGGAGGGAGCGAGCCAGTCGGTGTTGGCGCTAATTGCATCTTGCTTTTAATGACTCGGGGACTCCAGGTTTTTGGTCTCAAGTGGCAAAATGGGAGCGGGCGGAGGCTGCTGATTTTTAAATAAGCAAGCAGGTTTCGTGAGCAGACTCCCCTGCGGAGAGAAACAAGACGCGGTGACCAAACACATGCGGAAAGAAAAAGGGAATAAATAATTGTAAGGCCGGTTGGCTTCCTGTCTATTGAAATCGGCTTTAATGGAAGCTCAGAACCAGCTCTCCCAGGAGAAAGAGGATGTGCCTGTCCGTCACCATCGTGGGACTCGGCTGGTCGAGCAGAGGAAGGTTGTGGTGTCTTTGAGACGTCATTGTTTTAACCTTCATTAGGGGGAGTGCGGGTGAGCCACGGCTGTGGGGTTCTTCCCGTTTTAGTGTTGGTTGAGTTGGGTAAAATAACACCAAGCAGTTCCAGACCCTGTATTTTGGCCTCGTCCCGACTCTCGTTTGCTGACTGCTCAGAGACACGTGCCAGGGGGGTGGGCTGGTGTTCAGGGTAGGTCCAAGAGGCAAAAGCTGTGGAGCCACTGCTCCTCATTCAAGCCCTGAAGGATGAGGTCTAGGACAGAAGATGGCCCCAGTCCGGCTAGGCCAGGCCCAGAAGGTAGAAAGCTGCTTTTTAATACAATTTTGGGTGATTCTTTCGAAGGTTCCTGTGTGAGTATTGGAGAAAAACCCCTCTGAATCCTCTGTCTCATAGGTGATGTCTACCATAGGTGGGCTGGCAGAGGAACCTGAGGGAACGTGGCTGCGTTCCACCAGGGTTCAGAGATGGGCTGGAGGACAACCTGCAGACTTCACCTACGCGCTAGGCTAGGTGCACCGGTAGGTACGATCTAGGGAAACTAGGGATCAAATTCCAACAGTAATTGCAGGCATGGAGAAAGGACTTTCTGGAGATTGACAGCAAGTGTGTATCCCATTTGATACGCCCAGTTTGAAAGGGTCTACGTGGTAGGCCTCTGCAAGGAGGTCCTTCCTAAAACCTAAACCAAGGTTGCAGCCACATCTCCCCCCCATGGACTGGGAAGCAGAGAAGACGACACTCCAGAAACTCCACCTCAGCCGCAGTTTAGCATCGCGTTTCCCCCTAAATCTTGAGAAGAAAACAGGATCATTCAAACCCATTTTCATAAATCCCTACTTTGAGCGCGCATACACATGCTTAAAGAAAAAAAAAAATTGCTGAGCTTTAGATAGGAGCTCTTTTGCAGTATTAAATCTGATTTACTGGGTTCTTGTACCACATATAGACTTCACAAAATGCAAATGGGGCAGATTAGATAAGATAGTGTTTAAAAGGAAAAAAATGTCCAGCTACTGAAAGAAGATGCGATTCGATTAGCAGATCCAAGGCTGTAAGTGGAGATCGAATGGGGCATAAACAATTTAAGGCTTGGGAGAAGGCCAGCGCTGGCTGGGTGTTCATTTGTAGTCCAGTGTGCTGTCTCTCTAATCCACTAGGAGAAGGCAAGGCAGAATGGGAAAAATTTCTGGGTAGGGTGATCTTTCACACTGGGGGCTCATCGTGCTGTCTTCCAAGATTTCTGAGCATCTCCATATCCTTCTAATAGTGTATGTATACTTTTAAAAAAATATATATATACAGACACACACATATAAATGCCAGAGCTGTGCATTTCTTCAGCCCTCCTCCTCCTGTTGGCTCTTTGTGTGTATATCTCTCTTGTTTAAATCTCATTCTTTCTGTTGTGTCCACATCCAGATGAATTGCAGGAGAATACCCGGAGTGAAGTATCCCTGCGCCTCGCGGTGTGACGGCTTAAGTGTGACTTTAAAAACACACTTCTAATCAGCTGCTCGTTGACCTGCTCCTGCAGTGCCTTATTTTTTAATTTTTTTTATTTTTTTTTNTTCCAGCGTCTGCTTGAGAATTTGTGAGAATTTTTCCGGGTGCATGAATACACCGCTTGGCTCCTTTGAGCTGCCAGTGCTGCTGACTGGAGAGGGATGCTGGAGGCTCTTACGAGAATTAATATTTTCTTACGGCCCTGGTTCTGGGAATTCAGGGTTTATAGAACTTGCATTAAAGGAAAAAGGGCTGCTGAAGCAGGGGGGGGCGGGGGGGAAGCCTGGGAGGTGAAAGTTGGATGTACTCTGAGGCTGTGAACCAGACAAAGCGCCCACCCCCAGGATTTTTGGATGCTGAGCAATGGGACCGGACTCCTACGGGGGTGGCTCACCTGGGGGTAACTACAGGGATGTCCATGGGGGCAGATCTGCAGGTCTCCACTGTCTGCAGTGTTCGCTAGCTTCTGACTTTTTGAGATTTTTTTTTTTTTCCTTTTTCAGGCAGAAAAAACACCAGCAAACAGTTAATAACTGTCTGACCTGGAACCACAGGTAGTCACTCCCTTCTGGGGACAGGTTTGGGTTTTGTTTAACAGCGCCTACAAACTTGAAATACCAAAACCCTTTACAGAGCAGAATTTCTGGTTGCTCGAATGGTTTTGATCCCCTCTGTAAATCTGTCTGGACAGACGTTTTTCTCTGCTGTTCTTTATTTTCTACCCTGATTTCTAACCTGTCTCCTAATTTGTTTTATGTTCCTGTCCTTCCCTGGTGATGGCAACACCTCCTAATATAGCGTGCTCTGCCAATTCTATTATTTGCTCTTTACTTCTTTTTCCAGCTCGTTAATGAAGAGGTGACGATAGACGGGTCTAGCAGTGATCTCTGCCGAACCCCACCAGGCACATCTCCCCATCTTGACAAGGTGCTGTTTATCATTTTGCCTGGTTTATGGTTCCTTACTCGCTTTCCGAAGCACACCGCATCTCTTGGGTCCAAGCCAATTTGAATGGAGCATCGGAGTGATCTTTCCCGGGATGCTGGAGCAGATAGCTTTCTAAAGCTGAAATACAGTTTTCTGCTTGAGTTGGATGGAGGGCCAGAGGAGGTTGACAAGGTAGGGGCTGAAAAATCAGTGTTCTTACTATTTTGGGCCATCTTTACTCTTGTTGTAACCTGCTGAGGACAGCTCAACCTTGGGAAGCTCTTACGGCACGTGCGTCCCCATCCTGGTGGTGTCTGTAGTCTCTGTGGCACTGGCTACAGCTCTGTGTCTTGATGGGGTAAACCTGCTCCTCCCTGGCCATGTTCTTTCTACTGAAAGAAGGTTTGGTGAGGTTGTATGAGGTGAGCAGCACTGCTCCGCAATGTCCCCGTCGCAGGGGATGGGCTGTCCAGGTGCAGCGGTAGGTGGGGACCTTCTGCATCCTACAGACACAAGATGCGATGAGGAGCAATTTAAAGCCTTTGGACAGACAAAGCGAAGAGAAAAGGTTCTACCATGCTTCTATCCACCCAGCTGAGAGCTTTGCTGCTTGAGGGAACTGACCTGTGACCACCCTGTGCCTTGACAGGCCCCGTTGGGGTGTGGTTTCCATGAACGAGGTGAGAGCAAGGTGAAAAATTTCATGTGTCAGGCTTCAAAAAGAAGTGTGTTTTGGCTTTCCTGCCCTCCCTTGACTGGGACAAGGCTTGGGCGCTGCGAGGAAGCCTTTGCCTGTCCCACCTCAGACCCAGCAGGAAGTCCCCGAGTGACCGTGCTCCAGAACGGCCTCTGCTCAATAAGCTGGCAGAGCCGGGATTTACCTTATGGCATCTGATTATTTTTTCCCTCTTCCCTAGTTGGTTCCGTTAATTTATTGCGGACAGGAACTTGTTCTGCCAAGCGCTAATTGCAAAAGTTATTGTTTCTGCCCTTTTCAGAGCACAGCAGGAAAACCTTCAATTCCATCACGTGAAAAACGAGGCCAAAAAAAGAAAAAAGCCTAAAGTTTTTGGCCTGGATGTAAGCCCGTCATCCCAGAGCGTGTGCTGCTTTGCCGCTGCCTTCCCATTACGGAAGGAAGACTCCTGTCCCTGGGACGCGGGCTTGGGATCCTTGTCCTTGTGTCTGCAGTGAAGCACCATAAGGATGAAACATGCCCTTGAGCACGGGTGTCCTTCATCCTCCGAGCTGTTCAGCTCTGGATTTTGGAGGTGGGGTGGGTGCATTTCAAAGGCTGGAAGCTGGTGAAGTGGTGCTGTTCCCCCGTGTGGTCGTCCTTCCTGTCCCTGGACACGTCTAGCGGCATCTTTCCAAGGAACAAGCCTGGGCTGGCAGCTTGTCCTCAGCTGTGGTTTGGTGTTTTGGTATGTCCGTTGGCACGGTGTTGGACGCTGCCTTCTCCACTCTGTGGGTGAGGGACAAGTTGT
Organism: Chionis minor; assembly: GCA_013398295.1. Lineage (NCBI taxonomy): Eukaryota > Metazoa > Chordata > Aves > Charadriiformes > Chionidae > Chionis > Chionis minor. The sequence goes on along the minus strand of VZSF01000757.1, from coordinate 145,402 downwards.
CCTCAGGTTAACAGAGCTGGTGGTAGCCCATGGTTTCCCTGGTGAAGGGAGCAAGACACGCTTTACTTTGGAAGAGTTTCCTCAGCTGGAGAAGTCGGCTACCTCGGGTGAAGTGGGATTTCTCCAAAGCCAGGCTTTGGAGAGGAGAGCAGGAACAGTTCCTTCTGGGTTGGCGTCTCTCTGGATCTGCCGTTCACTGGCAGGGCTTCAGCATCCGCCTGGATTAACCTGGATTTTGTTGTGGGCACCAGCCATTTAACCCCCAGTGCCTGGCATTGCAGTTCTCTCGGATTTTGAAGGTGAAAAGCCCGGAGGAGGTTCAAGGAGGTTGCTGCCATGCTGTAAAGCTCACCCTGGTTCTCCACGCTGCTGGAAAACCTGGTAGAGCTCTTCCTCCTTTGCTTGGCCGTAGGTGTTCATACCACCCCAGGAACGTGTGCTTTCCTCGTGTTTTCCGGGGCATCTGTCCCTTGGGGGCCTCTGTATTTGCTCTCCCAGGCTTTGTTCCCACTGCAGTGTTTACTCTGGCTTGTTTCCTGTTTATCATATATCAGGGCTGGAGTTTGTTTTTGTTCAGCAGCTCAGAAGCTTTTGGAAGTGAGTGTTTATAAACAGAGGGATGCTTGGGACTGCAGTTGGATCCATAGTCAATCAGCAGACTCCAGTGGTGGTTTATACTGATCATGGGCATGACTTTGTACTGTTTTTGCTCTGCTGCGTTATGCTCCTCTCCCAATATCCTTCTCGTTCAGGCTTTCCCATAATGCTCAAACTTTCCCTCTCTCCTCCCTCACTCCCAGCGCCTACCCAAGGCCAACCACCCCTCGCTGGGCGGATGTGCTCAGAGTGCCAGGTTAAGGAAACGCATCCCGTTCCATCCCATCCCAGCATGATAAAGGTGTGGGCAGCGTTTAGTTTTGAGAAGTCTGGATGGCACCTTCCTGCTTTCACGGGAAGGAAACGCAGTTAAAAATCTAGATTTTTCAGTGAAGAATTTCAGAGTTCGTTTCAATGAAATGCATCCCATTCCATCCCAGCGTGATAAATGTGCGGGCAGCATTTAGTTTTGAGAAGTCTGGATGGCATCTTCCTGCTTTCAGGGGAAGGAAACACAGGTAAAAAAATCTAGATTTTCAGTGAAGAATTTCAGAATTTGTTTCAACGAAATGCATCCCGTTCCATCCCATCCCAGCGTGATAAATGTGTGGGCAGCGTTTAGTCTTGGGAAGTCTGGATGGCATCTTCCTGCTTTCAGGGGAAGGAAACACAGGTAAAAAAATCTAGATTTTCAGTGAAGAAGTGTATATGTCATATTTAAAAGAGCTTTTGAGCTTAAGATACAAAGGAGAATTGTATTTTATGTTGTGACTTTAATAGCGAAGGAGCTGTATCTCAAATTGCCTTACAAAGTGGCGAGGTAGATAGCGGCAGTGGAGGCAATATGTCGCAAAACATGCCAGCCATATGCATAGCCATATCTCACATGCAGCCATTTATTTTTTTTCTTTTATGGAAGGGCTGGATTTGCCAGGATGTCAAGGCTGTCTTCCGCGCTTCGGAAGCGGTGCCACGCTGTCTTTAATCCGCGAAGGCTGGTGACAGGAGGGGAGCGAGCGCTGCCTCACTAGGTGTCTCCTCCTCTCCCTGCAATGCCGGTGAACGGAGGCTGGGCTCCACTTCAGCACGTGGCCTTTTCTCTCCCTAACAAAGATTCATGGGGGTTTTATTTTTTTTTTTTCCCCCCCCCCCCCTCCCCGTGTGTCAGGCTCCTTCCCTTCTGCCTTCATCTTCACGCTTCCCCTTCTGCCTAGCCGCCCTTCCTCACGAATTCACATAGCTCTTTTCTTCCCAAAGTTGGGTTGGGGTCTCCGTGTCTTCCGTGCTGTGCGCTTCCATAAAGCCTTGTCCGGCCAGGACAAAAGCTTGACCACCTGCGAGAACCAAATGAGGCCAGCAGACGGGCACCGCGCATTCCCATCTTCCGGATGTTCCAGGGCTTCTCCCAGGGTTCCGAACCTGCCCTCCGAAAGCCAGTTGTGAGAGAAAGGCAGCTCCATGTGACCTATTAAATGTGGGTGGTTTCACGTGCCTCAAATGGAGCAAAAAGGTTGATAGTGGGGGGGGAGAAAAAAAAATACTATCACGAAGAAATCTTTCTTAGTTATCCAATTTGTGCAATATCTTATTATGGGGGAAAAAACAACTGTTATCTGCCTTGTAAAGGTTAATATAATAATAAGCAGATACTGACTTCTATTGAGATGAACATGATGATTTATTGACCCAGGGAGGTAAATATTCAGTGAAGCAAAGCCAGGGTCAATACTTAGCACGAGGAGAATAAATTTGTCTATTTTCTGCGATGGGGAGACCGTACAGGCTGGTCACCACTAAATGTCAGCTGCTTTGGTGCTGGCTGTTGCCATTTGCAGCGAGACAGCTGAGCGTGGTAGGCTACCAACAGGTACTTCACCTTGGGTTTTTTTGTTTGGTTTTTTTTTTTTTTTTTGGAGAAAATGTCAATTTGGAGACATTTCCCTTGGATATTTTTGTTCCTCAAAACGCTTTATTAAGTATTTAAAAGTACTTTGCTGAGAAACAAACAAACCCACCAACAAAAGCGCAGCTCCCCAAGGGCTTGCAGTACTTTCGAATTGCTAGGTGTGTTTCCTTGAATGACTGTTACAATTTTATTGTCTTTTATTTTGCTTTATTAGAGAAACACTCCGCTTCCGATTTCCAACTTGAAACCTGAGTGTAGATTTTTCTGCACACGTATTCGTTTTGATTGCAAAGCCGTTTTTTTTTTTTCATTTAAGAAATGCTTCAACACAAAATGTCAAGCATCTCTTGTAGTTACCATGGATAAGGACAGGCTCTGAATGTTGGCACCTGCCGCAGCGAGTGGCATCCCGGTTTTCCTGCAGTGATGGGCCGCGACTGACGCTGGCTGGCTTTTTGGGAAGAGGGAGATGCCGTGGGTCTGTGCGTAGGGATAACTCAGGTTTATCCAGGCTGCCCTGGGTGTCGCTCTTCCACAAGAGGCGTTGGGTGCGTTCTCCGCTCTGGCAGTCGCAGCCCTTTTCCCACTGGATGCGCCCAAAATGTGATCCTGCGGGACGATACCTGTCGGCTGCTCTCACCTGGGGGAGAAACGTAAACCCCTGTTTCTGGAACACACGGAAGGCTTGTTTCACCGGCGGTGGGGATGGTAGGAACCGTAAATACACTCGGCAGGGGGGAGAGGGAGAGGAATCGCGCCGTGCGTTATCCAACCTGAGCAAAGTGACATGAACAAGGATATTATTTTAGAAAGTTTATCTCTTTTCTATCTATGGTGACAAGATCCTTATTGGAGTAAGACCGACGCACAGGCTGTCTGCTCCTTGTTATCTCAGTGTAGGATGACAGTATAAGTATCACAGCTGGAAATGTTATCTGTCCTTTATTATTTCACTTGTGAGGGGCTAACAAGAGTGTTATCAGGGTGTTTACAATCAAAACACGTGCAGCTCAAGTGATAAAAGGGAGAGCAGACATCTGATCTCCAAGGATATGAAGACAATGCAGCCTTGAGCAGAAGGAGATGGGTCTTATTATTGAAAATGGTTTGGCAGGCTGGGAATGGACAAACAAGCCCCGGTGACTGTTCGGATCATCAGCGTGAGAGATGGGTTGCGGGCAGAGGCGCGCGCACAGGCGCACATGCTCCTGCAGAAAATGAAAAGGCGATCGTATCAACGGCACTCTCAGCTAAAAGAGAAATATTTTCCAATAAATTTTTTTTGATTTTTTTTTTCCCCGCCCCTCCTGCACTCGGTTTTCCCTCGGAGTGGTGATGGGGCAAGCTGGCAGGACCAGCACGTGGAGGAGAGTTGCCTCAAGTCAGTCAGAATGTGAGCGAGCTTCCCTGGGCTCGGAGAGGGGAGAACAGACAGCTGCCATGGCTACTTATCAGGAAGTTCATTTAGATTAATTCCTTATCTTGCTTGGGTCAGTGCTGTGTTAATTTAGGGAGCGCACAGACGCAGGGTTAGTAGTGACCGTAAACCGTATCTGAGATCTCCTCAGGGATGGAAAGGCTAAATCCCTAAAGGACTTAGAAATCTGACCCTGGGATGCTTCTGTTGCTGGTAATGGAGAGGAGTTCAAAGATGTCCTAGACATCAGATTCTCATTAATCTGCAACTTGAGCAAACCAGGTGCAAGGCGGTGTCCAATTCTGATCGCCCTATCTGAGATGAATTATCCTTATTTGTTAAAGATGGGGTGGTGCAACACTCCATCGGAATCCCGGTCTTGCTCCGGGAGGAGGTTGTGTTCTCGGCTGGAGTCCATCGGCTGGTTTTCTCTTCTGTTGTAGAGGTTATGGCAGGGGGACAGGTCGTGTCTTGATTCCACTCTTGATATCGAAGTTCTCTGAGCCGAGCTTTGGGGCTTTCTGTTCCACAAGATAATAGATTTTTTTGCCGTTGTCTTCCCTTACTTGTTTGTCTGTCCCACGACGTGATGGGACACAGAAGCTTAAGGCCTCAAATGTGCAGCGAGCAGCCTGATCTGTAGTGGCCTCTGAGCCAGGAGGGCACCCAAGCTGAAGGCACAAACCTCCCGTAGCAGGTTTCCCCCCCTCTCCCTTGGGAAGGAGATGGGGAGGGTGGCGGGTGTCTCTGTGGGACGTAGACGGGGGCCAGGTATTGTGAGGGACAACGGAGGGTGCAGATGGTGGTGGGCTCCTAGTGACAGCCCCATCCCGGAGCATCTCGGTTAGTTTGACTCTAGGGCTGGCTGGAAACGGAAGGTAGAGAAGCTTCTTCAGGTAACGGGGAGGGGATGGACACGAACTCCTTGTGTGCAGCATTATTCTGTGTTAGGCTGTCTGCCTAACTCCGTATTCGTCCTGCTTTGGGTATCACGTAAAGCAAACGACTTTTCAAGCTGTCTAAGTGACTCTGGCATCACTCTCTAATGGCTGTCAACTGCTGGTAACCCTTCTTCACCTGTGGGAGCCGGCGGCGACACCTCTGCCTTGTTTATGAGAAATAATCTCTGGTTGCGATATGCGGCGGGTTTTTTTTTTTGTGTTTGAACCCCTAGCTTTGGAGGGCCAGTGGGGCCATTTTGTATGGTAATGTATGACCCACCGCTCCTCTCCTGCCCTTCATCTCTCACACCTTTAATTGCACTTGTGTTTCTGAAGCATATGGAATTCATTATTCAGCAAACAATGTCCTTTGCAATATCAGCCTTAATTAACTGCTCCCCTCTGTACTTTCTTGCTCTTATCCTCTCCAAATCTACGCGCCGAGACAAGCTGATGGCCCCCCGCATGCATCAGTGCCAGCCAGTGAGCCATGACCAGATAAGAAATGGAATTCCTTTTTTTTTATAAATACATGCACATACACACGCAAACACACAAACCTGGAAAAGGTCAAGGTTACTGGGATGGGAGAAGGCCCTTCAAGACAACAAAACCCCCTTCTCTTTTTAAATCTCCATAGCAACTAGATGGAGCATCATGGGATGTCAGGATGAGAGAGGACTATTCTTTTCCTACAACACTCTTTCCACTTCATTAGACTCTTTATCAAGTATCTCTGCACTGGGCTGAGTATATTTTTTGTGTCGGGGAGCAGCGCAGATGACTCAAAAAGCATGCTGACCTTTTCAGTGGGACTTTGGGAGTTCCTTGTGGGAGTTGCATCCTCTTCCTTTGCCTTCCTCCCCCACAGCCCCCTTGTCTCCAGTTCACATGACCTTCTAATCAAAACCTTGTGGCTGGTGAGGTATGAAGGGTTTCTTTTAAAAAGAGAAAGAG
>VZSF01000757.1:122145-139579 GCA_013398295.1 Chionis minor | reverse complement strand
GGGGGGGGGGGGGGGGGGGAAAGGAGAGAGAGAATGAGAATGTCCTTCCCTGGCACTGGAGGTGTCAAGACCCTAGCTGTCAGGGCTGTGCATCTGTGGGGAAGATTAATGACTCTGCTTAGGGGAAATCCAAATAAAATGGAAGAGAATAAATACCAAGTGACTGCGTGGGTGATGGGTGAGGAGGGAGCAAGGGAGCGTGACAGGACAGAGGTGGGTATTCCTCAGTCTGGGAGGTGTTGGAAGTTCCCCGTGGAGGAGCCAGGTTAGCACAGGAACGCTCTTTAGATTTAGTCCCGTGGTCTTGAGGTGATGCGGCCGCGCGTGCTTGTGAAGCTTGCCTGCACCACGAGCGAAGCCGGAGCTCGGACCTGGCCTCCCTGAGTTCTCTCAGGACGTTGGTACCGACTTTGGCTTTCAAGATGACCCTCTGGATTTTCCCTTCTTCCAGGGAACCGTTCTGTGACGGTTTGCGGCTTAATTTGAGCAGATTTCACGGCGCGAGCACCCAGCCCAGCGTCTTACCACAACAACTCACGGTGTGAAACTCCGTGTGGCTGGAACCGTATGAATCGGGCGAGGGGAGGGGCTTGTTAGCACGGACGACTGGTGAGGCCAAAGTCATTTAAAGAAGTGTTTGTGAAGAGCTTTGAACCTGGGCATGGTTCGACTGTGTCCTCCTGAGCTAGAAGATTTACATGGGTGGTTTTGGGGGGGGGGGGAAGCCATTTAAAGAAAAAAAGCTCTGCACTTAGAGTAGGAGTTAGGGTTATGAATATCCCAGTCCAGCTGCTTCAATCCTCACAGGAGTAATTTTGAAGTGGGAAATCCCATTAAATCATAATAGGGCTCTTAAGTAGCTCCCTCTGATGAATTTGTGGCACTCTGCAAGTCCCATAATTCCCAATATACAGATGAGGAAGCTGAGGTTAAGTGACTTAGCCAAGGTCGTGTGGCAAATCAATAACCACTCCAGCCCGCCCCGCCAGCCCCTCTCTCATCGACTTCCCGCGGCTCTGGCTTCGGCGAGCCCGCTGGCAGCGCATGCCAAATGGGAGTAACCGTCCCCATCGCAGTCCCAAGCCCGGCAATGGAAACCCAGGGTCTGAAACGTGGAATTATGTTGCCGAACCGTAAAGCGATGCCTGTGTTCAGGCACAGCTGGGATACGGGAGTGGTCAAATCCTCAAAATACGGAGAGTGGGAAGTCTCCTGGTCCGCCTGCTGTCCCAGTTTATCCCAGTGCCTACCCCCTGTGCTTCAGCTTCCTCCGCTCATCTCTTTTTGTCTTAGGTTTGTGGAGGGGAGCCTACTAGTAGTTTGGGGGTATTTCAGGAGTGGGGGTTTGTGCATTCAATCCACGCTCGCTTCCCACAGGTGGCTGGTCCTGAGGAAAAGGGTTTTTCCCAGGATCAGGCAGGCTTGTAATTCTGGGGCTCTGAGGTTGCTTATTCCAGTAATGCTGATGTTCACCTATTGCCCTTGTTCCGGTGGGGGTAGGATTAATTTTCCCAAGGGTCTGGCACGGGATACAGGTATTCCATACCGTGTGAGCCATGCCCAGTCTATAGGGGGAGGCTGGTCTAGGGAGGGAGCATGGAGTCCTTGTTTGGGAGCAGCCTGGGGCTTCCCGGGTCCGGTGGGCGAGCGGTGGGATGATAACCCTGTTTCTACATCCCTCCATCAGCGTTATTGTTATTTTCCTCTTTATTTTCCTCTTTCCTTTGCTGTTCTGTTAAACTGCCTTTGTCTCAGCCCGCAAGTTTTGCCTTTTTCTCCCTGTTCTCCCTGCTTCTGCGGGGACGGGGGGTGAGTGAGCGAGCGGCCGCCCGGTCCTTTGGTGCTGGCTGAGGCCAAACCATGACACCTACGTGTGGTTTTTACCCCGTGTTGCTCTTCCTAGCGCAGGAGTGAGAAATGCTGGGTGTAGGTGCCTTGTGTTGCCCACGCGGGAGCGTTTCTCCATCCGGCAGTGCCTTGCTTTCCTGGTTTTTTGGATTTTTTTAGCTTTTCGCCAGCTAATCTATAGCCATTTGCATTGCTGATCCTGCTGTTGCTGTGGCTGTGGCCCCGTGTTAATGGTCTGGCTCTGTTTCCTTCCCCAAGTAAATGGTAGAGGAATGCAGCAAGGAAAGCGGAGCCCGCTGTCCGAACAAGCGCCTGTTGGGATTAACCTGCTGCCAAATGGCTCCGCTGCCTTTCCCGTCATGCCTCCCGCAGCCCTATCGGACCGTTCTCCGGAAGGCTGAAGAGGAGAGCTTAACGATGAGGTGTTGTTCTTGATGCCAGGCTCCTTCCCACTTGGCTGCGAGGTCCCTCGAGGGCAGCGCCTATCTCGTGTAGGTCTCTCTCCGCTTTCTGATCAGCATTTCGACATGCCGGAGTGCTGACATCCCTATTCCCGCTTGACTTAACCTGCAGAAAAGGAGTTCTTGGCAGCACTGCAGGTGGAATCGGGGGCAGGAGGAAGATCAGCAGCCTCTGGCGGTATCTGCCATGGCTTTGTGGCACTGCTGGCTTTCCAGCTGCTCCAGACATGCCCTGACCTGGTCCGGAGAGCCCATCTGTATCACGGTCCCGGCACCGTGCTCAGCCTTTCTCCGCAGCCCGGCGCCTGAGGAGGCAGCACGGCACCGTCTCTGGTGTCTGCCCATCCTGCCGGGATGATGGATGGGGGCTCCTGCGGAGGAAGGCTGGGTCTGGCATAGCTCCCGGAGACAATCCAAGCCTGGCTTTGAGGCTGGCAAAGTGGCTCGCTTGTTCTGGTGCTTTTTGCGTCTTGGGGCAAGTTTGCCCAACTTATTTTGGGGTGAAGATGGGCAGCAGCACCCTGCGCTGATGCTGGGAGAATGCTGTGGGAGAGAAGCATCCCTGAAGACCCCCCTTCTTTCTGCGGCGCGTGGCAAAGCACCGGTATTTCGGATCGAAGGCGGGGGGCATGGGAGATACTGTGGACTGCAAACTGTGGCTGGAAAAAATCCCCTGGTTTGAGGTTTCCTTCCTGAAGCCTTGCTGACTTTGATTATATATTGCATCTCTTTGTGTGTGCAGGCTCTCCAGCAAGACAGGCTTGTTCCAGGGATTATTGCGACCGCAGGTACCCGCTGTTCCTTTTGTGTGAGGGATGACTTGGGCCCCTGTTGCCTGCTGTCGCGTGGTTCAATTTCACCTTTCTTCACATCAGGGCATTTCCGAACGAGCTGCTTGTTTTATACAGCAGCTGTGTTGTCTTAATGCAGCTGGAACCTGTGTTTGTCCAGGCGTTGCCTTTGGGGGACAGCGGGACTAGGAAGATGTTTTATTAGATTGTTGGCAAGTCCTAATAATCTCTGAGTCTCTCTAATATCTTTGGATGTCAGCTGTGCCGCTCCCGCTTTGCAGGATGGGGTTGTGACCTGAAGGTGGGAAATTGCTTGTGTATGATCCTCGTTTTAGCTCACCCCTCCTGGTCGTTCCCAGCAGTGGGAGAGGAGTTAGTCCGTGTATGTGAGACCTGGAACCACGCGTGGGGAGTCCGAACGTGCGGCATCAGGGATGATCCGAACCGCTTGGAGCGTTGTTTCCGCAACGTGCCGGTGGCACTGGAGGTCTTTCCTTGCAGACTGCATCCCGGGGAGCGTTCCCATCCCTGCCCCTCCGACTGCCAGTGCCGCGATTACGGTAAGGCTGTGGTTTCCCTGGCTCCGAAGGGCGCGTTTTGTGTGTGTTCTGCTTCCAGAGCTAGAGTTTGCCGGCTCTTTTTTATTTTCTTTTACCAAACAAAGGAATTAATATTTCTTCAGTCACTTGCGTTTGGATGCGAGCTCTCCGGCTGGTGGTGAATTTACTCAGTGGCACGTAAATGTTTTATTTTTTTGCTAGGCTCCTTTGCCTTGCGTCTTGTCCAGCGATGGGGACATTTGTGGATCAGAAATGTCTGTTGCTCTTATAACGGTTTCCTTTGAACGCGGTGCGTTCCCAACATATATTGCTATTGAGGCTTATCTCGCTATATTGCTCTCCTCTCACCCGGTGATGGTTGTAGCATACCTGAGAGCCATCCCATTCCTTCAGCTGGTGTTTGATGGTTTCTCCGGGGGAGATGATACAGGGATTGCGGAGGTCACTCCCTCGCTCTCGTTGCACGTGTGTCTGCTGTATATTAATTCCCTGCGGCTTTTGCTTTGCAGCTTCGTGGCTGAAGTTGTATTTTAGGCTCCTGCAGCAGCTTCTGCACTGACTCTACTGCTTTGTATTTTGGTCTCTGTAGCTTCCCGTGGCATTCAGTTTATGACTCGTATTGTCTTTGTGCTATTGCAACCAGTATCATCATTTTAATTTGGCTCTATTTTGTTACATCTTTGTTTCCTTCCTCCCAGCGCCTCGGGGAGGTCTTTCCTGTCCAGCACATTGACCAATGTTGAGCTTCACCATCTCTTTGCCTGCTTGTTCATGAACTGCTGCTCTCCTCAAACTCTGCTTGGAAAGGGATGCAAACCATACCCTTGGGCTGCTCCGGTCCACGTTCGTAGCAAGCATGGGCATTGCTGCGTTGTCCAAGCAGCTTCTTGCCTCTTTATTAGGCTCCTTTTTGTAATATTTGGTGTAACGTGCAAGGTTGGGTTTTTTTCACAGAATGGCAGGGTTTGGAAGGGACCTCTGAAGATCATCTGGTCCAACCCCCCTGCCAGAGCAGGTCCACCTAGAGCAGGTTGCACAGGATGGCGTCCAGGCGGGTTTGGAACATCTCCAGAGTTGGAGACTCCGCCACCACTCTGGGCAGCCTCTTCCAGTGCTTTTGTTCCTCAGTTGTTTCATACAAGTCTCCGCTCAGGGAATTCCCTGCTGCTTTTTACCTAGTTGTGTTTATTTCAGTTGTTCTCAAAGACCACCCCAAAATTGGACGGCATGGAGCTGAACACACAGCAGGGTAGGGAATGGTGTGCCCCCTGCAACTGGGAAAGCCCCCGTTACAACTCCCACTCGGCCGTTGTGGTGACGGAAGGCTCTGGACAGGAGGATGGAGACCGTTCCTTCTAGATCTCCAGGCTGCCTGTCCATCGAGGACAAAGATGTTTGCAGCGTGGCAGGGAGCAGCAGCCCGTGTCCTGCATCCTGGTGGCATCTTTTGGGTCTCCCCTCTGCATCTTTTGTGCCGACGCTGCACGAAGCAAAGGGCACCTCTTTTGAAGCTTTTTTTTTTTTTCTGGTGGGCTCGCTAGGCTGTTGAGCGGCACAAAGGCACCTTTAGCATCACGTCTACACGGGCTGAGGTGACACCTTTGGTGTTTGAGGCTGCCGTGGGCCAAAAATGGCTTTGTGGAGCCCATCCTGGGGTTTGTGTGTTTTGGGGTGGGTTTTTTGTGTGGGTTTTTCCTTTTTCTCAGCTTGCTGCTGACGTGACTGCAGGCTCTCGCGACACCAAGCAGCCTTTCTCCACCGCTTGCTGCCGCTTTGGTTTTCTCCTTTTCCCAGCCCCTCCCGTAACCTCCCAGTTTGCCCACAGCGAGCTAAAGAGCGTCCTGGGGCTGAGCACAAGTCCCTTCCAGGCCACCCGCTCGGAGGCCGGTTTTGGGGCTACTGCTCTCCTAGTAGTTTCCCCTGTTTGTTTGGATTTTCCTTCGTGCCGCGTTCATACCTTTCCGCTTTCGTGTGCCGGCGGGAGCCGGCTCGCTTCTGACACCGAGTTCAGTCTCCAAACATAAAAGAAGAGAAAGTCAGGACAGAAAGACATTTAGGCTTTCTTCTTCCTCCACTCCCGCTGTTCTCGCTCGTCAGGCACTTCCTAAGGGTAGAGTTCTCCAAGTTCCTAGTCATTACCCTTTATATAAGCATAATATAGTACTGTAAAACTCCCTCCGGGGAAGCTATCTATTGTAGCAATCTGTAAAACAAAAGCTGGATTGATCCTTCTCCCGTTGCTCCCAAAAAAAAAAAAAAAAGCTGCCTGCTGTTCCTCAAATGGGAAGTCTGAAAGCCTTCATCGGAGGGTAGTTCATTTTTGCAGGATGTTTTTACACTCGAGCAGGACTGGAAGCAAGACGTAATTTGAAATGGCTAAGCCAGCCGTCGGAGCAGAACCACGCAAATAAAATGCCTGGGATGATGGAGTTGAGTACGTCGCCGTTGGAAAAATGACAGCGTGCGAGGAAGGAGGAAAACCAGCCTTATGAAGGGGAATTAGCAAGGCTTTCAAGGCAGGGCAAATCAAACTGGGAGCGCAGACAAAGGAAGCGGGTAAGAGGGACGCTAAGCTGTACCTCCAACAACAAAAGGAACGCCTCCGCTTCCAGGCGGAGTGGCTGGAGTGGTGGCTTGGGACCCGGGAGACCCGGCTCCCGCTCGTGTCCTTGCCACCGGCCTCCGTGACCTTGCTGAGATCACCGTGCGTCCTCGTGCCTGTGAGATGGGGCAGGCACCTGACATAAAAGGTGCTTTTTAACATCTGCAGACGTGACTAGCTCCAAAAGAGCAACTGAAGGTCCTTTACGGACTGTCTCGGCACCTGTCATCTTCCAGGGATATCCCTGGTGTCTATTCTATGGAGCTGGTTCTTTGCCATTTTTTTTTCCCCACAAGGCAAAGGGCCGTACAGGGTGTGAAATGGTTTTGATGACGTTGAATTTTTAAAAAAAATTAACTCTGCGTGATTCTACCCAAGGAAACAAGGCAGAAGAAATACACGTGCTTCATGTTCAGTGGCTCCTTGTAGAGAAAACGTTGCGTGGTTTTGAGCCTGCCTAGGAAAATCTGAGCGGAAGGAATTTGTCGCGTGGCTTTGGACCTGCCTAGGAAAATCTGAGCCGGAGGAATTTGTGTATTTTTTTAAAATCAAGCCCGTTTGGTTTTGTTTTTTTTTTTTTTTTGGGGCGGTCTCATAGGTCACTCTAACTCAGAACTTAAGGTCACAACTTCTCGAGGCGATTATGAAATGGCCCAGATGCTCAGCATGATAGTCCAGATGAGGCAGCCGAGGGAGAGATGCGGAAGGGAGTTCCTCTGATTGGTGTGGACAGGAAAAGCCCTTTGGATGGACAGCTTCCAGGGAAGAAGCTTCCCTTCGGTGCTTCTATCTTTCCACTCCTGCAGAGAAGAGTGACTGATCCCAGCTCGGTCCTACTTAAGGATCAAACTGGTGGCCACAGGTGAGCCATCCGGCTCAAATCCCACCGGGCCGATTCCCCCCAGCCCCGCATCTGAGGCTGAAATTTCACTAGTTCTGTCAGGGAGATATTAACGGAACACTAAGGAAAAGTCCTCCAGCGGCAGCTGGGATGCACAACCCCTTGCCGGGAGCGTAAGCCGACGGCGTGCTTTGCAAAAGGCAGAATTGATCTGATCGTTCCCTTAAGAACCGTATTATAATTCTTATTTTAGTGACGCGGAATCGAAGGAAACGCGTCATCCCAGGTTTAGACAGGTAAAGAAGCGGCTGAGCGGCGACTGATGTGAGCGTGGCCGTTGGGAGGGGTGTCCTTTTAATCAACTCGCGTCACGTTGGTGGTTGGCTGGGAGTAAGCATGTGGGTGGTTTCCACGCGGCAGCTGGAACGTAATGACGTATATCATGACAGTAAGTCGTGATATAGGTGAAACACCCTCTTGTATTGGAGCTTGCCTGGATCCAAGATTAACGAGTGTAGCGACACACAAAATTTCCTGCATGTATTTCTTGCAGCATCCCCAGTAAAATTGGAGTTTGGGTGCTTTTTAAATCACTCATTAAAAAAACCCAAAAAACCAAAACACACTACCCTAAAATTAAATATAATTAATCAAATCAATAAAAAGATCGATGAAACTAGTGAACACCAATATTCCAAGCTAGGGTGTGACAGCGTTGAGGGAATCTTGATGTTAACACGTCCAAGTACGTTGAGTTACAATGCCAACTCGGGGTGGGGGGCTGGCTGCCGACAGAGGAGCTCGGCGCTGCTCTGGCTACAGCTCTGGCCATGCAGAAAACTGGGATACCTCGCTGGGGCCGCCCTTCCTGTCTTGGAAGCTGGAGTTCAGCTCGGACTCTTGTTCTTGTAGCCTTTTCTACTGAGTCGAAAAGGAGACATGGTTCATCTGACTTGAGTTGGGTGCGGATGGTGTGAGCGCCATCCTAAGGAGTTATTTGCTAAAGGGTCTTTTCCTTTGTTTTTTTCCATCCTCACCCAGCTTTCACCTTGCTGCTTTGGTCTCTGGCAGATGTGAATGAAGTCGGTGGGCCACAAGGTAGCAGACAAATGGACAAGGTGAGGTGGTGACTCGGAGCAAACGTGTTTGGCCCTTAGTTGCGTGGGGAGAAGGAGAAATAGAGTTAATCTAAAGAGGTGAAAACCTCTAAATGTAAAGCGACGAGGTACCGGTGGAAATCTAAGGTGCTCAGTGTCTTAGTGGAGGTACCCAAACCTCATGGGTCGGGAGAGTCTGGTTTTGCTTGATGCCAGGATGTGTTACGCCGAGTAGAGACTGGGAAGGATCGTAGAGCGACAAATTCCCTTGGGTGCAGAATGGAGGGCTTGGAGGAGGAATGGGTGCTAGTCTGTGAAACAGCTGTGGAGATAGATGGGGGAAAAAGTCAGTGAATCATCCCATAACTTTGATCTCCTGTGTGCCCATCCCAGCTCATGGTGCTCTGCGCAGTAGACTTGCAGCCTGGTCCCTGGTCACGTTTTTCCAGCTGCCCAGTAGGTGATAGATCTCACATTTGCTACTTGCTGAACGCTGCTAATGCTTCGTGTTTTCCAGACAACTTCATTTGTGAAGGCGTTTTAAATCCACTTGGAACTATGTAGATTCCCGCTGTCCCAACCATGCTTAGAGCGGAGGGGACAAAAACCCACCCCACCCTCTACTGCTGTCAGTTGGGTCACCTGTCTTTCCCTAACTTGAGACACTACTTGGTTTTTCCGTAATTCCAGAGGGCTCCTCTTCTCCCCTTAATTCTTTAAGAAGTATTCTGGGTTTTATCAAAGGCTGGATTGCTGGAGATGTTCAGCCTGTCCAGGGACTTCCACTTCACTTAGCAGCCTCCCAGATTTAAACCTGCTATCGCACCCGTCACAACTCGGCTGCCGCAGAAGATGTCACAAGTGCCTGTTGGGTTGGCAAGTCCGCAGGGTGGCTCCGCGTAGCAGCTCTTAAGAACACCTCTGCACATCGTCATCTTTGGTTGGCGTTTTGGTGGTTTTTTGGGTGGGTTTTTTTGTGTGTTTGCTTGGTTTTTAATGGGTGCTGTGGCCGCTGTAAATATGAATTAATCTTATCAAGTGGCTGGTGTTGTACAGTCATCTCTTTCAGCAGTTTTTTGGCCTCCGGTGATGTTTATAGCTGCATTTCCTCTCGTCTCTGCTAGCTGTATTTGGTCGTTTGCTTTATGGCAGTTTGCTGCTGGTTTTTGGAAGAGCTTTTCAGCGAATTGACTCGGGAGTTAATACCGACCCGCTTCCTTGGCTGCGGCGGCTGCTCGTGGCCCGGCGCATCCCGATCTGGACGCTAACGCCGTCGTGAATTTTCTGCGGGCGCTTTGCAGTCAGTGTTTTTGGCTGTTGCTGTCTGTCATTCCTTGCGGGCGTAAGCTCCCCAGTGGCATCCTGAGCGCGAGATGAAACATCCCGCCGCGCCAAGCGGTCGGGTCTGGGTCCTGTTGGGGAGATTCCCGAGGGGCGGAGAAGACCTCGGCCCATGGGATGGCATTAGCTGCGAACCCGTGTTCTTGAACTTTTGAGCTGTCCTAGGAGACTGCTTCACCTTTTGCAGGATAATTTAGGAGGATGTGCTGCTCAGGATTCCCATTTGAGTGTTATTTATTAGTTTTGTCGTACCTTCCAGGCTGCTTTCTCCAGTGCCGCGTTGATTCTCTGGGGACAAAGGAAACAAAGGAAGGAAAACGCTCGCAGGAGTGATAAAACAGGAGTATGACTAATATCTTCTCCCTCTCTCTCTCTCCGCAGTGTTTTTTCACAGATCAAAAATCAATTAAAGGCGAATTTCACTGGGAACTCTTTAAACAATGTAATATTTCATTAGAGATTATTGCAGACTCTCACACATTTGCAGCCCAGGTGTGAATTGCAAAATTAGCCTGATTCTTTTAATAATTTCCTCAGAGGTAACGTTATTCCAAGCACCCTGTGCTTAGTGCAAGCTGTGCAACTGCTGTGGGAAAAGGTGGTGTTATTGGCTCCCCCCGTATCCTGACAGAGATGCCAGACTGAAGGAATGGGTTTCTTAGTGCGGTGGGAGCCTGGTTGGGCGCAGGGTTGTGGACTGGGAGGAAGAAAACTGGAGAAAATGAGAGCCTGGTGTTATGGGAGAGCGAGACGAGGGCTTTGAGATGGGTGGATTCGTGGGGTTTTTTCCCCATCCCTTTTTGAGCTGTCTGTTATTAGCGCGAAGAAGACTCCACCTTTGTGAAATGTCCCCATTTCCATAGCTTGCCATCTCCTTCAGTGGTTCCTGGATCTGTCCCACCTGCTGTCCCAGCCCCTTGACACTGAGATAGGAGGACTCTGGTAGTACCAGTGAGTTTTCACTGGCATCTGGATTCCTAACTGCATTGATATGTCTCTCCTTCCAAAATGTTCCCGAAGACACAAAGAGCTGAGCAGCGTGGCTTCCTCTGCTCCACGGCCAACTGCCCCTTTCAATCATTACTCCTCGCTAGACCTTGCCCTTTTCAGTATCCATTTGCTGCGTGGTACATCTTTCCTTATTCACAATCCTCGTTATTGATTCTTATTTGGGTGTCATCTGTCTTACTGAGACTCGGGGAGTCAACATTTGGAGGGAGAGAAGCAGCTTTTATTATAGTTCAAGCCTGGTGTCGTCGGGTGGGGAGGAAGTAGGCGAGTTTTGGGATGCACGAGGCCCACCTGACATTTCTTCACAGGCTCGGTGTAGAGTGTTTGCGTACACAGAAGGCTGACTGCTTTCCCCACCTGGAAGATGCTACCTTTCCTTGTACACGTCACCTTCCTCTTCTTCTACCACCATCACAGAAGCTCAGTCCTCTCCTCCCTCTCACTTGAAGTCAGGAAGACCTGGATTAGAGTTGGAAGAGTGACCTACACAACCATATACACCTGTGTTTGTCTCACTTTATCTCCTTTTTTTTTTTTTTTTAAATTTCTTGTCCCCTGATGTCAGTTGGCTTCTCCACATTTTTGAATTTCTGCGTAGCTTCTCCAGGAGAGCGTTGAGGGTAACAGCTCAGTCAAGTTGGTACCTGGCAGTGCAGGGAGGACCCAGTAAAATCAGTTGCTAAAAATCCCTCTGCAGAAACCCGCTAGCCAGAACTCCTTTCCTAGAGAACAGTAAGAAGAGGCAAGCAGTTATGATGCTTTTCCTTGAGTACTCTCTTGGGCTCTAATTATTTTTTTCAGCTGAGGATATTTTCCTGTGTCTGATGAGACTCATCTGTCCAATAATCCCTACTGGATCTCCCTTCCCAGCCGTGCCTTGAACCCCTGTAGACATTCCACATCCCTCTTTTCTTACAAGCGTCTACTGCCTGTTGCACGACGAACCGTTTGCCGGGGACCTGTTTGCTTACTTTCCTCTGATACTGTGAGTTCTTGGGTTGGACAAGATGCTTTGACAAGTAACCGCCGCCCAGTGGGCTCAAGATTTTGGTAGACCTCTGCTAAATCCCCCTCGCCCACCTATTTTCTAGGCTGAAGCCTCCCAACTCGTTGGGCTAGTTTATTAGGAAGAAGCCATTCCGGAGCTCGTATCCTACTTGTTGTCCCTCTGTGAACCTTTCCCTGCTGTCCTCCCAACTCGTTGGGCTGGTTGATTAGGAAGAAGCCATTCTGAAGCTCATATCCTACTTGTTGTCCTTCTGTGAACCTTTTCCTGCTGTATTCCTTCTGCTTCGCAGCGCTGTAGCTATGCGCTGGTGCCATTCGTGTAGTTCACCTGGCTGCTAAAGAGAGTTTTGGGGCACTTTTTGTTGCTGAAGTGACCAGAATTAGCCGCGTGTTTTGGAGAAGCCGGCCTTTATTTGCAAAGG
The DNA here is from genome assembly GCA_013398295.1 of Chionis minor. Lineage (NCBI taxonomy): Eukaryota > Metazoa > Chordata > Aves > Charadriiformes > Chionidae > Chionis > Chionis minor. The sequence continues at coordinate 127,597 of VZSF01000757.1, read as the reverse complement.
CTTTTATTACATGAACCTTTTCAGCGCAACAGCAATTATTATGAATCCTGAAAGAGGACTCTCTGCAGCTTCCAATTACAATTCTGGCTGCATCCGATTTGAATGTCATTTGCTATTTAGGGAACATTTGAAAATGCATTTTGGGAGGTGCCTTTCATTTCATTTATGGCGGCTAACATTATTTCTAATGCTAAAGGAAATTAAAAAGTGCTTCCTGCTTAGAATCAATTAGTTTTAATGAAAAAGAAATAGGTTGCTGTATGCTGGCCACATGGCAGCTTCACTGCAGAGGGGAGGAAAGTGAAGTGTGTGGATGCGGTGCCAGGGCGCTGTGCCGGCACTGCTTTGTCAGGTCACCCAGGATGACTCCGTGTAACTTCCTTGGCCTCGGAAACGGGAGACAGGAGGGATCCAGCTGCAAGCCAAGCTGGGTCTGCTCTGAGGAATCCCCCCCAAAATGCTCCACACGCCACAAAATGCTCCATATGCCAGGGGTCTACGCGGCTAATTTAGTTCGGATGGGCTGATGAGGTCACGCGCCGTTTAGTCTCTTTGCCCGTTGGAAGTTTGGCAAAGCGCGAGGGGTAAAGGCTCGTGAGAATTTGGTTTGGGGAGCTGTGGTTTCGGGATCTGGGAACTTCTGGTTAACGCAGTCGTGTGTGTTAGATTCATAGAATCATAGAATCACTTGGGTTGGAAGAGACCTTCAAGATCATCGAGTCCAACCAGAAACCTACGCCAAAACCACCCCTAAACCATGTCCCTCAGCACCACGTCTACCTGGTTTTTAAACACCTCCAGGAACAGCGATTCCACCACCTCCCTGGGCAGCCTGTTCCAATGCTTGATAACCTTTTCAGGAAAAAAGTTTTTCCTAATATCCAACCTAAACCTCCCCTGGCACAACTTGAGGCCATTTCCTCTTGTCCTGTCACTTGTTGCTTGGGAGAAGGGATTGACCCCCACCTGGCTATCACCTCCTTTCAGGTAGTTGTAGAGAGATCCAATGTTAGTATGTCGTATCACCTCTGTTGAATTCTCCAGATCTCGGGACCACGGGGTTTAGGTTGGCCAAGGGAAAGGAGTTGACCTGGTGTAACACCCGCCATGGCGTGATCTCAGTAGGGTTGAGCCACCAGCGAGAGCCTGAACTGGGTCTGTACGTTGCACCCCATACAAGGAGCGCTGGAACAGGATTCACAGTACCATCAAACGGCGCCTGTGAGTGCTTTCTTGTGCTTGTGTTTGTATTGACACCTTCCTGCTTGGAAACATGTACAAGCAGACCAAAAAAATAAAAAAAAGAAGCCGTTTAGTGGATTCCAGCATTAAGTCAAGTGACTACTGGGCTTTTTCAAGGGCTCACCTAACTCTACTAAAAAGCAGGTTGTTACGTGTTAGTCTGGAGCCCTTTTGTTCAACCTCCGGTGTTTTTATTCCCTTTATGGTGTTTACTGAAAGAACAAGAAGAAAATAACTCAAGGTGGCATCGTGCAAAAATTACATGTTCAGAACGAGAGTGCTACATTTTGGCTTTTCCTCAAACACGAGTGTGATACCTTGCCCCCTTTTAAGTCAAGTATCATTTTAGAAGAAAGGGAAGTAAGAGAATAACCCCCTAAATCAAAATCCCACGGAAAGAAAGCGCTACATTGCACCATTTTCCTCCTCTGTGGGTGGGGAGAGGTGGTAAGGGGAGGTTGGGGGCAGGAGGATGCGGGAGAAGGTCCTGTGCGTGACAGACGTTGGGCATGTTTTTTTGACGCTCAAAGTCACCTGCTCGTGTGGCATCAGCGAGGATGAGGAGATGTAGAAACATCAACAGAACTTTAAATACTTAGCTGTAATTGAACATACTCATCCCACCCAGTTTCACCTGCTTATGCAGCAGCAGAGCAGTTCTTTTGCTTTTTTTCGTAGTCTTTTTTTTTTTTCTTTTGTTGTTTTGTGTTTTTTTTTCTTTCAAGCTGCATATTATTAAGGAGCATTTTCTGTAATCTCTGGGAAACGTGCCTCACTCAGTTTGTAATTTGGAATCCCAAAAGCTGGTTGGCTGGGACACTCCAGAAACACTCGAATTTATTCGAACTGTATTATGTCCTGGAGTTTTGCCTTGATTTGGATGACACATTTAAGCTGAGGGGAGACTGAATAAGAAGGCCCAGCCATGTGTTTTGTACAATGGATTTTGCAGGTAGAGATTTAATGAGGGAGATTCATTATGTTTTGTTCAACGGTACTGTTGTCCGTATACCACTTTTCAAAGCCGACATGTTTTCCTGAAAACTTCTCGGTGTACTTGTAGGCTTCCCTTGTATTTTGATTTGTGCTAGAAAATGGAGTATTTATGATATTTAACCCTGACCAAAGCATCTCATTCGTTGTCTTGGCTCATTCAGGGGGTTTTCAGCACCATCCCCATTATTGAAGCTTCTGGTTTTCTAGATGAGAGTGTACCACTCTCTGTTTAAAGCTCTCTTGTAGGCAGCTAAAGGTAGTGAGAAAGCATTCATCTGAGCGTACACGCATGAACCAAAATCCTCCTTTTCAGCCCAGAGTGACCAATAAGTTAAAGCTTCTGCAAGCGCAGCCGTGTGTGGGTTAAAACAAGCTGGAAAGCTTGGTTGGAAAGATTTCATCAGGTGCTGCATTAGGTTTACGGCATCCTGGTCCCGACATCTGAACCTGGGAGAGGAGACACCCCTTGCTCTGGGGCTGCCCCGCTCGTGGTGGGCACCTATCCATGATGGGCTGAGCAACCCATGGTGTGGAGCAACCATTGGAATGCCCTGCCGAGCCGTGAGGGATGCCGTTTGTTTCTCTCTTCTGGCCTTCCTTCCCTCTCGCTTGTTTAAACGTTGATAATCTCTTTGGTACGGCGGGTATTTGTTGTTGGACTTAGCTGTAAAGCTCCTGCAAAGCTCAGGGTGAAGGCAGGGAGCAGCTGGCAAGACGTTCCTCTAATGGATGCGGTTAGCCCTCCCCGCCTCGTGTGCTTGTCCCCGCTCACCTCTTCATTTTGCTCCCTTTCTCTTCACTGCCATCTCTTTGCTCTCTTCATTCTGCTTCCTTCTCGCGTCTCCGCTCCTGGCACCTGCCCGCCCGCGTTGCAGAGGTCGCACCTGCCCGTCACAACGCCACCCCGATGGGGACACGTCCCTGCGCAGAAGCCGGGGAGGCTTGGACTAGGTGGGAGAGATGCAGCCAGCAAAATACAAGTCGTTTTTTATTTCAGGCTTCCAACAGTGACCACGGGTGACAAGTCCCATTCACTGAAGGGAAAGGGGGAGAGCGGGGCTCTGGATCAGCCTCAGCTTGCCCGGCCTTTGCTTCACCCACAGCCACCATAGGGAGATCCTTGGAGGAATCACGCTGAAGCCCGTGGCTTGTGCAAGTCCTGCAAATTCCTGGCACCTTGTGGCGCGTCCCCCTTTCGGAGCGGGACCCAAGTCACACAAGCCAAGGAGGGAAGAGCCGGAGCAGGAGCCCGCTGGGATGCTGCGTCTTCCCACTGACTCCAGTCAAGATACTCGCCACCTTCCCCAGCGCGACTCGTGCGGCACCGTTAAACGTTGACCACAGGCAGCGTAGCTGAAAGATTTAAGCGCGTCAGGCTTTTGCCAGCCAGGCAGGTGAATGAAACCTCCCCTCCCTCTCCCAGCTCTCCATAGAGACCAGCTCCCCGCTGCCCGGCTTGCCAGCCAGCCACACGCTAATTGGGGCTGTCATCAAAAGAAATGAGTTTCCAGGCGAGCTGAGTTCATAGCAGGTCTGGATCTGAAGTGTGCAGCTGCCCATTCCCTTTTGTCCCCCGTCCCCTTCTGCCTTTCCTTTTTCTTCTCTCGCCTCTGGTTCTTCCCTGCCCCCCCCCCCCCCCTTTTTTTTTTTTTTTTTTTTTTTTTTTTTTTTTTTTTTTTTTTTTTTTCTTTTTTTTAATGTTTTCTTTTGAGGTGATGAATGTAAATGGGCTCCCCTGGAAAGGAGGGGTGAAGCTTAGTATCCGAGTAACTTTGGAGAGATGCGCAGGCTGTAGGGGAGGGCGCAGCATGGGTTAGGGGGTGACGTCTCTTGGCATGGAGCACCTCCTGCCCGCAGCCAGCCCTCTGGAAAAAGCTGGGAAGGAGAAGCTCTCCTGGGGAGCTCTCCTGGGAAGGAGAGGAAGCCTGCCGCAGTGAACGTCTCTTCCAGTCTGTATCTCGGCATCCCTCCGGATAATCTCTGACCGCTCACTTGAAGGCAGTCCCCTAATGCTGCACCCCAAGGCGGGGTGGGTTGCTCCTGCTTGGCCACTGCTGTTGGTCCCCAGGGGCATCAGGCCTGTGCCTTCATCGTTTGTACCATCTCGCGGGTTTTTTCCAGCGCTTCGTCTCACCTTGTTGGGCTTTAAAGGCTCCTCATTCCCCTTTCAGACCCCCTTTCCGGCGCAGGGCAAATGTGATGTTGTCCTCAGAGCATGGTCAGTTTGGGTAGTGCTCTTCACGCTCCCTGGTTCTCCTTCTTCCAGGGATATAGTAACGGTTGAAGCGTGACCGGGGCCTTCTATGTCCTTCCCATAAGGAATTCCATCTCTGTCATGTGAAAACACGCAGCCATCCCTTTCCAAATGCCTGCGTCCTCTAGGTTTGTCTGGAGCCCAGGAGACAGCTCCACCGTCATGGTCTTGAGAGGCTGAACTGGGCAATGACTCATCAGAGGCTCCAGATTTGGGCTACATCTCCAGGATCTCTGGTGAGACACCCCTCCATGCCCTCTGGGTACCGAAGCTACCCAGTGCTGTTGCCCATCCAGATTTTCCGAACGTACCGTGCAGCCGCATCGGCGCTGTCGGCTCTGGCTCGGGTCACCAGATCGTACAGCTCCAGCTCTTCAAGGAGCTGCGTTGTCCCTTATTCCCAATGCCACCCGGCCATTTGCTCCCCAGACCTCCTGGAGACCAAATGTGATTCCCCGTGTGTCTAATCCGGCACAAAAGGGTGCGGGAGGGAGCGGAGAGAGGCACAGCAGGCGGAGAGACTCCTCTGTGCCGCGAGAGCGCTGGGAATTACTTATCAATTAGCTCGGAAGGTGACGCTCCGGCTCTTGCTGGCGGCATTTGGCTGGGGGGGACACGCTGCGCTCCAGGGCAGATGCTGAGTAAGCACCAGCATCAGGGGGATGGGACGGTCCTGGGGAGGAAGAAGATAAGGGTAGATCCTGCCCTTTGCTGTCTCCGAGGAAAACGTGAGGAGTTCCGCTTAGCCGGGCGCTGACAGCCGTGTTATTAATGGAGCGGGAGGAGGCGAAGCGAAGCCTGGGCTCTCCCCGCTCTTTGGTGGTGCAGAACGACACCACCAGCTCGGAGCTGCGAGCGTCACCTTAGTCCTGCCAGCGCTTCGCCTCGTGCATCGCCGAATTTATCGAGGGCTGGGGCAAACTGGGGCGGCGCCATCCGAAACCATTACCCCCCCCCCCC
>VZSF01000757.1:65306-121393 GCA_013398295.1 Chionis minor | reverse complement strand
AAAAAAAAAAAAAAAAAAAAAAAAAAAGGCAAAGGGGCAAATCCAAATTGAAGAGCTTTGTTTTGAGTCAAATTCTGTGCTTTAAATGAAGCAAAGCCTGCAGTCCCACATGCAGGAGCCGATGCGATGCTCGGCGCGGTGAGCTCGTCTTCTCCGTGCTCCCGTGTCCCGCTCTCCCCCAGTGGGAAAGGAGGATCCTGCCAAACACAGATAATCCCAGACTGCCGTTCCTATGACTCTGGGGGACTTTGCAGAACCATGCGGTCCATGAGGCCGGCTCCGAAATGGTCTTGTGCCATCCTAATTTAAGGGAAAACTTGAGTTTTTCTTGATTCTCTTCCGAGTCTGGCTTTGGGGGAGTGTTTGGGCTCCTCGGGCTGTTTCCTCGCTGCTGCCTGCAGCCATCCGGGTTAGAACCCACCTCCACACCGGCTCGGGATTTGTCCGGAAGCACCCATCCATTTTTATCCGGTGGGGGGGACACACACACACACATAGAAAAAAGGCAAGCACGATACATTTGAACAGAAAACTATAGCGCCTTTTCCTCTTCAGAGGAAGCCTGCCAAAGGATTTTTCATTTCACAAGCTTTTTCACTGAAAACCTGCCCTTTCCGGGGAGTGTTTTTAAAAATTAATTTTCTCATTCAGTTTAAAAAAAAAATAAAAAAAAGAGGCAAGTCCAGGGTGTTTGAAATATTCTCTTTAAATTAAAAGCTCCGATTGCTGTGTGGGACTTTCAGACGAGCTGAAGTTGACCTGTTTCAGACTGGAGCACCACAATCCTTGGATCAAACTTCTTCCTTTTTTTTTTTTTTTCCTTTTTCTTTTTTTTTTCTCTTGTTTTGACAAATTTCAGGAGCTGCTGACCTGTTGTCTGACTTTGGGGAGGGAAACACATCAAACGTCCCCCCTGTTCTTGCAGGACAGTGACAGAAGGCCCTTCCCTACTCTAATTTGACGTGTTTCTTTTAGTACGTATCTTGGGAAATGTCTCACTGGGAAGGTCCAGGCAAAGCCTGGCACTGTCGTGTGTGTCCCACAAGCTTGCTGCATCATTTGCTGCAATCCCCCTGATTTTTAGCCCCTTTTCCCTTCTTTTTCCGCCTTCTAGAAGCTCTTTTCGCACAGCAGCATCTCCAGAAGGGCTGTTCCCTCTCCTGCTCTGTCCTCGTGAAGAGCTCGTGCTGGTGAGGTGCCTAATGAGGTGATTAGACTAATGAGGCAGCGATGTGAACCCCTGTGTTACCTACCTGGGGACTTCCAGGGAGGTGACCGCGCGGCAGACCGGAGGTTGCAGCGAGGTAGGGAAGCGGAGGGTGGGAGCGCGGACGGGGAGCCGCAGCCCAGGCTGTGATGGTGAGGAGGAAGGTCTTGACCGAAGCTGGGGTTGGGATCCTCTCGAGGCCGGTTTCCGACTCGCGCAAACTCGTTCTGAGTCCAAACTCGTTTCTGACTCGTTGTTTTCATCCCGGCCGCGGTTGAAAGAAACTCAAGTTTATTCTTGCGCCTTGAAACCTCCGCGGTGCCCCGGGAACAAGGGTCTCGCTGGATGCTGTGGGGGGAGTCGGAGCCCTCCCGTGGGCTGCGCTGGGTGAGGACTCTCCATCTCAGTTCTGCAAGGAACGCTTCCCAAAAAATTTCATTCAGCCTGTGTAGGGAGAGAAGGGAGAGGTCCAATGAGCCCTGTGAAAGCTCCGTATTGAGGGAAAATTCTAGGTTTATTTTACTTCCGGGAATCTCTGCTGCGGGATTTGACTTTCCCAAGGGGTTTGGCTCAGTCAGGATGGAAAGGGCAGCGTACAGCTCAAAGCACACAAGGTTTTAACCCATGGGAGAGCGTTCCAAGGGCATTCTCCTAGCCAAAAGCAAGATCCCGCTGGGCTGCCACGCTCCAGTGCCTTGCAGGGGTGACGTGTCCTCCTGTCCCCCCGGCGTCTGGGCACGTCAGGACTTGAAGCACGTTGGTCATCGGGGAATATCTCTGCGGGCGGGGGTTGGCCCATTCACAGACGGGGCTGGGAAGCGGTGGCTGGGACAGCAGTGACACCGGCACGCTCAAACCCTCACCCTGAAGTTGTGGGAGCTTCTGGGCTGCGTCTTGATCTGCAGCGGTCGTACCGATTGAGGGGTAGCATTGAATTAATTGCGGCTTATTAATTAGATTAATTGCGAGACTTGCACAAATCCCCGCCTTCTTTCCCAGTCTATAATCGCTTGCCTTCCGCCATCAATTAGACGGTGCCAATCAATATTTTAGCCTTTTTCAATACCAAGGCAGCAGACATATGGCTGGTGCGTTGGCCGGGAATAGTACAGATCAAGAAATCGTTGTTGTCGTGGGCTGGGAAGAGTGGGGTTCACCTGCTACAACTCAAACTTAACGATAAACGCACCAAGAAAATGGCAAATTAATTCTTTCCGTTGGGGGTTGCTGAGCGGAGGGGGCTGGAGGGGCACATTTATTTGCTCTCTGGTCAAAATCTTCCGCAAAAATGCTCCGTGGGTTCTAGGGGTGGGGAGACCCTGGCTGGCTTTCAAGCCTTGTAGCCTCAGTTCTGCCTCGTTTTTGAGTCTAATGTTGAAGTTAGAGCTGAGTTCCCTCTCAGCAGGGCTGGCTGAAAGGGGAAGAGGAGAGGGAGATTTACACCTATTCTCCCAATTGGAAAAAAAAAAAAAAAAAAAATCTGCTATTCCTGATGAAATGTTGAAACTTTACAAACGCCACTCAGTTCTTCATTTTGATACTGCCTAACGGACTGTGCGGCTGGGAGAAGCGATGTGACTAGTAATTGCAGACAAATTCTCTATTTCCTTTAATTGTTTCCGTAACTTGATTTACTTTTGAAATACTCCGTGGATGCTTTGCTTATTTACTGTCTCTTCGTATTGCCGTCACTTTTTCTGCCTTGGCTGATGAAGCGCGTTCATCATTTCTTTCCATTTGGTAGGGACAGATACAGTTGCTCTTAATAGCAGCTTGCTTAGAAAAGGAGCTTCTGGCGAAATGGTTAATGTCAATTTAGAGCAGAATAAGTGATTTACAAGGAAGAGGCAGAAGTAGTGTGAAGCTGAAGAATGCAGCCTATGAACATCATTTCAAGAGCGCTAAGGAAAACCTAAGCAGGATTAAATAAGTTTGTAAGTAGGGAAAGGAAGAGGTTGGGCCAGTCGGTATGGCCGGGGAAATCAGAGAAGCCGTTGGGAACACGGATACGGAGACCCACCTCTTCCCTCGGCCCTTAGACCATCGAGATTCCAGTGAAACACCTCCAGAAGGTTTTTTGTGTGGCTTGAGGACCTCACTTTTGGCCATTCAAGCTCAATTAGAAGGTGGCGCCTGGGGTACAGCCGCGGCGTCTGCGTGAAACCCCACCTCACCAGAATAGACCCAGGCGTTTCTCCGGGCGCGTGTCGGGATGACAGCGGAACGCAGCTCCCTTTCCCTGGCATTGTGGGAGGATGCTGCTAACCTGGCCCTCTCCAGCACCCTCTTTGCTCCCCTTCCACCTTGCCGCCTTTCTGCGTGTGCCGAGCCGACCCTCCGTGCCTCGGAGGTGCTGCTCCCACCTCCGGCTTCTGTCGCCAGCCAAAAAATACTTGCTGGCTTCCTCTCCTTTGCCGCGTGCAGGGATCCAGCCAGGTGTGTTTCTTGCTCCGCTCTGCACCTGGTTCTCCTTTCCCACCTATTGCAACAGCATCTCTTCCGCCCATGGAGCTGCCGGACACCGGCGCTCAGCCCGCAGTTACTGTCCTCCTTCGCCCACGCTCCGTGAAACGGGGGCTAAAAGCACCATTTTCGTTTCCTCAGGTCTGGCTTCAGCTTCCAGCCTCTCAGCTCCAAGGGCTTGGCTCCTACCGAAATCTAAACTAACCATTTTTTGGCCAAGACTTGAGATTTTGACTTCTTGAGATCTGTTCTATATCTTATTTCCCACATGCTCTTTGTAAGGGTTTGGCTCCGGCCATCTTTTGCTTTTAATTTTGCAGCGCAAAGAACCTAAACTGGCTGAAAGAAGTGTTTCAAACATGACTTCTTGATTGTGAGCCAGAGCCTGGGGGCTGCCTTACATAGACGTGTCCTAAGCGTTTTCTTCGGGAATAATCAGCCCGAACGCTGGTCCCGGGGGAGGGTGGCGGATGAGAATTATCAGCAGAGGTTTTTTATGAAACACGAAACTTCCATTCAAATTTAAATTGAGGTAAAATATGTCTGGTGAAGCATACCTTCCCCTTGTCGCTTCTGCAGAGAGAGGTTTTATTCGCACCGATGGCAGGGAAACAGGGGTCGGCCAGAGACCCCGGGTAGATAAAAAGACATTAATGCACTTAAGCCGCGACAGCGAAGAGCGGCTGGTTTTATTTCTGCTCCTTTTGATTGCAGCGGGCACTGGGCGTGAGCGGTGCAGGGCTTCGGGGCTGAGTTCGATCCCTCTGGATCGAAAATATCTGATGGGAAGGCTGGGAAGGAGCAGCCCGTGGTGTGGAGCGTTGGCAGCGGGATCTCGAGTGGGGCAAGTTGAGAGGACCTCAGGACCGCTGGAAAGGGATGAGGGATGCGGGGTCTGAGGATGCAGAGGTGGTCACGGACGCCTGCCAGGCTGCGGTGCGGGGCTGGACGCTGGTAGACCTTGTGTCAAAGGGCTGGGAGTGTGTTGGGGAGGGTTGTTCTCACCCCTCACCTGGAGACCTTGTGCCGTGGTCATGGGTTGTGTGTCCTGGTTCTTCTCTTTCCAACAGCTTCATTTTTTCACTGTCTCAAATTAGTCGGAGCCGGAGCCTGACCCGAGCTACGGATGCAGACGGCTTTGGGAAAGGATCGGGCTTGATGTGGGGTCGCACATCTGAATGCTGGTCTGGAGTCCTGCATCCATTGTGGTTTCTCTCACAGGGTCCTCAAGCAGGAGGAGGACAGTGGCTCTTACACAGGGTGCGGGGCAGGAGAGTGTGTTTCCCAGCCCCGCCGTCCTGTCCTCAACACAGTGCGGTCCCGCTGAGCCTTCCTCCCTCGGCGAGCTCCATCGCGCGCCTCATCTCATCCCATAGGATGTGAAAAAAGCTGAGTTTTTAAAGCTCCGCTGCACGCGCTGCTCCTGCCCGGCGTAGCCAGCTGGGATGATGGATGTATCTCTCAGTCCCGGGCAGGAATTGTACAACACCTCATGACTGCACTGCCCGATCGATTAGTACATCTCCTTCAATCAAGCAGACTATTTTGCGCCAGCCCGAAGCTGCCTTCCCCAGGCGCGGGGCTCCGACCTGCCGGTGCGTTTTGCCGCATGTTGGACCCACCTCCCCCTGCTGAAAGGGGTGGGAGTCGCTCCTGGAAAAGCTTTCTCCTTCTAGGTCACCTGATTCGAAGCTTTCTAATAAATAGGCTGCTCGACAATTTTTGATATAAAGGTCAACATCCTCTGGTAGACTCAAGGATTTTAAGGTAAGTGGAGGAAATGGCATTGGTAGGCTGATTTTTGATAACGGTACTAATCTTGTGTCTGATCTTTGATAATGATGCCGACCCCATCGGTGTACTGCTCATGTCTCTGAAAACGTGACTGGTATCTTTTTTGGCAGAACCAATGCCTATTAGCACAGAGCGGCTCTACTGGAGACTTCAACTTGTGTACCACCTGCCATATAGAATGCAAAAAAGGAAGCTTGAACTACTTTTTTTTTGGGAAAAAGTCACTCAGGGCAAGTGGTTTTGGCTCATGGTGGCAACCTCCTGAGTCAGCTTTCCCAAGCCTGTTACGTGTGTGCTAATTAATTACTGTAGTGATGAGTACACGTTTGATATACCAGCCGAAAGGCATTTATGGGTGGAGACTCTTGGTGTGGAGAACATCTCTAAATGCTAGAAATCCTTTTATTCAGGCAGAGAAGGGCAGGGGCTGCCCTTTATTGGTGGTACTGAGGAAGCCACGAGTTTTGGGAAGCTCCGTGCTTTGGGAAATGTGAGAAGGGGTTTGGCACAGGGCTGCGCCGCATCCTGCGGGCAACAGATTGGGAAGCACCTTTCATGCTGTATGTGTTGGAGAAGGTTTCTGGCCTCTCTGGGGGTTTTTTTTGGAAATGTTTAAGGGAGAGCAGAGAAAAATAAGTTAGGACCCGGGGGAAGTTTATCTGTCCTTCAGTCCCAATGGTTAGAGTGCTGGGGGATGTGGGTTGAGACCTGCTCAGGCTCAATGGTGCTAGGACCATGGTCTCCAAGGCTGGATGCTCACTGGAGGAGGTGGCATGGGAGGTGAACAGAAGCGGTTAGCTTTCCTCCCGAGAGCTGGTCGCTCCGGTCTGGCTGTGGTTGTGTTTCTGTGGAGGTGAGCATGGTCCCTGCTGTCCCCACCTCAGTCACGCTGGCCTGGGAAGGGCTCTGGCTCCTGGAGACAAATAGGAGCCTAAAATACTGGAAACCTTTGTGTCTTGGATGTACCCCCTCTGCACCTCATTAAGGTGAAGGTCTGCTCTCGTCTACCCTGGTACAAAGCAAGAGTGTCTCTTTGGATTTGCACCAGTGTAACCAGTGGAAGACCATAGACTTGGAAGGTCCTAGTCTATGGAAGATCCATAGCACTGAACTGGTGACAGCATCACCGTTCCTCCGGCTTCATGAGCCTGGTGTAGGAAGAAGGTCTACCGCTGTAGACCCCAACAGTAGCTACGTGGTTGCATAGCACACACAAGGTTGATGTCCAGAGGGGAAATGCCCAGGTCACACAATAGGCCTGTAATTCCTTGGAGAACTCTCCCAGCAGAGCTCCGAGTCACCTGAGGATTTCTGGGGATGTCAGCGCTAGCGAGGTCTGGTTTCCAGTGCATTTATGCCCCACGTGCTTTGCTGTCTCTTGTGAACACTCCTTAAAATTTTCTCAAGTTAGGGTGATCCATGGTCCTCTGCGTGGTCCTCTGGTTTCTAACGTGATGTATAGCGTCAATTTTCAGGTAGTCTGGGCCGAGTAACTTGCAGTTTGCTTGTCCTCTCTCTATAAACACCTGGGTTTTTTCGTCTAGAGCTCTGTATGGCGTTCTTGGAACATGGATTGCATGGGTCTGCTTTCTCCCCTGCACAGTGTGTGTCCCTGGATTGTCACACGCCTCCCACGGTCCCAACAGCCTTTATCCTCTTGGCCTGTGATCCATCGCAGGCGTGCGCTGGGAGCTGATTAACATCTCTCATCAGGTGGATCAGTTATCGCTCCGTGTCTGGCTCAAGCCTGTAGATGTCGGATTTCTTTGATAAGGTGCCAAAGTGACATTCTGATCTTTGAGCCGCGGTGCTGAGTAAATGCTTTTCCCATCTCCCACCATGGTAGACTCCCAAATCCCGGTAGAAGCGACTTATTTCTGTTACTCAGGTGCTTGCTACCAGGGATTATCTGACCTAGCAGAAGATAGTTTGCTTTCTTTGTGTTTGTTCGGCTCTTGCTATTGCTTGCTCCCTGTAGAGAGAAGTATAAAACTCCTTCCAGGTGACATTTGCAGGAAAAAAAAAAATCAATTGTTTATCAACATCCCGGCAATCAATAAATGCAGTGATAGGTGCAACTGTCTCTATTGGAGCTCACCCTTGATTGCTAAGTAGCCAGCTTTTTTTAGCTATTGCCACCCGTGGCTGAAGCTTGGCTGTTTCTGTGGGTCCAAAGCACGGAGTTGGTCTCAGAGCTCATGTCCTCGGAGGGAGCAGAGTTGCCTTGTGGTGTCCTGAGCCCTTCCCTTCTGCAGGAGGGTGGTGCTTCCGGCTCTGGGCTTGTTCTCTCCCATCTGTTGGCCCCCGCTGCCTAATTGAGGGAGCTGGGGAGATGCTTGTGTGCACGCGGACAGTCAGCAGCCAGGAAGGTGTCTGGTCTCTGGGTATTTCCATACCAAGCCACAGTTTCACAGCGAAGAGGTGAACCGTGGACAGGAGGCTCACCTCGGTTCCTCCACCCCAGAGGAATTCACCACCTATTTTGAAGTCTTAAGTGAAGTAGTGTCTGTTCATCCATCCCTGATTCGCTCAGCGTCCTGGGCTTGGCGCTGGAGAAGATGGACATGGAGGAGGACCTCTTAAAGGCTTGGCTGTGGGTGTTGATGGACTTCCTTTCAGCGTTGCTGTACTGATAGGCACCTCCAGCCATCCATCTTCTTCTTCCTTTGCTGCTTCCCTTTGCCCGGGACACCTGCAGGCTTTAACTCTTGCTTTGAAGCTGCTACTTGGGTTTCTCATTAAACGAGGGAAATTAAAGATGGCCCTATTTGCACGGGGTTCCTGAGCCTGAGCTTTCCCACCTAGCCACCTTTGAGGTCTCCTGCTGATCGGCGTGGGGCCAAGATACCCCTCGCGAAAGATGTGGCTAGGCATGGAAGAGTTAACCTCAGCAGCTCGCAGACAAGCTGGAGAGTTACATCATGTTGCTGTGGAAACTAACTTTCTGAAACCACAGTGATGTATGGTAAAGCTTTGGGTCAGCGGGTAATAAATTCTGTTTAAAAAGTGATTTTTTCCCCATCTGCTGATGTAAACATCATTAAGAGAAATGACGGCTGAGAGATGGATTTCTTTTTATATCAATTTTCAGACAAAGAAAATAATTTTTTTTTATAATAAAAAAGTTGCTGGAAATCAGAGAGTGCTATAAATAATAAAATAAAGAAAAAGCACCGGTGATGGAACAGAAATTTTCCCCGGTGATTGGTTTACAGCTTTCTGTGATTTAATGGGAACTTGCAGTTGCCTGTGGGAAGCTGCAGCAAAGCCCTGGATGGGCTCCGTAAGCCGGCGCTTTGTGAGTTATAGCCTGAATCTCAGACTTTGAGGACTTCAGAGCATCCTTGTCCTACAAGTCCTCTGCCGTCTGCATTGCCTTGTCCCACCCGTTGCCATCGAGGGGGAATGTTTCCCCCATGCCTGCGCCGGGTCATGGCCTGCCACGCTGCCGTGGGGATGCTGGCGGAGATTTGGGGTCTTGGGGGCTTGTTTTTCGCCCTTCCCAACCCAGGAGGGTCTGGAGCGAGGCAGCAAAAATGACCTGGGTCTACACAAAGCAGCGCGCCAGTCCCAGCGGCCTGCCAGTGTGCTACTGGGAATGCAGACAAAGGTGTCACTGTGATTAATGGGGTAATTAATAAGCAATTAATGTGCTCTGAGCATGGCTATGCCTTTTATCCCAGCCATCCACTCAGCACTGATCCACTTTCTCTGATGACCCGGGTGGTTCGGGGTGGCTTGGGCTGATGGACATGAAGCTTCCAGGTCTCCTCCATGATGCCACCAGGAGCACCCCTGGGGATCTCGGCTTTGGCGCAGCGGGGAGCCTGCTTTGGAGGGAAGGCAAGGAAATTAGAGTTGGGTTTTAGTTTGGTTTTTTTTTTTCACTAATTGATGGTATTTAAAACGATTCCCCGGATTCAGGCTGTCCAGGGAGGTGGTGGAATCGCCATCCCTGGAGGTAGTTAAAAGACGGGTGGACGTGGTGTTGAGGGACATGGTTTAGTGGTGTTTTTTAGCGTAGGTTATGGTTGGACTCGATGATCTTGAAGGTCTCTTCCAACCCAAGTGATTCTATGATTCTATGATTGCCCCTGGGATGAGTGCTCTGAAATGTCCTCCTTTGGCAGGTTCTCCGGTCGCATCCCCAAATCCTCTGAAAGCTGGCCCAGGTGCAGGGACACTGCCTGGTGTCACCCGCTCCCGTTTCCCTGGCCTAGAGCGTTGCTCTCGGCTCCCGCTTGTGCCGCATGGCTCTCCCAGCCCAGCCGGCATTCCCAAATGCCCTCCGGCAGCCCCAGTTAGCCCAGTTCTCTGTTGCACCCCGGCGGGTTCTCTCAAAGCCCATCGAGGTGTTATGCTGGTGCCTAGAGCTGAGCAAGAAGCGTATGTTCCATTTCATGGCTAAATTCTCCAGTTTAATTTAAACGTAGGGTTTGGTTTTGGGTTTTTTTGGTTTTTTTTTTTTTCTTTCGAAATGTCCCTGTGAAACCCTTAAAAAAATTTGTTTACATTTTCAGTCAATTTTGGCATTTAAAAGCAATTGCAATGTAAGAGAGGCGTCTAAGCGAAAAGTTGTTTTAGAATGAAAATCAAAGCATTCTACGCCCTCAAAATAATGAAACATGATGTTTTGATGTTATCAAAACGCTGGGGTCGTTTTTTTTGTTTGGAAACAAGACCGCCTTGGTATTGACGTGCCCAGGTGAGTTGTTTCATGGGCGCGGAATCAACCTTCTCCGGCTGGAAAATCCCCCAGCCCAACCTTGCCCGCTCGCGGAATGCCGTCCTTTTTGCTCCTCAGCCTCAAGGCTTGTGCTCTAATAATCTAATAATCAGCTTGTGCTGATAATTAATCAGCTTAGCTACTTGATAGGCAGAGAGGGAATACGATAGCCAAAAAATAGTAACGCGGCAATGTTTGTGAGCGATGGGGTGGCCAGGAGGGCAACCAGGGCTTGCTGAAGCACCTAAGTATCTTAGAGGATAAGAATATTACAACAAAGTGTAATAAAAAAAAAAAAAAAGAAAATAACCTGATAAAAAATACTGACCCAGGTCAACAAGAGGCAGAAGCGACCACAGCTCTGCCGTGGCGGCGATGGGGAATTTTTGCACTTTGTTGTAGAACTAATGGAAACTGAAGCTCACAGGTTGCTTTTAAAAAGCAGAATGGAGGAAAAACGCACGTGTGGGATCGCAAGAAGCCGCATTCCCCGAAGGCCGACACGCCTGTGTCATCTGAGCTCGGCGTTTCGCCATCTTGAGTGACGGAAGTTGCCGCCGTTGATGAGGACCAGGTGACGTGGTGGGGACCTGCCTCTGTGCCGCTCCGATGGTGGCTCCTCCGCCGTCCCCGTCCCTCCGCTGGAGGGATGCTCGCTCGGGAAAACGCTTCTCTCTGGCTGAATTCGCTGCAGGTCGGACACGGTCACAAGTTGGGGAGATGGAGTGGGTTTGGGCCGGAATGGTCCAAGGAAGCTGAGCAACAGATGTTCCCTCCCGCTGAGCAGGAGAGAGAGAAGAAGAGAGACTAGTTTAGTAAGAACTAAACTGCTTCAATGAAATATAAAGAATAAAATAACAAAAAGAAAATAATGAAAATATATACAAAACCGTATCAAGCTCCCAGGATGACAATCACGTCACCAGCAGCCACTGGGGAAGTCCTAGAATAGACTTGGCGATGGAAGGGAACTGGGTTTGGGAACACACGGGTCGGGATCAAAGGCAGACGAACTGACGGAGTCCTCCTCGGACGCCGGCCATTGAAGAAGGAAAGCAAGAGCCCAAGCAAGCTAGAGAGGAAGAAGCCATGCTGCCCTTTTGATCCCTCAGCTTTTATCCTGAGCATGATGCAGATGGGATGGAACACCCTGTTGATCAGTTTTGGGTCACCTGTCCTGTCCGCTCCTCCCCACAGGTGGGATCCCTCTACGCTTTTCCGCTTCCCACCCTCCAACGGGGCAAATCCCAAAGTTGGCTGCCCTTGGTCGTTACAGCAATAAGGATAAGCAGGAGCTTCTCTGCATCCTGTGCCTTGGCATCAGCTGTAAACATGGGTCTTATTGCTCTGAGAAAGCAGTTTTCTGCACAATATGCTGCTAATTTCAGCAGTTAGCAGAGGCCTAGTTAGAAAGCAGAGTTACTGAATGAAATTGCTCCTGTTTGACCTCAAACCAGGCCAGGAGACCAGGTTGAGCCAGAACCCCAGTTGCACGGTATCAGAAGGGCTCCCACCTCATGGCCCCCCTTGTTGGCACCTCCGGGAACGGGATTCTCCCCCTGCTCCGGGAAGCTGGTCTCAAACTTAAGTGCACCCAGAATCTTTTATTTCTCAGGCCCATCCTGGCGCATGGGTGTTTCAAAGACCATTTTTTAGCCTGCCTATCTGCCAAGGCAGCTTGCCTGCCGTACCCAGCCCCTTCGTGCCATCGTCTACTGCTCCTCCAATATTTGCGTCAACTGTGATCTTTGCTGGCAGCAAGCTCCTGTTCTCCCTTCCAGCTCGCCGGGAAAAGTCTCCCGCATCCCTGGGCTGAGAGGAGAGCTTTCCCTGAGCCGCGTCTCAGCTCCCGGTTCCCTCCGGAGCCAGGCATGGGTGGCCACCTCCGCTTCTGGAGGGGTCAAGGTTTCAAGGTGAGACCCTCCATTTTTATTTTTTTTCCCCTCTTTTTGTCTGCCCAGCAGAATTATAGGACGTGTGCTGGGGAAATTGTTTGCGCTGCGGTCTTAGCTTGACAGCAGTGACGTGGGGGCGAATGATCTTTCTGTCAATGCAGGGAAAGCCGGTGGTTGCGCTATTGATTTTTTTTTTTTTAATAATTTCTTTTTTTAAAAAAAAAAATTATTTTTCAAGCAGAACACTCCATTCAAAGCCGCGCCAAACGCAAAGCTTTAAATATTAATGCTTTTCCCCGCTGCTTTCCCTCTCTGTCCCCGTCTCCTCCCGCTCTTCCGCGGCTCCTCCAGACTGCCGGACAGCTGGAGGATGCTCCCACCAAATGATCAGCAGGTCGAGGACGGTGCATAAAGCGCTCAGCGGTGCCCCTTTAACATGGAAGCAACTTGACTTTTATTGCCACTGCTGAAAGCGTCTACAAACGTAGATTTAACATCAGCCTCCAGGCTTAAGTTACAGCTGTTATATTTTTCTTTCTGCCTTTAATTTTTTTTTTCCCCCCTCTCCTTTGCACTAATGTAATGCTTATTTAGGAACTGCAGCCATCTGTGTCTGCTATGGATGGCACTGTTAAATTTGCTATTGCTTTCTTTCCCCTGGTTTGATGAGACTCCCGGTGCATAGAAAATTTCCCAGGACATCGGAGACTTTCTTTGATTGCTTTTTTTGATTCCCTCGAAAAGAGATTGTTCACACTCTCTCTCTGCTGGAAAAAAGGTGGTCAGCCAGAGAGCTGAGGATCCTGCCTCACCTTTGGTTAACGAGGTGAGTTTATGAAGAGCCGGCCAGAAAAAAAAATTTGGTGAAATTAGAGGTCGTGGCTTTTATCTGCAAATAAAAAAGGGAGGGAAGGAGGAAGGGGCTGGGACCAGAGCCTTTCCCGTTCCTCTGAGCAGCTTGCGGTTGACGGTGAGATGGTTCACATGGGAACTGGGACAGTTGCAGTACTCCAGGGAATTTTTGTAGTGTTTTTTTTCGAGTGGAATAATTCTGCCTCGACAGATGGACAGGGACCTATCCCAAGTCGGCAATCTGGCGACCAGCGTGCGCAGCGGGAGGCTGCGGCACAGCTCCGTTCCAGCCAGGCAGAGCAAGGACGGGTGTGTGGCTTCGCCATCAGGCACTTGGCTATTTTTGTCAGGCGAGGCAGAAGTTGATTTCTTCCTGTTTTGTCGCCGAGTTTCTTTGCAAACGGCTCGTGTTCACCCTTGTGAGGAAAGGTAAACCTTAAAAATATCTGCGAGGAGGGGAAAAAATATCTCTCGTTTGGCAAAGCCCCGTAGAGAGAGCTGCTCTAGGCAGAGCCCCGAGTCCTACGAGTTATTTACCTTTTAATCCCCCTCTCTTTAAATTCGTTTAGCGTGCTCTCTGTCGTCTGCTCATTTAAACTCTCCTCCGTGAGAACCGTAGCTCCTCCTTTGCATCCCTAGGCCCTCCACCCTGCTGATTGCCCTCTTAATGGGAAGGTTAATAAGGAGTTTATCTGGAAATACTTTTCCAGCTCACAGAGGGATTGGATTGGATTGGATTGGATTAATATTGCCCAGGCATTAGGTGGTAGAGGTGCTGCTTTCTGGTTTCTAGGGGTTGAGGAGTTGGGTCCTGCCTGACCATAAGCCCTTTGGCTGCATCCGTTTGGGTACCCAGGATGGTCCCTCGTCCCCTGCCCATATTCCTCCTGGAAAGCGGGCTGGCTGGCTACGGGCTGCCTCTTCGAAACGGCCTTGCCACGTCCCAGGATGGGACGAGGCGTCGTTCGAAATGGCGCTAGCTGGCTCGCTTCAGAAACCACGCCAGGGACCGCGGCAGTCACGAGATGGTGGAGCCGGTCAAGTTCCAGATGTTGGGAAAGGCAGTTTAGTTCTCCAGTGTGCCTGAAGTCACAGGCTCGCCGGGAGCTCGTTAGCTGCGAGCAAGACTTGTACGGATGCCCTCTCCGTGCTCTGAATCCAGGCAGTTGGGAGCACACGATCACGAATTGCCCGCTCAGAACCAGTGGCTGGGATGCGCCGCCAGCATCCCCCGGGAGCTCCCTGCGCTGCCGCCGCGCGTCAGGACCTGCCACGCTGAAGGGGCGCGCGCGCCCCGCGAACGCTCGGCAGCCTTTGCCGTACGGTTTTGCAGCTGTCAAGCGTGATGAATGGATGTTGTGTTTTATTTCCTGCTTTATCAAATGCTAATTACGTGTATGATAATTCTAAGCATCGCGGTTACTTTGGGCTCATTTGTTTTTCACTCACTAGAGACGTAACAGGGGGTGTTTCTGTTGTCCCCCCCAACCTGTTCTTGAAATTCTGCTTTAATTGCTTCCCTTTGGCTTTTGCTTAAGGTTCCCCCCTCCGAATCGGTCAGTGTATTGATCCTGCACTTTGATAAGGTCAGTGGAGATCAGCTGTGACATTTCGAAGAGGGTTTGCTCCTCCCCTAACGGGCTTAGTCATCAAAGAGTTTTACAGGGGACGGGGCAAGGGGGGGCAGAGATTGAATTTAAACTCTTACATATGTTTATTTAGGCTGTCCTGCAGGGCTCTGAGTAGCGGTGTCACTCGAGAGACTAGAGCATCCGAGGTACGGGCTACCAATGCTGCGCGTGGTGCCCACCATCCTGACAAAGCTTCATTGAGCCTCTGTCTCTGCAACCCACGTCACAGCAGATGCTGTCCAGGTAACTGGGTGAGGGTGGCACTAACCCACCCCAAAGGGTGCAGAAAAAGGTGACACCACCCTTCCTTCTCCTCCTCCTCCTCCTCCTCATTTTTGGCACATCTACAAAGCCCGGGTTGCGCCTCCAGCGTGGCGTCTCCAGCCGCAGCTAATCTCTGATGATTCAGAGGAAGGTGAGGGGGGAAATAAAAAAGAGAAAAATAAATAAAGAATAATAAAAAAGAAATAGCAAGCAACATCTGTCTGGCCAAATGAGCCTGAAGGAGGAAAATAAATAAAAGAATTCCTTCCTTATGTCTGCAGGCAACCAGCTGAGGTCTTGGGGAATGAGATTGGGCTACAGCTTCTGGCTTAATGAGGAGCTCCGAGACTGAGCAGCAGATAACACCAAATTTCCTGTTCTTGTCACGGCTGAGGGGAGAAGGAAGGGAGCCGGGGCACGGAGGTATGCCCTGCGCCATCCAGCCCTGCTCACTTTGAGCCTGGACCTTCTCCCAGGAGCTGGATAAAAGCCTAGCTGTTCAAAAGTTATCTATTGCTAGGCTAATGATGTCAACCGAGGAGGATCCACACCCTTGCAAGGTCCTCCAGTGTTCGGTTTCCCTCCCTGCTGGGAAATTGCGCTGTATTTTGGGATTTATCTGACCTGAACTTCCAGGCATTGAATCCTGCCTGTCTTTGTCAAAGCCTGGGAAGTCCCCTGCGACCCAGGATGCTTCCACATTGAAGATGTCTAGACATCTTGTGATCTCTTAAGCAACTCTTCGATAAACTTGAGCGAGCTGAGCTGGGTTATGAGTTTTTCCAGCTCTCAGCCGTGCGGCCGCTCCAATGCTCTCCGGTCTCTCCCTTCCCCTCGTGGACGCCGAGGGCCAGGCCACAGTCTGTGGGGGAGGAGATGAAGAGAGAAGGCTGGTTGCACATGGTTGAACCTTCAGCCGATTTTTTTTGTCACCCCCGAGCCCTGCTTGGCCAGCCCCTGAGGCGGCACTTTCGCCGGGTCGGCCGACTGGTGCTGAGCCCAAAAACGACAGCATCCTTCGTTAACCTCACGTGGTCCCCATAGCTCCCCCCCCCAACCCCAGCTCTCCTGGAAGGGTTGTGTCGATGTCCCTCACCTCTGAGCGGCTCCTGAGGTGGCTGGAGAAGGGAGAGTTGTATTTCCACCCGAAGACATCCCTCACCGCTCCTGGAAAAAGCTCTTTAACTGCTGAGCTGTTTGTGCGCTCTGCCTCTCTGAGCCTCCGTTTAAAATGTTGGGAGAGGGATGCTGGGATGCTTTTTTCATATGGAGCCGTGTAAATGTGGGTAAAAGAGGGGCAAAACGGTGGGGAAGGGAGGGAGCAAATGCAAACGGCCAGGGAAAGCCTGGCTCCTGCTCCTGCATGGATGAATATTCACTCACTCCCTGGAAAGCATCGTTAGTGCTGGCTGCAATCGGCGCTTTCTGAGGTAATCTCTGGCACTGTAAGTAGCCGTAATTTGCATTCCCGGAGGTGTTGCCTTGCATTCGGTTGCATCAGAATGCCTTTTCCCCCGGCATAACGTACCTCGGCAGCGTAGATCAGGGATGAGCAGCCCGTGTGTCACGGCATTGGCTTCATGCACCTATACGAGTGTTTATCCCCTTGAATCCGTGCTTGGTCACACGGATCAAGGGGCCCTCGATCAGGGGGAGACTCTGTTGACACCTGATGGGACAGGGTGACAAAAAATGTGTTTAGCGGCTCTACAATGGGCCGTGAATCCTGCCCCTTGTATCTGATCTCATTTAGCCTACTCTAACCTGCCCTGTTCTCATCATTACTTCCTCCGTGACCTCTCCTTCTGCTGTCTATAAACATTCCCAGCAAAGAGCATCGCTCCAGCAAACGGTGGATAAAACGCCGAATGATGCGGACGGAGTGCAGTGCATCGGCATTGCTCTAAACTGCCTGGAGGTCCTCGCTGATTTGAGAGCGAAAGCGGGGGGGGGGGTTTTTTTGGTGTTTTTAGACTAAGAAGTGAAGCCATAAAGTTTTCAGGATATCCCAGACAATGGCAGAGCAATTCAATCAGGCTCTCTTATCGGATTCTCTTTGTCTCGCTTATCTTTCCCTGCTTTTCTCCATTCGGGTAGGAAATGCCGTCTCTGAAGGGTTGGTTACGCGGTGCTGGGATGGGCAGCTGCAGCCTTTAGCAGAGTAAGCAGATATGAAACTGGGAGGTAACTTAAAAATACAGCTGCTTAACGAAACATCTGGCTTCCATGTCCTCCCCAGCTCCAGTCCTGCGCATCCTCGTGCCTCGGGGATCACCGTCGGACTCTTCCGGATGGGAAAGGCGTGTTTGTTGCCTGTCCTGTGCTCACAGGCTTCTTCTCCATGGAGGATTTCCAAGGTACCCGTCTCTTGAAATGCTCCCAGCTGCTGCTCTTCTTGGAAGCACCGGGGAGACATCCGTCAACTTGAACCCACAGAGTGAGGTTAAGGGTAGGTCACTTATTAAAAAGTCACTTTAACTAACTTTTCCTCACCCAGGTCTGCCTTATCTCGAGCAACAGAATAGCTTTGGGTATTCTGGCAGCGGTCCCAGCCCTAACCCTGCAAATGCTGCGGAGCTCAGTTAAGGCAGAACAGAATCAAGCGGAAGGTCCCCTGCAAGCTGGGATGTCACCGGACCATGCAGATGGATTGGGTTTTGTACCGCACTCAGGTTAATGCTTTACTAGACGGGAGTTCTGTGTCCAGTTCTGGGCTTCCCAGGTCAAGAAGGACAGGGAAATGCTGGAGAGGGGACAGCAAAGGGCCACAAAGATGCTCAGGGGGCTGGAGCACCTTTCTTCTGAGGAAAGGCTGAGGGAGTTGGGTCACTTTAGCCTGGAGAAGAGCAGACTGACGGGGGATCTCATCAATGCTCATCAGTATCTGAAGGGTGGGTGGCAAGAGGACGGGGCCAGACTCTTTTCAGTGGTGCCCAGCGACAGGACAAGGGGCAACAGGTGCAAACTGGAACATGGGAAATTCCGTCTGAATATGAGGAGGAACTTCTTTCTTTTGAGGGTGGCAGAGCGCTGGCAGAGGTTGCCCAGAGAGGTGGTGGAGTCTCCGACTCCAGAGACATTCCCAACCCGCCTGGACACCATCCTGTGCAACCTGCTCTGGGTGACTCTGCTCTGGCAGGGGGATTGGACTAGATGATCTCCAGAAGTCCCTTCAACCCCTGCTATTCTGTGATTCTGTGATTTCCAGACAAGTTGCAATAATGTTTAAATCAGTTTAAAGAGTGGGCGCGAGATCCTTAGGCCTTGGAGTGGTTGGAGCAGGACAGTGGAGTGCTCAGAAGTTGATCTAAGACACGTAGCTGCCTTGTTTCTGGTTCTGTCTGGGGTATTGTGTGAGTTCAAGCAGTCGGAGGGCTCCCACGGTTCAGCGTTTGAGGTGCCTCAGTATCAGCAAACTGAAGGGTGCTGCCTGGGCTGGGCTGGTACCCTGAGTACCTCTTGGGGACCTTCCTGCCTGCTCCTGGATGCTGTGGCACAGCACAGGCTGCATCGGTGGTGGACCTGCAGTGAGCAAGGTGCAGGAACGGGGCTTGAAATGCCTTGGGAAGCTGGTTGGCCAAAGGTGGCTTGAATCTCAGTGTCAACGGGGCTGTCGCCGTCTCCCTGCCGAGATGCATCTGTGGGCAGGCAGCTGAGATCTCCCCTTTTCCCTTCCTTTTCTTTCACTCTGCTGCTGCTGTTAAGCTCTCTTCACTGCACTCAGCCTAATGGTCCCTCTCTCGGTTTATGTCCTTCAAACTCTTCCCTTTAAACACTTAGTCATCACTTAGCTAAACTACTATATACAAATATAGCTCTTTTGATCTTCCTACGTAAATCAATACCTCCTGCCCTTTAATCTTTGTTGTGGCTTTCTCTGAGCTCTCTCCAATTTACTATCTGTCTTTGAAAGCGACTTGTCTTTTGGGCCTGATTCTCCACAATTTCAAATCTCCCAAAGCCCCAACAGCAGGAATACGTGGTAGCTTCTTACCACCTCCGTTGGCCTTCAAGTGGTACAGAGAGTAACGTACAGAGCATCTCTTGTCCCCTTGGACTGGTGTGGCTCTTCACAAGCAGCCTCAGCCTGTGGTGGAAGTGATGCCGCCTGAGCTCGTCCTCCCAAAGCAGGTCTTGCAGGACACTGGAAGCTGAGGCACAAGCCAGCCTCGACACTACTGTGCCATTTTGGGAGCAAAGGGTGGTTGTCCCACATGGGTTATGGGCAACCCAAGTTGTCCCGCATCGGTTATGGTTATGGATTCTGCAGTATTTGGACACTGTAGCGATGAATCCCACGTCCTCTGCAGCAATACAGCAAACACGTGACACAGGTACAAGCAAGCCCCAGACGAGTGAAGGGAAATGAGATGCAAGGAGCAGTTACTCCCAAGTAACAAGCAATGGGACAAGAGGAAACAGCCTCAAGTTGCACCAGGGGAGGTTTAGGTTGGATATTAGGAAAAACTTCCTTACGGAAAGGGTTGTCAAGCATTGGAACAGGCTGCCCAGGGTGGTGGTGGAATCACCATCCCTGGAGCTATTTAAAAGCCAGGTAGACGTGGTGCTGAGGGATGTGGGTTAGGGGTGGTTTAGCAGTGTGAGATTTATGGTTGGACTCGATGATCTTGAAGGTCTCTTCCAACTGAAGTGATTCTGTGTTATTTGTCCCTTCGGAGTGGCTAATGTGGGCACCTGAGCGAGACAGCTAACCCTGCCTGGCTGCTGCTGGGGGTTCTTCACCCGTGGTCGGTGGGCTTAGATCGCAGGTTCGGCGGGACGCCGGAGCTGGGACGCACGTGGGGCGAGAGGCACTTGTCACCGCTGCGGCAGGGAAGGATCGCCTCTTGTCCGCGGCGTGGCTGGAGCCGTGGGAGCACCGGGAGCATCCTGCTGATGTGCAGCGGGAGGAGACCTCGTGCCTTGGTGTAATGCTGGTGTCAGACACCGAGCCCAGCTCGTGCTTTATCCCAAGTGTTGGCCCGTGGTGAATAAAACTGCCAGTGAAACTGTCCTGCGCACGTGACCGTAGCTTTAGGACAAGAATTAAGGCTCTCTGTGGGGCCCGGAGAGACCCTTGTGCAATTCCTCCTCCTCTCCTTGCCCCACCTGTTACCTCCACTTACCCTGGGACCATTCCATCCCTGGGACTGGGAATGCTGGGAAAGTAATTTAAAGCCATTACAGTAAAAAGTCTTTTTCTTCTTTCCCCCCTCCCCCCCCCGCCTTTCCCTTTCCAATGAAAGGTTTATAATAGCAATAAGCTCCTTATTTTAGCATTTCGTTATGGGTCAAATAAAAGCTGGTCAGAGCATGAGCCAGAGAATCTAACCACTCCGTTCATCCCCGCTGGATAAATGTAGTAGTGCTGCCATGGGCCATATAGCTTAATTAGTCACTATTCTCTGCTGTTCCTAAAAGGAGGGGGGGAAAAAAGAAATACCCCAAACCTTTGCAAAGCCTAGGCAGGCTGGCTGTGTCATACTTCCTGTGTTCTTAGAGGTGTTAATGAATTCATTAATCACTTAGTGGCAAGGAGGGTCTTCAGGGACCGGCATCACAATTTACCGCTCCCAGGAGGCAGCCGCTCTCTCTGTCGCTGATCTGAAGTTTCAGCTCCACTAATTTGTGCCAGCAGAGCTGCTGAGTTCCCCCCCCCTCCCCGCCACCAGCCTGCGGTTCTCCCGGCGCGCATGAACCCTTCCCAGCACCGTCGCGACCGGGAGCGTCGCAGCCGGTAAGGTCTTGCAATGAATAATCGCGGCGTTCGGAGGCTGAACAGGGTAAAGGAAACATCTCCCCGCCCTCGCGGTTGCGTTGCTTTAATTTTTTTATTATTATATTTTTTTACTTTTTTTTTTTTTTTTTTGCTGGGACCGCCTTCCTGAAAAACTGCTGCGAAAGCTCCTCCTTGCCATAGGCTTGGGAGCGCATCGTAAACCTCGGAGGTTTCGTGCTGACTTATAGGAAATATAAGCTACGGCAGCATGGCTGTCCAATCTGGCCTGGGACTGCAGGCTATGCCGCGAAACGAGTCTGGGAATCTTTTCTAATTGAAGAACGTCAGGGTGATGTATTTTGACTGAAGCTGTCAGTTAAGAGGCGAATTTGAATGTTTGCATTTCTGTTCCGCAGAAAATGTTGATTATTTCAGTCTCTCGCCCCTGTTGCAGGAAGGGCGGCTGATGCCAAAGTTCCCTACAAAATGGCTCTTTTGGCTTATTTCTAATCACGCAGCAGTTCAGGGAGAGGAGGATGTGAACAGAGCCCTCCTCTCTGCTCATTCCCTTCCACCAGCCTGTCATCACTTTGCAATTGCACCTTTTTAAAGGGTTTTTTGTTGTGGTTTTTTTTTTTCCCCTCCCTGCTTTTCTGTTCTCCCATTTAACTTCTGCTGCCATTTCTCTTCCCATCTTTCCTCTCAGTCTGTTCCATCCCCAGATTGAGAGCCGAGGGAAGCGAAGGAGGTAAGACGAGGGGTGGGCAGAGCCCACCGGACCGTGGCTGTCCATCTGCAGGCCTTTGCTCCCCATCCCTACTATCTTCCTGGGACTTGTTCCCCAGTCCTCTTCCTTGCTCCGCAGTTGCCGCGCGAGATGAAAGGCAGGGGAGAAGCTACACGTTGGCCGGAGCGAGAGAGAGAGAGGAGGAAGGAGGGAGAGAGAAAGCAGGAATACAAACCCACTTCATCGCAGAAGACACAAAGGGAGGCGGTTTCAATAAATGCCAGATGGTCAAAATTAACCAGAGACATGTAGAGCCCTACATGCCCAACTGTTTGCTTTGGCAGGGATCCTTCGGCTTTCTCAATGAGGCGGTCTCTTCTTCTCCTTGGCTTTCCTTATCCCCTTCGCTCATCCTCTGGACCTCTCTTCCAACTCCACCCGTCGTCTTCTCCCTTGGGTCTCTTTCCTGGCCTCTCATCTCCTGCTGCTGCCGACGTCTCAAACTTCACCTCAGATGCTGCCGCAGGTGAGAGCGAAGGTTGACCCATGCATGGCAACCAGCCTCCTTCCACCGCGAAGAGGTGTCCCCACTCGATAGCAGGCTTGTTGAAGCTGGGAGCTTGTTGCGTGGCCCGGCAGAGAGTGGACATCCTGCTGGGACATTGGGATGGTACCTGCACGAGGCGGCTGAAGACCGCTGTGACACAACCCCATAGAAACTTTGGAGTACCCTGGCCCTGGGGTTGTCCTTCCCTTGAGCATCAGCTTCTTCCTCCCCTCCCTGGGGGCTTGGGTCAGCCTTTATTTTTTTGTTTTGGCTGGAAAGCCAGCAGGATCCCTTGCAAACGGAGCATCCCGGCACAGTGCCGATTACCCTGGTGGAGCCGGGGGGGGGACCCAGCGTTGTTAAATTCGAGCACCACCCCATGACGTGTTCCTCCAGACAATGCAATCAGGAGGGTCCTTGTACGCCACAGGCAGAGAGATCCAGCTAACGACGGGCTCTTTTGTGCGCGCGCGTGCTCTTGGTGTTTGAAACATTTATTATTCTAAATTGCCTTCTGCACATTTTACAATAATTACGACTAGTGTTTGCCTTGTTATCTCCACAGTTACTAACAAGAATGCCATCATTATTCCAGTCATTAGCAAAATGGATGTTGTTGTCCGGAGTTGCCGGCTGTGGGGCTGCTTTCAGGAGGAGGCTTGTGCTCTCCAACCTTGCTTGCTCTGTCTTTCCTACAGAGGGGTATTGTTCTCCGTAGGGTTTAACCTAAGGGGGTGGAAGGGGAATGGAGATTACGTGGAGAAGAATTGGTTTGAGGGAGTGCTGGTGGGTGTCAAGATTAGCAGCGCTGAGCTCTGGGAAGCTGCTAATGGCCACATTGGTAGGAATTAGAGAAAAAGCAGCCATTTCCCCATGCTCCTTCTGTCTTTGGTGTGTCTTAGGTCTGTTCCTGGCAGCGCAGTCTGACACCTCTCCCTTCAAGTCGCTGCCGCTTGGACGTGAGGAGGTGCTCTTGGAGATCTGTGGATGAAGGGAAAAAGGCTGGAATTAAGCTGGCAGCACTCAGCTGCTCTAAGGTGAGTCCAGCGATGTGTGGTCCTGTTGCCTGCACGGTGGCACCCATCTCAGCAGCAGCTGGAAGCCCCAGCAGAGATTCTGGACCCATTGGGTCTCTCCCACTACCCATCTCAGCAGCAGCTGGAAGCCCCAGCAGAGATTCTGGACCCATTGGGTCTCTCCCACTACCCATCTCAGCAGCAGCTGGAAGCCCCAGCAGAGATTCTGGACCCATTGGGTCTCTCCCACTACCCATCTCAGCAGCAGCTGGAAGCCCCAGCAGAGATTCTGGACCCATTGGGTCTCTCCCACTACCCATCTCAGCAGCAGCTGGAAGCTCCAGCCAAGATTCTGGACGCACTGGTTTTCCCTTGAGAAACAAAGAAAAAAGACACATTGGGTAGGTTATGTTTTCCAACAAGAGGTTTGGTTTTTTTCCCTGTAGTCTCCCTCCCCAAATTTGGCAACCCCTGAAACATTTGGAAATTCATTAGATGTCCCTCATTTCAGGGGGAGGGGTATGGGAAGGAAATTGTACCCCCCAAAAATCCTGTTTTGCCTTGAAGCCTTCTGCTTCGTGTCCTAACGAAAATTGTGTTTCAACTCTCGCCTTCGTTTTTCTTGAAATCTTACGAAACTGTTTACAGATGCTTGGTGCCCAAATGAAGCATGGTGTTTAAGTTGAGTAATAGGTTTCATTCGAACCCAAATGATTGTTTTACTGAATAAAAAGGAAAATTAAAAAAAAATATTTCTTCATTTTCCTTCAGTTTTTGAAGTCCTGGAGGAACCAGAACTGTTAAGTGTCTATGTCACTGTGAGAGTCCAGAGGGAAAGTCTTACTGGCTTGGAGTGTAAAGAGAATATGCACAAACAGAGGCAAATATGCACAAACAGAGGCAAATAACAAGCAAAGTTTGGGAGTTTTTTCCCCAAAAATTTTTTGCACCACAATGCAAAAATTGCCACATTCTCCCATGGTTCATTCTCACAAGGCTCGGTTTCTCGGTGTTTAAAACATCTTTGGAGGACAACCAACGTCCTTGGTACTTCTTAACTACAGAATCACATTGGTTGTCCTTGGTTTTTTATAGGAAGATAGGGAAAAATTATTTATGGGCATATTCTCCTTCTTTCTAAATGCAAATTATTAATTCAAGGGAAGATGTATAATTGTTTCCTGGTATTAGGTATTTTTAGGTGTGCTCACATTTGAATGCTAGCAAGCAGGCCTTTTTCCATTACACTTTGGCAAGAAAAACAAATTTCAATGGGATTGTATTTGTTGAATACTGATTAAAGTAACTAAGCAGAATTTAGAGTTTACTTGGAAAATAAGGTATAAAGTGTGACTTACTGAGTTAAACTATTTCCTGTACCTTAGAAGACTATCACCAGATTAAAGCGTAACTGTGGGAAAATACAACTCGTAACACAGATCAGAGAATAATGTTGCTTATGATGAAAAAAGGAATTTTTCGTGTTCTACCAAACTTGGAATACGGTAGAAGTAGTAATATGCACACGTAATGAATGACCCACATCTGGTACAAAACAAGTCATCTGTGTGTATAGCAAATTACCCCCATGCGTATTTAAAGGTTATTAAAGGTCTCCTTCAAGTCTTCAGTCGAAAGAAAAGGGGATCTGTGATTTCTGTGGAAGTCCGCGTGTCCCTGGAGATGATTCTACAGAGACAAAATTAGGACATTTTGGGTGATCCCATAGGCCAGATTCACAAAGGTGCCTAATTCTTGGTCCAGACCTTCAAGTTCTTGTGGCTTGTGACATTGAGAGGAGAAGATCTGGTTCCTCGGGAGCTGTGGTTTCCATCGAGAAAACCTCTCCTGTCCTGTTCCACCTTTCAATGCGTGGTGGGTTACTGAGCCTTGCAGCTTGATTTCGGCATGCTGCTGATGCGCAGCCCCATGCTGTTAACTGGTATGACCCCGGTCCCACAGATGAGCGTGTGCCTAGACATCAGGCGTCCTTTGGTGGCTGAAACTTGGATTAAGATGGTGGCAACGTTGGGAGGAGGGGGAAAGAGGGAAACTGGGAATTACACCCGCAGCTTTGAATGAGGGCTAAGTGGATGATGGGCTGCACCATAGAAAGCAGGATCAGTTGGAGTGAAGGCAGCAAACTGGAGTTTTGTGACCAAAAATGTGGCTTTTCATGTGGGCCTGAGCAGCCTTTTCTTCTGAGAAAGACCTTGCTGTTGCCTTGATTTTATTATATTGTCTTTGGGCCATCTTAGCTCCCTGGTACCTGGAGGTCACTCGAGAAGTGGACCTTGAGCAGTACGCTCACGTGAGGGGCAGGTTTACCTTGGCAGCTTGCGATGTTGCATCTCTGTGAGCCAACCTTTGTTGACTTTAAGCCATCCATCTCCGTGCGTTTACCTTGGGGAGCTGTGGTCTCCCACCGCAGTGCAGGGTCGAGCGTGCGTCTGGATGCTAGCGAGGAGCAGGCAGGGAACTGTGCTTGAACATCTACTCCAGAAGAATAAGGGAGGGCTGGTGGCCAGTTTATCATCATCTTAATACGGTCAGCTGTCCCCGAGGGAAGCGTGCAGAGCTCCAGCCTTCTCAAAAAGTCCTTCAGTGAAAGCCAAGAAGTCCTTCACTGCTTGGCTATTCCAGAAGAGGACAGGTTGAGCTGTGGTGGGCGAGGGGCTTCTACAAGGTGAGCTGCAATGCTCTAATGATGCATTTCAGCCTTCAGAAAGCTCTAATTGCTCTTTGATGCAGTAAGCCCAAGTCCTGATTTGGATAAATCCATGTATAAATCTGGTATTCTATCTTGGTTGATAACCCCAAGTACTGGAAAGGAGATGAGGCTACCGTTTGTTGGCAGCATTTATCTGTAGCAGAGAGCATCCAGTGCTGTCCTGCGTGTCCTCTGGCACGCAGTGTGTGGCCCGTGGCCCAGGAACGTCTGAGCAGACCCTCTGAAGGAGGTTGGACTTGGTGACTTCAGTGTCCTGTGCCACCCCAGGACCTTACTACTCCCACTAAAGCACTGGTAGTAGCGTTGCAGTCATCAGAGACCCGGGTCCCATCCAACCGGACTCTCCATCCACCGCTGGTCGGAGACGCTGCGAAGGAATTATGCTTAATTAAACAAGATGAAGAGGGCAAGAGAAGGAGAGGGATTAAAACTCGGGCTGAGTAGCTGGGAGTTGCCATTGCTCTTGTTTATGCTGAGTCTCTCTGTGGGGGATGTTCTTCAGTTTGTCTCAGCATGCCGAGAGTCGTTTAAGTGAGAGGCTGCAGTTTACAGAGTCAACAGATTTGAGCAGGCTACGAATATTAATTATTAATTACTCTTGGAGAGTGCTATACATTAGATTGGTGAAGTAGTTAACAGCTCTGCCTCCTCCTCCCCGCAGACGCGCTCTTGCTGTCAGATTTCTCTCCCCGGCTAAGACCCCGGTGCTAGAATTAGGCCAGAAACTGTTTTCCAGTCGAGTGGCTTTTAATGGGCTCTCCAGACTTGTTCTTCGCATCCTGCGAGTGACTAGATACGTGGAGAGGAGAGACAGTGGGATTGATGCGCGCTGGAAGAAGTATTAGGGTTTTCACTAAGCAGGGCTTGGTGCTGCTGGAGGTTGTATCTCGTTCTCCAGAAGCACCCAGTAATCACCCACAACACCGGGCAGGTCTCTGCTCTGGAGAAGCCCCTTTGCAGACCTCCTGAGGGAAGCTGTATTGCTGATGAAAGGCGCAGTGGTGGTCTTTTTTGCATCCTCTCTTGTAGAGAGAGCACTTTAGCAGGGGCTCAGCGTGTTTTTGGGAGTCCGTCTCGGCTATGGCCGAATGAACCAAGTGGTGTTTTGCATAAGGAGCGTGGTGGTTTGGAGACACGGTGGCATATCCTGGCTCTCTGCAGATGTTAAGGAGGTGTTTGAGTGGCACCTACAGCTTTTAAAACCATTAAGGTACTGCTTCCTTCCCGGCATGTTCTTCTCTGTGTGACGCAGCATGTCTTGCTTGGGGGACGTGCTCCGCTAAGGTCACCCACACCTTCTTTGGATCTGAAGCTTTGCCCATGTGAAGGGACTTGCCATGGGAGAGGAGTGCCACGAGGGAGGGCACGTTGGGGTGACGTTGGTGGGGGTTTTCTGCTGAGCTAAGCCAGCTTTAGGGATGAACCTGACTTGGAGTTGTTGTCTTACAGCCGTGGATGGAAAAAACAAGCCCACAGCAAGCTTGGAGTCCTCCGTGGCGGCCTCGCTTGGAGTCCTCCCTGGTGACCAGCTCCGTAGCCACATGAGGAGCTCAGCCCTGCTTCCCAGCCACTTCTCCTTTCCTTCCTGCGCCCACGCCCCAGCCAGGCATCACAGGGCGGTGGCCTGGCCATGGAGCTGGAGGTTGGGCAAAGCTCTGCGGGTAAGAGCCAAGCAAAGGAGCTCCCTAAGGCAAGGATGAGCCATGAGCCTCTGTGGACATCCAGTTGCCAGTTGACTCCAGCTCTTGAACCAGACTCACTCACCTGTCTCCTAGGATGAGTCCCTGGCATGGCAATTTGGGATAAAGCAGGGTCCTAATTATGGGAATCACTCAAACAGAAGCAAAAAGGGCAGCGGAGAGGAGGCTTGGGAGCCCCTTCTGCAAGAGGCAGGAATATTGTGATCCGTTCGCAGCCGACTTGTTTCCAAACACCTCGCACGCTTTGTGCGCGCCCTGTAGTAAGTAGTCCGCAGAATTTAATTCCTCTGGGGGAAAAAAACCCCAAACCAAAACAACCTCCCCACCCCCAAAGCGTTGTAATTGGGCTGTGACAGAGCTGAGTGCCTCCTGATCGGGGAGGGCTTGTTTGTAATGCCGCGCTGGAAGGGAGCTGCCGTGCCGTCTTCCGTCTGGGCAGACAGTTTGGCAGGGGAAGTCACAGCTGGGTGATTCCAGCTCCCCCAAGCCGGGGCTTTTAGAGGGAAAAACGCTGACAGATCCGCAGCAATAGCGGGCAGGACTCTCATAATTTATTTTTAATGCCATGCTGTCTTTAACTGTGCAATTTCCTCCAGGGTGTTTGCTTTGAGATTGCAAGATAATTACATCTCAGAAACCAGGCTAATTACAGTTAACAGCCTGAAAAAGTAAAGGCCCCCATTTCCCTCTTTCCCCCCACCCCTCCCCAGGTTTTTCCACCACCACCACCATTCCTCGCGGCCACCCCTCGCACCGGCGAGGAAGTGGCTTTGGCACGGCGCTGGAACTGTTCCCTTCCCGTCCTCGCCCCACGGAGGTGACGTGCCCCCGTTGATTTGTGTTGGGTGGGGACGTGGCCACCCCTGCCAGGACTGCGATGGAGAGCTCGATAGTGGGAAGGTCATCACTGGTGCAGAGGGGAGGAGAAGACAGTGACGGGGAGAGGGTGGTGCCTGGTCGGTGTATCAGTGCCCTCTGTTGGGTGGACCGGCCCGCTCAGCCACGTGCACGCTGCTCCCTTGAAGAAGGATGCTTCCTTTGGCCAAGTGGGAAAAAAATCCCAAGTTTTCCAAGCGTCACCATGCATGACCTAGGTCCAGCATCGCGCATGCAGCTGGAGAGCATGTTGTCTCCCTCCAGCCATCGTACCTTAGTCCAGCACCTTCACCACAAGCTGGGTGTGGGCAAGCCCGTGGGCTGGGATTGATGTTGGGATCTCATTGATCCGTGCCGTTTCCACCTTCCCCTCTACCGCTCCGAAAGAGGCTTCCCCCTCCGGCCCCCGTGTTGCTTTTTCTCCCTTGAACATGGGTGTTTATTTTTAGTGGTGCTGTGGTTGTAGTTGTGGTGAACTCTGGCTTTTGCGGGACAGTTAATACCTTTATTAGCCCAAATGGGAAAAGGAAAAAAAAAACCAAAACCCAAAACTGACAAGCGTGTGGGCTTGGGGTCTCGTGAGACAAGAGCAGACTTCGCGTCCAAGACACGTCCTTGTTTCTGTCTCCATCAGCTGGTCTAATAAAAGCTCCTAATGTTTCCTACAGGCCCCCCCCCGGCTTCGATTTATGAGTTTGGTCTGGGACCAGGGGCCCGCTCAGCTGTCGGAGACAAGAACGGGTGGGAGGGATGCGAATTTTAATGGGAACGCAGTGAGGCAGAGCAGCCAGAGCTCCCTAGGAAAGAGGGACGTGCTTTCCCCAGGAGCCCAGGGGTGGCAGGTTGTGGTCCAGGTCCTCACGGCGTTTTCTGCAGGGCTTTGCCTCTCAGCTCCAGCCCACGGAACTGCGATGCTCCGCGCAGCCCAGGCTCCTTCCCAAATAACTCCGAAAGCCGAAAAGGCTCGTCCTGCCCTGATGTGGTTGCCGGGCTCCGAAGAGAGCGACGGCAAAGAGCTTCAGAGCAACACGGAACTCCCCATCCCATCCCATCCCATCCCCCAGCAGCCTCTGGTGCTGCCTGCCCTTCCTCTCTGTGTTTTTCCGCGATCTGGAAGGTTGGCCCCTAACTCTTGCAGTCTTGAAAAAGAATTCCTTTTCTCTTCTGGGATTCCGGATCAGGGATTAATTTAATGATTCCCCCCCCCCCCATTGTTTGTTTTTAATGATTAAGGTGATCGTTATAAATTGTTAAGTTCTGGTGGAAACGTGATCCCTGGGAACTTTTTTTTTTTATACTGAATAAAATAAGAGGGAGATTGATTTAGCAAAGCCCGCTGAGTTTTGCTGTGTCTTCGAAGATTATCTTGGTTCTGCATGGAGGGCCAGATTTTCGAGAAGTATTTAGGCCTAACCGAAATCAGGTGCTTAAGCACCTTCAAAATAAGAGAAGCTTCTGTCTGTAGGGAGTGATAATATTGTGTGTTAAATCAGCCAGTGCATTAGACCTTACTTTTTTGGCTTGGTAATTTTTTCAGGCGGATTGTTTCCTCTGGCAAACCGCTGAGCTGGCACGGAGTGATTATTTTATGAAAAAAAAAAACCCAAAACCAACCACCCAACCCACAAAAAAACCCCTTTCTCCACTGGAAACAGCCCATTTCCCTGGAGGTCACTGGGGATTGTAGGGTTGGTGCTCGGGGGGGGTGACATTTCCGCGGGGCGCTTGGTGCGGTGGCGTTTCGGAGCGATCCGGCATGGAGCCCGTGGCTTTGCCCGGCGGCGGAGCTGGTTTTTGCGTCGCTCTCCTCCCGCTCGGTGTTTGCTGATCCACAAAGCATTTACTCCTGGCAATTATTCTGATGAGGCAAGGGTTTATTTGAAAGCTGCGAGCGGCGGTTTCTGGGGAAATGTCTTCAAAGGATGATCTTCCTCCGATGGAGGTTGTAATTGTTTAATGATTTTCTGTATGGATTTCCACGTGGGCTGCTCCAGGACAGCCAGAGCTGGTCCGTCAGCAGAGAGCTGCTGCTCGTGCTTCGCTCCCTCCTCCCCCGGCGCTCGGTGGCTTCTGTGCGTTGTCATGGTCTTTTGATTTATATTTCGCTTGCTTTTCCCTGCTTTGTGTCAGGCCCAAACCTCAAACTTGTCACGTTTTGGTTCTCTCTTGTTGTTTTTTTTTCCCCTCCCAATTAAATCAGTTGACCGGGCACAAATGTGTTGTCCTTTCCAACACACCTTGCCTCCCTGGCATCCCGAGCCTGCTGTGACAGCAGAACCAGCTGCCATCTGATGGCCTCCAGGCCACCAAGTCCCTCTCCCTGCTGCTGCAGCCGAGGAAGCATCTCCTCCCTCTCCTAGGCTGGGAAAAGAAAAACCCAAACCCATTCCTATTGCATTGGTTTTTTTCCCTGATTGTTTGGACAGCGAGAAGCCTTAATTCTAGTTTCTCACCCTAAATTTATTCATGGGTGGTTTGTGACCTTTTGCTGATGTTTTCCTTTCACCTTAAACAGCACTTTGGCTTCCTTCGTGTTAAACCTCCCGATACGTGGCGAGAGAACAATTTTATCACCTTTCCACCTTCATTTTCTTAGACTAACGAGTCAGGCTCTCCTGCCGGCTTGACTCTTGTAAAAAGACCACCTTTGCTCCAACGGTCCGGATAGCTTTCCTCAGAGCCCGTTCCAGGCTGAGCTCGCCATCCTTGACCCCGATTTTGGGTGACAAGGATTGCACGGCGCTTCACGTGGGGGCTCACCAGCCTGTGCACCGTCACTCTTTGCCCACCCGGCGCAGGGGCGGATGTTTGTGAAGCCCCAGTGGTTACGCGGGGCTCCTGCAACGCCGCGTTTGAGGAATGGGATTTGGGAAGGTTTGATCCCTTTCTCGAGGAAGTCAGAGTTGAAACTCCCATCGATTGCTAACGTGCGCGTCCAGGAGTTAATAAGTCTTGCTGCTCAGTGCCAGAAGTGGTGAACTCCTCTTGACAGGATCAATCACGTGCCAGTGGCGTTGAAGTGTCTGACGGAGAGCCGAGGGGAGCCGGAGCTCAAAGCTGGGCCAGGGATGGGTCCCCTCCTCCTGCCCCCTTTGCTTTGCTCAAGGAATAAAGGGCACACAAATAGGATTAAACCATTTTTAGAAAGAACCAGGCAAAATTGTACCTTTGGCTCCCTGCTGGATAGGAGCAGAACTTGTGCAGGAGGAGGACTCCAGAGGCCGGGACGAGGGGTAACGGCTTCAAACTAGAAGAGGGGAGATTGAGATTAGATGTCGGGAAGAAATTTTTCACTCTGAGGGTGGGGAACAAGTTTTCCAGAGAAGCTGTGGCTGCCCCATCCCTGGAGGTGTTCAAGGCCAGGTTGGATGGGGCTTGGAGCAACCTGGTCTAGCGGGAGGTATCCCTGCCCAGGGCGGGGGGTGGCACTGGATGCGCTTTGAGGTCCCTTCCAACCCAAACCTTTTTGTGATTCTGTGATTCTATGGATCCTGAGCAGGCTGAGAGATTTAGGACAAGGGGCAATGGGTACAAACTCGAATGTAGGAAGTTCCTTCTCAACGTGAGGAGGAGCTTCTTTCCTTGGAGGGTGGCAGAGCACTGGAAGAGGCTGCCCAGAGCGGTGGTGAAGTCTCTGACTCTGGAGACATTCCCAACCCGCGTGGACACCACCCTGTGCAACCTGCTCTGGGTGACCCTGCTCCGGCAGGGGGTTAGACTGGGTGATCCAGAGGCCCCTGCCAACCCCGGGGATTCTGTGATTAGACGATTTTGTGATTTTGGACACGCTGTGGTCTGCATCTGAGATGTTTGGGTCCTTTGACCCAGGTGGGAGCGCACGGAGTGGGAGATCAGGAGAGGCGCAGAAGGATCCTCCTTTCCAGCCGTGGCACGCGGTGTTGGGAATTGCGGTTGAGTCCCGAGGCTGGCCGGAGATCAACCAGAGCTCCTGCCTGGTGGAAACGGAATCCTTCTGTTTCCTGATCTAAGCCCCGTAACACCAAGCCAGATGTGAAGGTCCAGCTGAGATCGGGAAATCTGTTGTGGATGAGGTGGAGGCGAAAAGCCGACTCTGCGTGCTGCCAGCTCCAAGAGCCCGTGGGACGGGAATATTGGGTACCTCTGGGGCAGGAGAGGCATGGCCCTGACGTTCCGGTGTGGTGATCCCGAGCTCAGCAATGCCCGTGGCACCACCGGCATCTTCTGCAGGGTCAAGGGGATGCCATGCCTGCTTCTGCTTCGCCTCCATCATCTCCGGCTCTGCGCCGCGGAGGTCCCGTCTGCTGGCAGCCGCCTCCCGCGTCGCGGCACTGCGAGTCGCTAAACAAAGCACGGGAAAATCAGGCACAAGCTGTGCAATTTGCAGATGATCTGTGTACCTGCTAGTTCCTAACAGATGTTTTCCTTCGCGTGACCATTTGTGAGCTGCTTCCTTGTCACAGCCTGTAGTAGCTGTAAATGCTCGGGAGTGAGTGGTATCTTACACCTGCGCAGAGCAGCGTTCCTGCCTGGAAACCGGCGTTGCAATTCCAGAAATCTCCCCTTGCGCGGAGTTTTATACCCAGTGCAAACAGGCGGCAAAAGAAGACTGTGTAATATTTTTGATACAGGCTTTGGGGGGGAGAAGAAGAAAAGGAAAGGAAAGGAAAGGAAAGGAAAGGAAAGGAAAGGAAAAGGAAAGGGGAAAGGAAAGGAAAGGAAAGGAAAGGAAAGGAAAGGAAAGGAAAGGAAAGGAAAGGAAAAGGAAAGGGGAAAGGAAAGGAAAGGAAAAGGGAAAGGAAAAGGAAAGGAGGAAAGGGAAAGGAAAGGGAAAGGGAAGAGAAGGGAAGGGAAGGGAGGGAAAGGGGAAAGGAAAGGGGAAAGGGAAAAGGAAAAGGAAAAGGAAAAGAAAATTGCGGGAGCTGGATGGGATCCACGTAACTCCCTGTCATCTCCGAGGGGTGGCCAGGAGAGGGTGTTGCAAAGGGAGGTGCGACAGAAGGCAAATCTGCCCCGTGTTAGATCTGCATGTCGTCTCCAATTGTTGGAGGTTGCCTGCAATATTAATACCACTTTCAGCAGAGCTGCTGGTATTTAGCTGTTGTGACTCCGGCTATTCTTGTTATCCGAATACATGCCGGCTTCCTCTCCGAAATGTCACGGATTCTTGGCTGCGGCAACTTCCCGTGGAAGTTAGTGCCGCAGTTTAATAGCGCATTGTGCAAAGCCCGTGTTTCCTTCAGCGGGGCCGTGCCAGGGTAGTGTCAGCAGCCCAGAAAGGCCGGGGCGATCCATGTGGGATTGCTCCCCAGCAGCAAAACGTCAGCACGAAGCATCACTCGTGCTTGGCTTTTCAGACAGGCCTCTAACAGATAAAAGGACTGCAATTCCTCATCTCCCGGGCAGGCTGGCATGGGAACGGGATATTTTCCTTTTTGGGGAGAATGTCTCAGAAAGTCTGTTGGTTTTTTTCCTGACTCCTTATGAGCCCCCCGGCTGGACGGACCGACCGCTGTTTCTGAGAAATGCGCAGCAAAACTTAAAATGAGCCAAAAAGAGCCTTGTGCTGTTGAGGCGAGTTTTGCAGAGAACCTTTTCCCTGGTTTGTGGCCCTCTCCCAAGGTCTTTTGGTAGCCCAGGGCTCGAGTGCCCAGGGATGGAGGGGTGGGAACACCTCTGCGGCGCGAGAAGGATGCCCTGGCTGGGAAATGGGTGCTGGCCCTGCTGCGACTGGGTTGGCACCCTCCTGGAAACACCTTTCTCCTCCGCTTCGAGAGGGCGGGTGATGCTAAACCATGGTCCTGGTTCTTGGACGTTTGCTCCCGTGCTCGTTTTGCACCGAATTCCCACGTGGGCCCTGTGGGAGCTTGGATTCCCCAGGGGGCTGCCGGAGCGCGGTGCAGTCTGTCGGGAACGGCTGTTTGCCATCTGCTGCCGAGATGGGCAGCAGGGAGCAGGGGACCGTGACAGGTTTTAGCGAGGTACCTTCAGGCACAGCATCCTCCAGTAGGGCTCTGTCCAGAGCAGCAGGATCAGGCCTCTTGCGGCAGCGAAGCTGAAAACAGAATATAGATTTTTTTATGGTATATGCAAGAGGAGAAGCCTCTGTTGCGTGGCCAAGGTTTGTCATGCCACCGACCAGCCCCCTGGCCCGACGGCATGAACTTGGCTCGGTGGGGACTCTTGGAAACTGGTTGGGCAAAATGGGAATTGTGGGTATGGGGGCTGTTGGGTGCATCCTCGTGCCCTCCCCAACTCAATGCCTGTTCTTCACGTGATGAAGGGAAGCGGTCTGCGGCCACAAGAATCTCAAGGAGATTTAACGGCACCTACTTTTTGGGGAGAGTCGGGGTGAGCGACGTGGGGTTGGAGGTGGATGTTGGGCCAGGGTGAGGAGCAATGGCATCTGCGGGGGGATGCGTGGGGTGGCAGGAGCTGCAGTTACAGGGGGTCTTGCTTGAGGCATCCATGCTTTGGAGATGACAGACTTCCAAGGCAGGACAAAGGAGGAGAGGGAACGGAAAGGCAAGGAGTGTCCCGGGTCATGGGTGACAGGCAAACAGGCATTTTTCCATGTGTGGCTTCAAAAAGCTGGAGCAAAGCAGAAGCCAAAAAATCTCCTCTGAACCAGGGGGTTGTCCCAGTCAGCTCAGATCTCTCCTTACTTGACGGGGAGCAAAGTAACAAGGACTATTTAACTTGGAAATCGAGGACAAGGTCGGGGGGGGACTTTGCCTTGGGACACTGGCTCTTCCAGCATGACCCCCTTGTGACCCACTTCTGCTCTGCGCACAGGGGGAAATTTTTCTTCCTTTCCCTCTCCTGTTGTCAAATGCATGCCCAGCTAACCGACAAATCCATCTCTTCAGAGATCAATTACAGTGTCTGGCTGCGAAGCCTGGAAATCCAATTAACTCCCAAATACTTTATTTTTTTTTCTGTTTTTTGAAGAAAAAAAAAAAAAAGAGGGAGGGGAGAGTGAGAGAGACAAAGAGAGAGAAACGCGTTGAAGCGGGGGCATAAATCACCTCGAAAACATTCCAAACATTAAAATAAACAAGGACGAATTTCAACTTCATTTGTCTCTTTTTGAGACTCTGTCACTGATGTATTTTACTGCTCTGTCTGAGCCTCATTTTTTGTCTTTGCTCGCGTTTGGAAGTTGGTTGCTGTCTCTGGAGCGGAGCCCTAGGGCCGGATGCCTCCCGCGGCGACGCCAGGGTGGGCTGCTCAGGTGGGGCATCCCCACTTCTGCAGGGCTGTGGTCCTCTCACCTGAGGCTCTAAGGGGTTAAACCGTCTCCATCCTGCAGGGTGTTTGGGGACTGATTAAAATGGATGCTGGGCTCTGCCTGGGTCTGGATGGGGCTGGTAGTTTGGGTGAGGAGCGTGACCCACCGGAGTTCCTGGGAGGAAATAACTCTGCTTCTCAATCACAGACTTCTGACTTTTTGCAGCCACCCAGAACTGGCTCTTCAAATCGAACCTCTCCCTCTCAATCTCGTGTCCTTGATCTTTTAGGGGACTTACTCTATGTGACCAACTCTACCGTGTCCTCAGGCCTCCCAACGGCTGAAAGGAGATTCTTCTCCCCAGGAGAGCGACACGATGTCCGTGTGGGAACGCGCGGAGTCCGTTGAAGTGCCTGAAGGTGATCAAGCCCCAGGTGTGTCTCAGGCTGATGGTCCCGCAGAGATATTAAGACAAGGACTGGGAAATATTGCAAGCAATTTAATGGAAAGAAAGAAGGACTGGCGTATTTGTGATGTTTCTGGCTTTGGGAACTGGCCAGCCAAGGGTCTAGCAAGTCATCGGTGACATGACTGCTTATGGAAACATGGGGGTGTGAGTAGTGCTGGAGTCAGAAGAAACATCTTTGCCCAAATGTGAGGTTTTTCTGTCTCTCAAATACCTGCTATTTGGCTGAAGGCGTTTTAGGGTAGGAATGCAGGCACTCAGCGGTGGGGGTAAGAACCGGTGACAGGTACTGACCATCTGTACTGTAGCTGCAGACATGACGTGGCATCCTTGAGGGGCTGGTGCCCCTCTGGAGTGGCAGCAAGTTGGCGGGGATTACCCTGGGACATCCCAAACAGGGGGATGTCCACCCTGGTCTCTAGGGCTGGAGAACCTCTTGTCTCCCTCAGGCAACAGGGATCTGCACCTGAAGCATTGGGTGCTGCTGTCTGTAGTCCCTGTCCCCCTCCTTCAGGAAGCTTTAGTTTTCATTCCAGAGGAGGATGAATACTCCTTGGGGGCTGTTGTGAAGAGGAATTGTCACCCTTCCTTCAGCTCTATCAGAAGCTCTTCAAGAGGCAGTTAACGAATAACCTTCCCTTGGGATAAATTAGCTCCCAATCCCAATTCAATAGCTGCTCATTTTAAGATGTCCTTGTTACCTTGTGTGAGTGGCTGATCTTCCTTTGAATCCCGCTGTGCTTTCAGACCCCGTGATTGCTGCCAGCAATCATGAGTCCCACATTAACAGCTCATGCACTGATTGCACCGAGCAGTCCCAACACAACCTTTTGTGAAAAGTTTTGGGAAGTTGAGTCTCTGCGCTCAGAACGCTACGGAAGATCTCGCTCCGCCGCATATTCTGGTGACCAAATCTTCAGATGCAGAGCGGTTTGCAGCAGCTCTGTGTGCAGAGGAGATCCGTGCTTCAGCGTCTGGCTTTAGGAAAAAAAAAAAATCTTGGAGGCATCGTCAAGGAAACTTGGTGATGGTGCAGAGCTGTCCAACAGCCTCCAGGCAGCCTGGAGCAACGGCTCTGAGATGTGCAAATAGTAATCCAAATGGACTTTTTTAATTTTTTTTTTTTTTTCCTCCAGCCTGACGTTGTTGCAGAGTAGAACTGCAGCGGGATAACTCAAAAAAGAAAAAAAAAACAAACCAGAAAACCTCCTGCCGTGTCATCTTGCCCACACCTTCCAGTGAGCCAGCCTTTCCCAACTCTGTCGAGGGTGATTTCTCGGGTTCCAAAAGCATTGCTGCTGTTTGCAAAGGCAAAGGCATCCTCGTTAAGAAGCCTCTCCAAGAACGACAAACTGAAACATGCAGTTTCTTGCACAGGTGCCCCAATATATATCTTTGGCTTTTAGGACCATTGTGAGATTTTTATTTCCTCTCGCACCAATGGCAGCTGTATTGTAAGGTGTCTTGCGTCGACTGAAAAAAAAAATCTCTTCAATCAAATGCTGGTGGGGAAAATGTTCAAAATATTTGAAGAATGACTCCTAAAAGCTGCCACTTGACTGGGAGTGAATTCATCCAGAGACTGCCTGC
Organism: Chionis minor; assembly: GCA_013398295.1. Taxonomy (NCBI): domain Eukaryota; kingdom Metazoa; phylum Chordata; class Aves; order Charadriiformes; family Chionidae; genus Chionis; species Chionis minor. The sequence continues at coordinate 83,979 of VZSF01000757.1, read as the reverse complement.
CAGACTGGCACGCAATACAAAATCTTCCCTCACCTTTCATTCCAAAGCTGCCGACAAACCGCAGTGATGGGTATCGAGGGAAATCTGTGTCCAATAGGACAAAGTTGGCTACGGTCGGTTCTTCTGCGGGAGCTATTGCCCCAAGAAGCCTTTGTTATAGATAAAACCCATTACTCAATTTATCAATCCCTAGTTACACTTCAAATTCCCATATCCCAAATCCATGGCATAGATTAGATAGCTTAATTGGAAATGTGAAAGTAGGCTGGAAATCATTGTTGTGCAAATTGTGTAGAGGTTTTGGGGTTTTTTTCTGTTCCGTGGCTGAACTGGACTTCAAAAGAATAAACAAAACCTGTTCTGGTAGCTCCCAGTAAGGAGTGTACTACTTTGGAGAAAGGAAAAACAAAACAAAACAAAAAAACCCCACAAAAAACAACCTCCCAGTATTTTTTTCAACCCAGAGTGAAGCGTTTTGATTTGGGGGAATTCAGCTAATTTCCTTTCTCCTCAAAATAGGTCAGCTTTGAAATAGAAAATATCACGCTGAAACAGAAAGTTGAATAGAAATGTTTAGAAAATGTACGAGTATATATACATATATTTGGAAGTTTAACAAGCTTGTGAATGGAAAGAAAGCATCCAGGCTATTTATAATTCAATTAGGCTTAGATTTAGGACTAGTTTTCACTCTCCGTAAACTGCATTTCTTTTTATTTTAGAACCATCTCCTTCCTCCATCAAAGCCCCTTCTCCTAGCTATAGCTGGAAATATATAGCTATAATATAGTTGGAATGGTTATCGCTATACTGTGTCAGCTAACGGCTGTATTTTTCTTTCCCAAGGCTTCCCAGGCATCGAGGCATCTTCACTTGGGAGTACCGGCATTTGGGCTCCAGGTATGGAAAACAGGGGCTGGATCTGTTATCAAGGAAATTTAACTCAGCAGCCTTTTCCTGCAGGAATTCTCAAGGCTTTTTTCTCTTTCCCCCCTATTCCCTGCAAATCTCCTACACCACGTTTTCCTTTCATTACCAAAAAAAAAAAAATCTTAGAAAATACTCTTCTCTCTCTTTTTTTTTTGATAGCTTTTCAGTGTTTTTGCACCATCTCTCGTTGCGGCACTGGTTATGGGTGTGTAAGTAGTAAGTTAGTTTCTATTCTCGCTCTGAGGGGTTGGCTTCCAAACTGTTTATTGAGTAATAAAAAGAGAAAATTACAAGCCATTGCCCAGGGATAATGCGCTAATAATTTTATGGCTGGACAAACGGTTGGAATAGCCCACCAGGAGACCTGGTATCTGTTGGCGACAGAGCCAGCCCCAAGGAGATGAAAACCTCACTGCTAGAAATGAAAGTTGGTGCAACAACTGTAAGCTATTAAACTTTGGGGATGGGTGGTGGGATGATCATTATTACTTTCAGAGGAAAAGCGGCAGATAAACTCTTTGGAAGGTGTTTAGAAGTCAGTCCTGCATGGAGTGTATGTGATGGACCACCACGTCTGCTCGCACTCAGGTCCACGCCCGGGTTGGAGGCTGGGAATTCCTGGAAAAACAAAGATTCAAGGGTGTTAATGCTTTCAAGCAAACATGAATGATCCCAGAGATAACAAAGGGTTTAAGTTTCTTTAGATGTTGTCCAATTGCGTGGTACTGGTGTCCACCGAGCAGCTTTGGAGCTGCAGAGCATGGAGACGGAATCTGCTGCTGCAGGGTGACCATGGGCTTGCACCCAGCTACATGATAATATGCGCCATCCATCTCACCCCAAAACCCGTGGTTTTAATTACTTCCATTTTTAAGCCCATATCTGGAGCTGGTTTAGTTCCTGCCCAGTAAATCATCCAGCTCCTTGGAGACTCCTGATGAACCCCTGGCCTCCGTGACGCTGTGGGCACGGCAGGAGCTATGGGCTGGTAGTAAAGTGTGCCTCTGACCACCAAATGGGGTCAACTGGTGCCATTTAAACGCTTCCGTTCAGTTGCCAAAGACATGGGAGTAAACAGCACTGCTCAGCTTGCTTGTCCCAAACCATTCTGAGAAGATGGGCCCCATTCGCCATCTCCGGGAGGATTTCCTAACCTTTCTTGGGGGCAGAACATTGTATTTGCACTATCTTCTTTCCACTGATGTGGAGTTCAATGGAGGATTGGGCGGGAAGGGCCCTGGAGAGATCTCACTCTCTGCCCATCTTCCCTGAGGAGGGATGAGCTGTACATCTTCCAAACCAGCAGCAGATCCAGTCCTCGACGTGGGCAGGAAGCCATGCAACTGGGAGTAGCTATTCGCAGCTGCCAAGACCTCGCATTTGTATGTTAGTGATGCAGATAGAATCTCATAAACCAGTCTCCATCCTGCTTTACTGCTGATTTAATGATCGGAGGAAGAACTTGACTGTTTATTAAAACATTGGACAGTAAACTTTAACAATAAGCAGTAAAGGGTTTTGTTTTTTCCATCCTTCTGATTGTTAAAACAACACCACGTTGAGCTGGAGAGGGACCTGCTCCCAACCTCCAAATTCAGAATGACGGCAGGGGGATGTGATGTGACTGGGCAGCGCTCCCTCCACCGGGCGAGGATGAAGAAGTTGGCACTGCCGCTTCCGGGCCTGGCAAATCCAATATCTGAAGAAGGGCAGGGCCTCATCCCTAATTGGGCCGTGTCACAAGGCTGGCTCGCGAACGGCAGAGGGGATGGAGCAGCACAGCTGTCTCTGAAGCCCTCTGTTGTTGCTAATCAGCAGCACTAACCCTGCGGAGCTTGCCAAAGGGATTTGCTTCATCACCCGGTCTCCTTCCTCCCTGGCAGAAGGCATCTCTGCTAAGAGGCCCTGGTGGGAGCCAAGTTCTCCGGCGTGATGCATGGGTCTGGAGGATGGACAATCTCTGCCAGCTCTTCTGTCCTCCAAGCAGCCCAAGCTGGTTCCAGCCCAGAGCCCATGGGATGGCTGGGTGTAAAAACACGTTCAGGCATCCACCGGTGCACATTCTGAACTGTGACAGTGACTCCTGGTGCATTGTGGGGTTTTTTTCCTCAATTTCTATGTGGCGTTCCCTCCTAACATCACCTCTTCAGCCCAGTTCCTGTGCTGAGCCGGTTGGCCTGGCTTCTCCTGAGGTCAATGAAGAAAGACAGGACTTCCTTGGATCTCTCATCCTGCCTAAGGAGAGTTCAGCCAGCCTCCAGAGGGGTTGACCTCTCTCCACAGATTGTAGTGGGACTCTAGATGAGGGGTTTGTTTTGGACAACCAACATGTAGACAGGCTAATGTCTGCAGAAGCGAATCTTGCTTTAGGTCCTAAAACACTTGAGTAAATGTGTTGCTCGGTATCCACCTTCTTGGGCTGCCTTGGAGAACCCTGACTGCAAGCACAGCAGCACGTGGCAAGGCGTGGTGGGCTTCCTGCACCTTACTAAATTCTTTGAGTCTTGGGCAAGCCCAAAGCAAGTTCCCTTCTAGCTCAAGTCTCAGACCTGACAAAGGTTCCTATCCAGTGGGTGTCTGGTGGGTGACACAGGAGGGCTGGTGGGTCAGATGAAGGAGAAGCATCTGCCCTCCTCTCGGAGCGCAGTGGGGGGCGAAATCCCGGTGCTGTTGGAGGCCAGGCTGGTGGGTGAGGAGCTGCTTTGTTAGGGAGCTTTATCCAAGGGAGCAGACCCCAAACGTGAGAGCAGGGTAAGGTGTGCCTTGGCTATGCCAGAAGGGGGAAGAGGGGCAGGAAGCAGGTGTGCGCGTGCGCCACGATGAAAAGTGGAGGTTTGACGGCTCGTGGTCCTGATGTAAAGCGGCGTTCCTGTGGGCTCAGTACATTTTGGGTGCTCCAGAAAAGAGAATTTGCAAGGAAGCTGCGTTATTCAGGCCAGCACCGACAAAAGCAGACTGCCAAGACGTGTGGAAGAGTTGCTGCGTGCCACGTTGACATGGCGGCGGAGATCTGGTGGTGGTGACCAGCCATGGAGAAAGATCACCAGTAGCTGCGCCTGTAACAGCGGCGCGGTCTAAGTGAGCTGTTGCCTCTCTAGCAGGAGATGGTAGGGTCATTGCAGGCCGTTCCTGGAAATGCCAGCTGTGATGACGAAGGCGAAGGCAATGTGAAGAGCTACAGGGGGAGAAGTAGAGGGTAAACCAGCCTGTCATTACGTGGCTGGATACGTCCATGGTGCACCCCCCGTCTCGCATGCCATGTGTAATTCTGGTGCTGGCATCTCGGGGAGTCGCGCACAAGGAAAGATGTGAAAGGAAACCAGAGCTACCTGTTGTCGCAGCAGGGCCTCCAGTGACCGGGAGACCTCCATCTGAAGAGGACCAAAGCATCTAATGAGAGGAAGGAAGACGCGGGCAGGTTGGAGGAGCTGGATGGAGCTCCGCTCTGGCCAGGGTTGATGCTGTATGGAGACCCCACCCCAGCCTTGCCGCTCTGTGTTGGACAGTTGGGAATAGCAACTGTGCCAGCACCCAAAAAACAGGTCAGTGAGGTGACATCGGCCAGAAGTGGCACACTTGACCAGCCCCAGACCATTTGCCTGTAGGACAGCAAGCCCCATGTTGTCCCCTCTCCTTCTCCTGGTCCTTCCCCTTCAGCCCCTCCTGCCTGGGAGGGTTGTGAGCCGAGGAGCAGGCAGGTCCCATTTGTGCATCGTGCTGTCACCTGGGCTGCGCTGGGTGACAGATTTCAGCCCTAAAAGACTTAAATGGACTCACCCTGATGGCTCAGCCCTGGAAAATCTCCCTGCATCTGAGGATTAAATCCTGGCCCCGGTGAAAACGACTGAGCGTTTTCTGGTGGAGTCCGGTGGGCCGGGATTTAATACCCGGTTTTAAAGGCTCGTTAAAATCAGCCGTGATATATAACCAGCTTTCTCAGCCTCAAAATACCTCACCGAGATTGGCAGCGCTTCGGGAGGGCCACGGGCAGGATTAGTGGCAAATCCGTCAGGTGGGAGAGAACACGGGGAGCCCTGCCGGGGCAGAGCCGAGCTGCGGAGCTGGAATTGCTTGTGCCGGTGGCTTGCGGTGTGCGGGGAAAAAGCTGGGTCGCGGGCGAAGCCCTTGGCTTTTTAAACACCAAAATGCTGTTGGTGCATTTCTGTTCGTGCCCAGGTCGTTTGGAGTGTGTGTGTGCAGAGATATTTATATACGTATACACACATCCTTGCCTCCCCGCAAGTACACGCGCCAAAATACGTGCTTTTCCTCAGCCTGCGTCTTTCTGTAAATTGCAAAAATACAGACAAAAGAATGAAATTAAGTCCTTTATCATTGCTAAGTCATCAGAAAGTAATATTACATCTAGTGGGCTTTTTTTTTTTTTTTTTTCTCCCCTGAACCCTCCCCACATCAAGATCCTAATTTAGTGATTCTTTCTGTAGCTCTTTACATTCTATTATTTATAAGAAACAATATTCAGCCCTCCCTTGACAGTATTTGCAGGGCTGCAGAAAGCAGTGCGGCAGAAAGGTGGTGGAACAATTTTGGTTATGTTTCCATAGCTACCTAGCTGCTAAATGTGGTTTATTCCATTTTAAAGTCAACCAGCGCGCGCACACGCACGCATGCACACACACACACACGTACCCTCTCACACGCAGGCACTCACAAATCACCAAATGAAGTATATTCAGCCTAATCCCTGCTCTGCCTATTACAGCCCAATGTTCCGGCGATATGTATATTTAAAGGGGTACTTGCTGCATAAATAAATGGCAGGGCAGCGTTCTCGCTGGATATAGCAGGATGATAAACAGATTGTTTCTTTCTTGCTCTCCTCGCCGACGTGTGTGTTCCAGTCGGTCCCCGTAATATTATTATGGATATTTTTACCCAGCCGCCGCGTTGCGCCGAGGAAGTCGGAGGTAGGATGGTGTCCTCTCGTGGTAAATGGCATCTTTGCAGCCTCGGCGTGGCCCTGCTAACGGGCACCCAGGGAAAGGGGAAGGGAAAAAAAGGGGCGTCCTAGAACTGCGTGGGCTTTTTAGGGGCAGAGCTCTTTGGCTGGAGCATCCCTACTTCTCGCAACTCCATGCAGAGCCGGCTCAGCCATTCCCCTGATGCGTGCGAGGAGAGGAACGGAATCCCCACGCTCGCCCCGCGCGCCGTCCGGTGCAGCAGACTGGGGGCCACTGGTTGCACTTGGCTTTCCAAGCCCATCGCTGATCGAATTAAGTTGGTGGAAGGAGGAAACGTGGGGAAGGGGGTGGTCGGTAGCGACTTTCTGGAGCAGAGGAAGTTGGCCCTAGGAAGGCGCGCGTGTCCAGAGGGAGCTGCGCTTTGTTCCGGAGCATCCCAGCGCTCATCCTGCTGGGCAGCAACACCGATTGCCACCAGTCGGAGAGGGGTGAGGATGCAGAAGGGTTGGTTTACGGTGGCCTTCCCAAATGCCTAACCTGGCACCCTGCACCTTGAGCAGATCGACTCGGGGGTTTTATCCCTTTATGAAGGGATGGAAGGGAGACGGGGAGCCTGATGGTTCCCGCTGCCTCGTCGCTCTCGCGCTGCATTTGCAATGTGCCAGCTGCGCCGTCACCGTGCCCCTGGGACAGGCAGCTCCTGCCGGAGCTTTGCAGATTCTTCCCAGCTCTGGGTGGCTTGGGCATGTCTGATGGCTCCGGGGAGACCAGCCGTACTGCAGAATACGTGGGGCTTAACCCTCTCACACCCGCGCACCGGTTTTTTTCTCCTGGCCTGTGGCATCACTCCCGCCCACCGCGTCCCGGTGCCGCGCTGGTAGGTCTCCTTTCTGTCCCCACAAACTGGGAAAGGCAAAAGCCAAAAGCAGGACAAGAAATAGCTACAGACAGCGACGACGGGTGGAGAGTTGGTGAGAAAGTAGAGAAGGGTAAAGACACGCCGAGCGGGCATTTTCTGCCTTAAGGACTATCTGAATGTAAATAAAATATATATGGGGAGGGTCAATAGGATGTAAATACATACAGGAGGAGGGTGGCAGATAGCTCTTGTCCTTTCATCCTGGCCTGAGCATCCAGCCCCCCTCCCTTCCCGTGCCGCTGCAGTGTTATCCCTCTGTCACACCATGGCTCCTGCCAACCACCTGTGACATGTGGCCGAGCTGGTGGCGCGTGTCCGTAGCACACGGTGGTGGCCATGGGTGTTACGGCTAAAAAAAAGGGCATTCAGTTTTGGGACCATCACATCAATAAAGACATTGAGGGGCTGGAGCGTGTCCAGAGAAGGGCAGCGGAGCTGGTGAGGGGTCTGGAGCAGAAGTCTCCTGAGGAGCGGCTGAGGGAACTGGGGTTGTTCAGCCTGGAGAAGAGGAGGCTGAGGGGAGACCTTCTCACTCTTTGCAACCGCCTGAGAGGAGGGTGTAGCCAGGGGAGTTTGGGCTCTTCTCCCAAGGAACAAGCGATAGGACAAGAGGAAACAGCCTCAAGTTGCACCAGGGGAGGTTTAGGATGGATATTGGGAAAAATTCCTTCACTGAAAGGGTTGTCAAGCATTGGAAGAGGCTGCCCAGGGCAGTGGTGGAGTCGCCATCCCTGGAGGTATTTCCGAGCCGGGCAGACGTGGTGCTGAGGGACATGGGTTAGGGATGGGTTTGGGCAGTGTTGGGGTCATGGTTGGACTCAGCCTTAAAGGTCTCTCCCAACCTGGGTGATTCTATGACTCTATGATTCTATGATCATTGAGTTACCAATATTTTCTGTCCCCTGTTACCTCTTTACTCTCCCTGTTACTGTCGGAAGCGTGTTCATGGTGATGTTCCCTTCCCCTCCCAAGCAGCAGTCCTGTTCAAGTACATGAAGTCACTTCTAGATCTCAACAAAAAAGGTCTCCGAAGTGGCTTTTTGCAATGACAGGGAGAGGGAAGTCTATCCTGAAGTGGAGCATTTTTCTCACAACTTTTTTTTCCCTCTGCCTGGAAAAAAAATAGGAGAGTGAAAAATGCTGCTGAAAAGTCCTGTTTTATTAGCATTTGTAACCAGGTGCAAAACAAATAAATCATCATTGTAAAGCAAAAAAAAACCCAACCACCAAACCTCTGACCATCCCTCACCTGCTCATACTTGTTGTTTTGCAGATTGCCTCTGCTCCACGAGGTTACCTGGGGTCTGCCAAGGTGCCAGGCACAGTTAGTCACAAATTCATCCTCCCGGGCTGCCGACACTGAGTAGGACGGCACGGCGAAGAGCTAGCAGATGCCTTCAGGTGGGTGGCAGGGGTTCAGCTCAGCCCTGCGCGGCTGGGCCAGCGCAGGAGCTGTGCGGCTCTCCTTGCATGGAGCTTACATCTGGGCTCACCTGCTTAAAAACCAGGCAGGTTTTACTGTCCCAGCTCTATTCCTTCGAGGCACGGACCCTGGTCTTGGACTAGATCCAAGCTACCCTGTGCACCAGCAGCTCGGCTGCCCTGCTTCTCCCTGGCTTTGTGGGGAAGATGCTCCCACCTTTAGCCGTGAGCTCCAACTTTAAGCGGCTGCTTGGTTCCAGCCACCGCTCACTTCCAGCTGTCTTCCAAGCAGTCACACCCTTCCACACACCTGGTTTTCATAGAATCATAGAATCGTAGAATCGTAGAATCATAGAATCACTTGGGTTGGAAGAGACCTTCAAGATCATCGAGTCCAACCAGAAACCTATGCCAAAACCACCCCTAACCCATGTCCCTCAGCACCACGTCTGCCTGTCTTTTAAATACCTCCAGGGAAGGCGATTTTCCACCTCCAATTGCCATATTTTTCACGCCCTTTCTATGCCAGGAGAGCACAGACCCACTGGGCTGCCTGGCTACCTGGCCCCTGGTTTGGGCCAGGCTGATGAGCGTGGGCGTGAGCTCGTCACCCAAGTCTTGGCTGTGCACCACGGTGTGCAAGAGCGTAGACGTGAAAATGAAAAAAACCCAAAACCTTATAAATAAGGAGAGCCACAGCAGCCCGTAACTATGTTATTTTCCTCCACGATCTGCGATCCAATAGCGGGCCAAAAGACACCTTTGTTAATACAGTGGTTTAGTTTGTGACCAAGGCGTGAAAATGCTCATCGTTGACTTGCCTTGACATTTAGGGACATTTGCCTTTGTTGCTCTTCTGCCGGACCAGGAGGGGCCGGTGATAAATCGATTCCCTGCGGCCCCGGGGATCTCCCGTGCCATCATTACGTGCGATTATAAGCATAATAGCAATAATCATTGTGTCACTGTTCCCGAGGCAGGCTTTGCTGTCTTTATGTCGGTGCTCTTTCACCTCCAGGCCCCCAGCAGGCGGAGGCTGGTGGTCGGTGTGTTGTGCTGGCTCTGCAGTGACAGGTAATCATCGGAAGGCTACGAGATTGCCCAAGGTTTGCACTCCAGGCCCCTCTCCAGCAAGAAGCAGGTAGCATGCACGCGTTTCTTCTGCCTTTTCCGCCCCTTTAGCCACCGGCACTGAGCAGGGGAAGCCCACTTTTGGCTTTCCTGCCGTGGGAAAGGGGCAGGTCCCCTTCCCGTTGTCCTGGGAAGTGGCAGCCTTGATAGAAAAAGCCGCCTCCGTGCAGCGGAGTCACAGCTGGCTGAACCATCCATCCAGCCCCTGCTCTCTGGATTAAGGAGGGGCTTGCTTGCTTTTTTTTTTTTTTTAATCAGTTCAATGTTTTACAGCTCAAATTCAAATAGGAGCTTAAGAGCTTAAACAATGAAACATAAGGATGTGTTGGCATGGATGGACTGTCTCTCCTCCCCCTGCCTGCCGAGCCCCTGCGCAGCTCTGCTTGGCGTCAACCCAGGCAGAAGAAGACCCGTGCCTCACCATCACAAGCCGGTCGCTGGGAAGGTGGGACGGGGCAGGCAGACCCTCCGCTAATCCCTCGGGGTTAATCCTAACGGGACCATCCCATCTTACACCCGCTCACCCGATGCACCCGGCAGCCCTTTCTCCCTCTCCCCCCATTCCAATGCCTGTGGCTTCGTGGAGGCTGGGGGTCCCCAGGGCTTTTAGGGAGGTTGCTCTGGTAGGGCACGGTCAGAGATGGGAGGGGGGAATTGCAGGCAGGGTTTGGGCTCTCCTGTAAAAGGAGGTCTCCACCCCAGGAGCTGCCATTCCCAACCTCGTTCCAGATGGGCGGCGCTGCCTGGGAATAATTGCAGGGAGCTGCCCGGTGCTCGGAAAAGCTTGTTGCTATTCAGCGTCGGCAGTCAGCCGCTGTCTGCTCCTTCGCTTGGACGCCTCTGAATCCCAAAGAAGCTTCGCTGTCCCCCACCTCCGGCTGGGTCTCTCTTGTTCGGCGTCCTCCACTCTTGACCTCATCCTCCTCTGCTGGCCTCAGCGACTCTCCCTCTCTTCCTCTCCCTCCCTGCGTGCTGGGTTCATGTCACAGAGCAACTTTCCAAAGCGAGAACTTCACCTCCCACCTTCACCTCCCACCTCCCGGGAGAAGCCGCAATTGTCCAAGAAGCTGGAGAAATCCCAAAAGACAGATCGCCAGTTAGAAAAGGTGGCTTTTTCTGCCCACCGTGATGTGTCCTGTGGAAGCGCAACTGCCCCCGGGTTATTGTGTTATCAGGGCAGAGAATGGAGCGTGCCTAAAGCCTGGATGAAAATAAAAAAAGTGGAAGAAAGGATGCTGCTCCATTTGGGAAAGGGAGACTCCTCCCAGGATTCTGGACCAGATCCCCAGCTGGCGTAAATAAAAAAGCGCTAGACTGGTTTACTCTAGCTGCAGCTGCTGTAAAATACTTTTTCCAAAGCATTTTACTGCCTGGGTTGGTTTGGTTTTTTTTTCTCTACCTTCTTCCAACTTAAAATGTTGCTGATAAAATCCAGGCATGCAGCCTGCCCCACCTCGTCCCCTGCAGCCTGATGGCGGAGCAGCAGCCAGTGGGATGGCTGAGAAATGTCAGACTCGGGGTGAATTCAGAGACAGAAATCGTAAAATCACAGAATGGTTTAGTTTGGGAGGGACCTTAAAGCCCATCCAGTGCCACCCCCCTGCCCTGGGCAGGGACACCTCCCACCAGACCAGGTTGCTCCAAGCCCCGTCCAACCTGGCCTTGAACCTCCCGGGATGGGGCAGCCACAGCTGCTCTGGGCAACCCCGGCCAGGGGCTCAGCACCCTCACAGACAGGAATTTCCTCCCAATAGCTCATCTATCTCCCGTCCTCCAGGTTAAAACCATCCCCCCTCCTCCTGCAGCATCACTCCCTGATCCAGAGTCCCTCCCCATCTTCCATGGAGCCCCTTTAGGGCCTGGCAAGGGGCTGGAAGGTCTCCCTGGAGCCTTCTCTTCTCCAGGCTGAACCCCCCAGCTCTCCCAGCCTGTCCTCCCAGCAGAGGGGCTCCAGCCCTCCCAGCATCTCCGGGGCCTCCTCTGGCCCCGCTCCACCAGCTCCGTGTCCTTCTGCTGCTGGGACCCCCGGAGCTGGAGGCAGTATTGCAGGTGGGGTCTCCCCGGAGCAGAGCAGAGGGGCAGATTCCCCCCCCCAGCCCTGCTGCCCCCGCTGTGGGGATGCAGCCAAATACCGCAGGACCCTTCCCATGAGCGAGGCCAACCAGTTCCCTTTGCCAGCACTCCCAGCACCCCTCCTCCAGCACCGGCAGCAAGCATCCCGCAAAGGCGCGGGACTGCTGGACCTGACGGCTGGTGGATGTGCCAGATCCAGCTGGAAGGAGGAGCGCCAGCTCCAAGGACGGCTCTACGGCTCTGGTGCTCTGCCGACATCCCCGCTAAGCTGGGCGCCCCCGGCGCCGCGATGCAGCGCTGAGGTGGGGATGGCCACGCCAGCTGGAGGACCTGGACATGGGCTGACGGGGTCTCCTTAAACATCTCCTTAAACATCTCACCCAGTAGGTGAGCTTGTGTTTAAAGACCTCTTCCCCAAAGTTATCCACCTGCGCTGTTTCCACACTGAATAATAAACACTTAAGGGTCACCTGCTTTCTTTAATCCCCTCCGGCTCGTATTCGTCTGAGCTGCACGTCGTATTAATTACGTTCCTTTTATTCTTGGCCATGCCAACGCAAAGGTATCATTATTGCTATTGCTTTCGCTTTTTATTATTTGTATGCTCTCAGTCACCAGCCCCTAATATTCTGTACCACAAGAGTACGCTTTCCCGATCACCTTCCTTCATTAAGAAAACTTAATTTTAGTGCTGACGGGAAATGAATTGGATTAAAGAAAATAAACCACCCTAAAACAACCATAAGGTTTCTTGTTGGATTAAATATTAAAATTAATAATCCAGTGCTGCATTCAGCTCTGTATTTATGTTAATATTTAATTCAATAAAAGCCCGTGCTTTAGAACATTTTCCCATTTGTTTAAAGCTACAGATGAAATTGCAATTTCTGCATGAAGTAGAACAATAGGTAGCTAACTGTTTTATGGTAATGAGGAGGAATGGCAGCTCAGAAATCCTCTACCTGGCGGGGCGGGGAGGTTACAGCAGCGGGAGAAGGAACGGATGGCAAGGCCGGGGAGGAATGCAGATCCCGCTGCCTGGAGGGAAGCTTGGCAGAGGCTGCGGGTTGTAAGGAGACTGGGAGTGCTCCACGCATGGCAACTGCTCGGCTTCCAGAGATGTGTTGACCTTGTTGCGTTGGTCGCATCTCGGTAGCATCAGGATAATGTGCCCCTGGGAAGGATCCGCCGGCACCGCCAGTGAAGATCCAGGTCCTGGGCTGGAGGTGCGTCCTCCAGGGACACTCCTGGAGGCCTTGCAGCTCCACCGCTGCTCGTGTTTGGGGTGTTTGGCAAACCCCGCTAGCAGGGAGGTGGCCCAGTGGTGGTGTTGCCCCACAAAGGCTGAGATTTAGGGGTGAGCTGGGATCAGGCAAGGACATGGGGGCTGGTGTGAGGCTGGACCCAGGCTGAGCTCTCCCCCAAGGGCTCCAAGACGCCTTGGCTCCTACCAGGAGTACCAGGCAAGATGCGCTAAATAACGAGCTTTAGCGCATTCTCTGCACCAGCGCTGAATCAAGCCTGGCTGAAGTAGACCCCAACTCGCTACTGCAGTCCTGGGATTGAGCCTCAGCATCCCAACAGCAAGGAGAACCGAGTCCTGGAAGAGAATCCATCACCTGGGAGGTTTCATCTTTCAGTGCGGAAAACCAGCTGGGAAGGACTTTAAAAGTCCTCCTCAATTGTTCTCGATTTCCAAGGGATGGAAAACGGATGTTCTCCTTTTCCAAGGGTGGGCAGAGCCCCTTGCAGAGGCTGGTGCTGGGGTGTTACCCACCGGGAGCCATTTCCTTTCCCAGGATAGCTGTGATCTGGAAAACCAGAATGATTTTATTGTCTGATGTCGGGTGAAGGAAGAATGTGGAGCAAGTAGCAGTGATCAGTAAAACTGAAATGCTTTGGAGGTGGAGTTACAAGTGAGTTTTCTGAAGTTTAGATACATACCCAAACTTCCTTGAACCTTTTGGGGCCTAATTAAATTTAAGGGGATTTATAAAAAACCTGCATGGAAGATAATACTCTTTTTTATTAAGAAACTGCTTAATAAACCAGATTATGTGTAAAATAGAAATGTGGGCCTTGCGAAGGAAGAGTAAAAAGACACTAATGAGCAGTGTCTGGGTGTTAATGAATCGTATTAGCATGCCATTACCTGCAAATATTATAAATAGACCAACCAGTTGTAGGTTTGCTTTTCTCCAAAGAACCTCGCCTGATTTCTGAAGGTGGCTTGATGGAGCCGGTCCCCTTTTATACACGGGAAAACTGAAGGGGAAGTGCATCGCTGCATTCACCCCTCAACCCCTATGGTGGAGGTGGAGATGAGAACATTGGGGTTTTATTTTTATGTAGTACGCTTTGGCCTTTGGGCATTCAAAAACCCCCAGGCACCATCCTGACCACAGAGCAGCTCTTCCATAGCATTGAGAAGCTCACAGCTCCAGTAAGTACCTCCCTACCTGGAGACCGAGTGTCTCGTTCCTCTCTGGACCTTGCCACCTTGTGGGGACGTTGCCACCTGGGTCTGCTCCAGGAAATAGCCCACACAAGTGGTGTGGATGGGTCCTCATGGCACTTGGGAGGCGGTGAGTGCCCGCATCAGGGGACATCCCTTCTGCCCAGCTGGTGGATGTGTGCCAGCAAGCGGTCCCATCACCTAACTGTGGTTAGTGGACCAGCGCTCCCTTTCCTGCGGCGTCTACAGTTTGTTGGTCCCCATTTTAAAAGACAGTAAAACACCTCCCTCCTCCATCCCTGTGTCATCCTCAACCTGTTCTGTGAAAGCCAGGAGTGATTTAATTTTTGTTTTCTTGCTCTTTTGAGCTCTGCTGGGAGCTGGCATTGACATCCGTGATTGAGAAGAATCCCCCTTATAGCCGGATAGGACTAGGAAAGATGGGTTGGTTTAATGGTAATATCAGTAAATATGTGTTCATGGATGTCTTTGTCACCTCAGACTGTTGCTGTGGAGCCCGGGATTACTGCATTTCATTTGGGCTCGGCCTAGAGAGACCGACTTTGGGGAGGAAGGTATAAAAGAGACAAAATGCCAGTGTGCTGGGGAAGGGCCAGCAGGGCTCGGAGGCTACGCTGGTTCGCAACGGAGCACTCCTTCCTGGTTATTATTTACAGCAGAACTCCCCCTTGCAGTGATGGACACGTTCAATAATATTCTGGATAAAGAAGCTGGGGAGGAGACGCTACTAATGATTGCGAAGGGTGGCAGGAAGGAAGAACTAAAGGGCTTAAAACACAAGCTGGGATTCCTCTAGCCTCACCCATCACGTAAAAATTAGGTGCAGGCTCATTTTAGCTCTCTCTGTAGTCCATGCGGAAGCAAGTTTCTTCCAGAAGGCAATTTGTCCTGTCCCAAGGGGGTGTCCATGACGGACAGGTTCAGTAGTTCTCTGGAGGTTCCTCCTCCTGTTGACAATAGAGTATAGACAACTTTTAGACTAAATACATGACGGCTGGTGCCGGTAGCAGAGACAAGCCCTCTTCCCTCCTGGTAAAAGCACAAATAACTGTAATTTCACGGAATTTCAGACAGTGAGTCTTCATTTTTTAAACAGCCCTAGCCATCAGGAATTGCTCTGATGCAATGCTGCTGCTGCTGCATTTGAAGAAGACGGGTGGCCGTTGTAAAGCGGGGTGAAGAAGCGGTGTGGAACTGCTGGTCTCTGGCTGGCAGCGTGATGGGTCTTTCCTGATGTCCCTCCTTGGCTTCGGCATCCACGTCCAGACCTTTGGTGCGTGCCAGGACTTGCCCTGCCGGGCGTTGCAGGGAGAAAGAGAGGAGCCTTCCTTCTTTTTTCTGAGGATGAGCCATCGCGTTACCAAAATCCACGGGGACTTTGTCTCCGATGTCCCCAAATAACGTAGGCAAACAGATTCACCAGCCACCTGTGGTCGGGACAAAACATGGAGCTATCGCATCACCAAAGCGGAGGGCGGATTATCCTGCGTAAGGTTGGAGTAGAAAATAGGATATATTTTCCTTACTTTCTCTGTCCATTTGCCTGACCAGTTACTGGTACTTTGTGCCACTGCCACTCTTTTTTTTTTTCCTTCTTTTTCGGAGGGGAGTGGGAATGTGTTTCACCTCTGCTCTCGAGGCACCTGGATTAGCAGGGGCTTGCCGAGCCGGGAGGTGGGTGGGATGCAGAAGCAGGCGTTCTTTCAGGCTGGCCTCGTGCTCTGCTCCCACCACATTGCTGCGATGAAAGCATCGCTTCACTGGGAGGTGCAGCTTCTTCCAGGTCGGGGATCCCAGCGTGCCCTTGCGGAGGAGAGGCTCTCGGTTGGCTGCCTTGCTATTTTTTTTTCCCCTCTATTTATGAACAGATGAGGGGGAGGGGGGGAAAAAGGCACATGTTACAATATTTTACCTTCTTTTACTGCTGGAAGCAAGGATGAGCAGCTTTGTTTTACCAGATTTGTCTCTGCAGGCTCCTGGCAGGTTGTCCGTGGAGCGCAGTTCGTGATGGCTCTCCTGGGGAGCGGGAGGGCTGTGACTCCACGTGCTGGGGGCAGGAGGCTCATCCTCCCCTTTTTATTTCGTAGACGGCTTTGGAAAAGCCTTTGGAAAAGTCTCCCCCATAACCATAACCCCCATCCTGCTGCCAGGTGTCGCCTCGAGGGCAGCCGGCAAAGCCGAGATTCCTGCGGGGAGCCGAAGGTGGAGTGAGCCGAGGTGCCTGCGGCTCTGTAGCTCTCCCAGCTCGTCTTGCCACCAAAAATGGGTTTTAATTCGGGCTTCTGAGGTCAGACCTCCTGTGCCAGGATACCTGCATACGGACACCCCCATTTGCACTATCGCCGTGTCCTAAAACACCCAGAGAGTCCTAAAAAAAAAAAACCACCCCTTAGAGTCCTCAAACCCTGCTTTGATCTGGAGCATCCTTCCTCCCACAAAGGGAAGATGTAGCAGAATTCCAAATGTCCAAGCCGACCAGGGTTTGGCTTACACGTTCAGCAGCCCCGCGCCGTTTTGGTTTGGGGTTTTTTTTTTTCCCCCACCTGAGGGGTTTCGACTGCACAACGAGTGCAGTAATGAACTGTTGCTCTGGAAAATCAGACTTTCATTAGGTTAGGATTCTGCCAGGGTATTTGCGTGCCTTTATAATGAACCATGATATTGTGCAAAGCCCCGGCACGGAGCGGAGCGCTGCTTATCTCGCCGCTATCATTTACCCACTTATCCCCATCAGACCAGATTCCCTCGCCTCCATCGGGCCCGATGGCGGGAGGATGGGAGGGGAACAGTGCCGGGTTTCCCTCTCACCACGAAGCTTTTTTTGGGGGGGGTTGAATCCAAGCGTGGGTCAAAGAGCGGGTTTAACTGTTGATCGCAACCCTGCCTTCTCTCTACCAACATGCGGGTATTTTAAAATTTTTTTGGGGGGTGTTCATTATTCATCACTAGCAGGTACTGAAATTGCAATGTGTGTCTCTTCTGCCGGGGAAAACATTAATAACTGCTTTGGCTAAGTGCAGGAAGATCATTTATTTTACAAATACGCAGAAAATACAGGCCGGCTGGGATTAGAGCGTAGCGGGGTTTTTTTGTAGGCAAGGGTTTCAGGGCACGTTTTACCACGAGAAAAAAACCCAGTTTTCTGCAGTTCTCCGCTTCCACAGGCAGATGCGGCTGGGCTGCTCGCCCACCAGCCACAACCTTGAGCCCTGGGGCTGGTAGAGAGTGTGGGACTGGGAGCTATTTTGGCCCTATCCAAGGATCTCGATCAAAATCCCTGTTGGAATGACACTTTCTTCCTGCATCTCCCCTTCTCCTGTGCACGTAAGGCTGGGGCAGGTTGAATCCTGCCACGCCGTTGCTCTTGTCCAGTGCCATCCGCACCAGCTCTCTGCGCACCTCAACTCCCTCAAGGACAAGGAGCAGTAAATCCCAGCAGCCTCCTAAAAAACATTTTAATTAAAAAAAAACCCAAACACGACATAACGGGAGCTTTGAAGGACATGAAACAAAGCAGCTGTGGAGCTTCTCCCCAACCCCCTTGCCTCCCCTCCCTCCACAGTGCTCTTCAGAGCAATGGCGCAGAGCGGTTGTTGAGGTTGGAATTGGGGGTGTCAGGGAGGAAGAGGAGGGCCTGAAGGTCCTCTGCTGTCTGGATGAGTTTGGGGCTCCATCCCAGAGCAGTGCAAGGACTCAGACAGTTGGCATCATAGAGGGGTATCTTGGTGTCCAGCTAGCGATGTGACACGCTGCTGGTCCCACAGGGCAGGGGGTCTCCTCTGGACATGTCCCACTCATCAAAACTGACCTCAGGATGGTCCTAGCTTGGCTGGTCCATGCAACCTTGGGCCGATTTCTGCTGTGACTAAGCCTGGTTTTGGTGTTAGCTGGACGACTCCTTGACCTGGCAGTCCTCTTGTGTTGGCGAAACAGTGACCGAACTCCAGAGGCTGTCGTAGATCTGCCTACCTTGGGACAGATGTTGGCAAACGGTGCCACCATACCTGCTCCAGCAAGGCTGAGCTGCTGAAGGCTGAAATCTGCAGCGAGTAACTTTTTTGACCTTCTTTTACCTAAAATATTCTTCATGAGACCAGCACTCACAGCGTCAATCCAGAGCTGGGGCCGTCCAACCATCTCACCTGAAGGTACCCCTAGGACCACCGAGCTAGGCTGCTCTAGATCTTTCAGCCCAAGGTGTTGCCAAACCGCATTGCTAATATTAGCACACCATCTGAGGTGAAACATGATGTGGGATTAGCAATTAAAGTGGACATACCGATTTTTTTTAGGAAATCCGATGAGAAGGAGGAGCCCCTACGTCTCCAGCATCTTAGGCTTAAAATCAGCAGGCGAGCCAATACAGGGAAATTAAGAGCAGGGCCAAACTGTTCCCACCGGGACTGTTCATGCTTTGCATTTTGCAAATGTAAAGTACTCGCCGGTTCAGGGCTTCCAGTTAGAGCTGGACAAATGAAAAACTCAGCTCGCTGCCCAGTCCTCCACCAAAAAAATGCAAATCAGCAATGGTTTGGATCAATGCAAAGTACAGACCCTTTGATTTATTTTTTTTCCCCTACCAAAATAAACCCTTCTCCTCCCTGCTCTGATTAATTTTAGATCAAATGAAATGTTTTATTCCATTTCAGACTGAAATGTCATTGCAGAACATTAACTAGAATAATATTCTTTTTTTAAAAAAAGCGGCAGAGCAAAAGAAGTTCAAATTTTAAAACTTCTTTTCTCCCCACATGGGTGTAGGAACAAATCTGTTTTCTGGTAAAAAAAAAAAAAAAAAAA